>VZTY01004185.1:34598-49446 GCA_013400935.1 Turnix velox
ACCACTAAAAACAAAAAAAAAAAAAAGAGAGGCAATTTTAGGAGAAAAGTGTCTTTGGCAACAAAGCTTGTATTCTCAAATGTGTGTAGGTGAATGATCCCGTTTTTTCATGGCTTTGTAACAGGAACAATATTACATACTGTTTTTTCCAGAGGACTTTAAAATGATAGTTACTTTAAATAAATAATTTCTCTTTTAAAATCAAGTAGGAACAATGTATATGCTAACTTAAATTTAATTTTTATCATTATAAAATATGTATAATTTTAGTTGCACTGGGATAATCTTTATTATTTTTCTTTCCTTTGGAAAATAGAAAGTATTGTGAACAGGGTGTTTTTTTTTCAAATTGTATGTTTTTTGCCACTATCATGAAGAATTTTTAACAGAGCCGGGCATACTAAAACCCAATTAAAATTCTTTTGAAACCTTTAAAGAACACAGCAACAAATTTAGTAGCATACTAGATAGCAGTTAGAAGGAAACACCTGGAAGTGGACTGAGAAAACCTATGTCAATCTTCCTAATAAATTAGTAATGCCATAAATTAAGCAAGCCTCCTGCTTAAGTTGTTCCAAATGTTTTAAATTTGAAATTGTCAATTCAGATGAAGTCCCACATTAAAACAAGAGATTCACACAGTTATTTTTCTGTTGGGATTGACATGAATAATAATGATGTATGAACAATATGGTCTATATTATTGAAACTAAATGCCAAAGTATGGGTTTTCCCTCTGGACAGTGCATACTGCTTAGGATGATGACTGTATACATCATGAATGAGTGCTAATTATTGTCTTTCTCATAATGAAGCAGTGTCATTATCTTGTTCTGCGGAGAAGCTACGTGCTATGTCTATGCTGTTCTGAAAGCACAGAGCAATCCCTCTCTGCTTACATTGGCAGCAGATTCCTCTGAAAGGGATATTCAGTACCTTTATTTTCACCAGTAGGTATGAAACATTGCTTTTCTTTCTCTGCAAGTATATTCTGATAGGTTCTGCAATGATTTTGTTAGTATTTATATATTTTTTTACATTGAAACAAAATTTTAAGGGAAGTTAAGAGACTTACAAAAGACATCTCCTCTAAGGCGCTGCTCGGGCTCAATTTGATTCTCAAAATCTTCCTCCTCCTCTTTGTTTGACTCTTCTGCCTTCTTTCTTGCAGTAGCTTCTGCTTCTTTCTCTTCTACTGTGTAGCTCCCACCAAGATCCATACCATCTTCATAGTCCAGTAACTGCATGTGAGTCTTAGAAGCTGGTGTCACAGCTGCTTCTGGGATCACATTCTTGATTGTTTCCTTCTTTTTCACACTGTTTTTATGTGCAAGAAGTTTCTTAATTGTGTCCTTAGCTGTTCCAGGGATTCTTGCAATTTCCTTCACTGACTTTTCAGGGATAGCTAGAGTCAAGAGAAAAACCTCACACTGTTAATAAAGAAGCTATAGAGATTTTCAGCAAGTCTGAACATCTGCTTTTAGTTTCTGCTTTGAAATCTTCCTAGTGAAATGAAAAATTGGTGCTGCTCAACATAATAAACTCTGTGGTGTCAGAATACCTATCTCTTTGTATATGCAAAGCTATAAGCAGTGCAGAAAATCAGTTGTCAGGAGTGACAAAAACAAGGAGGCAGAAGTGTATCATCCATATATGCTTGCAGACACCAGTTTGCTGCTTCAGTATAAAGAACTGGATGATCCTGGGGACGTAGATGGACTAGATATCAAGAATATGTCAGGGGCTGGAAGGGACTCGGGAAGATCATCTTGTCCAATCCCCTGCTGGAGGAGGAACACCTAGATTAGGTCAGAAAGGAAGGTGTCAAGGACTGTTTAAATGTCTTCAGAGAAGGAGACCCTACAACCTTTCAGGGCAGCCTGTTCCCAGTGTTCTGTCACCCTCACTGTGAAAAAGTTTTTTCTTATATTTCTGTGGAACCAGCTTGCACGCATTGCCCCTTGTCCTATCACAGGATGTCACTGGGAAGAGCCTGGCTCCATCCTCCTGACACTCACCCTTTCCGTATTTATAAACATTAATGAGGTCACCTCTCAGTTTCCTCTTCTTCAAGCTAAAGAGACCCAGCTCATCAGCCTTTCCTTCCAATCCCTGACATTCTGTGATATATTACTAGTATCCTTTGCATTCAGCTTTAGAGTAGCCAGGGGTGTGGATTCAAGGCTTTTTATAGCTACCCATAAATTGTAAGAAGAATAATCCAGTGTAAGGATAGATCACCTAAAACTCAGTCTTCTGAGTCCACTGCCAGTGGACTAGCATGAATGAACAGCTCACCACCTCTGACCATCTGGGGTGCTACAGCTGAGGTAATAATCTTTCAGAATATTGTGCCTCAAGATATGTATATAAATGCACAGGTGGTGTTTGCAAACATTTGTGCATTTATCTGTCCATGTGACTGCACAGAGAATTTTAGAAAGTGAAAAGAAACGGGGTGTGTTTCATCTCAGCTTTTCTTTGTGTGTGTAGATTAACTCCTGCTCTTATACAGTTTGTGTTTATTGCCCCGATACAAAAATGTCTCAGCTTTCAAAGGCATATTATTTCTTTGAATTACAGTAAGTTGGAAAAACACAGGCAAATGATGTCTGAGGGCTAAAAGTGTTTTTTTTTTCCTGTCATAAATTGTGCAAGATTATAAGACCACAGAAACAGCCTGGTGTAGTCTGCCTAATGACCAAGTTGTGAAAGTTGAATTAGAAAAGAATAGAGAGAGCAGATGGCAACCCTTTGCCCCTTTGCTGTATTGTGCAAAGGGAAATACTCTGGGGATGATACAGGATAGGAACAGACAATGATCTACTTTCCTCCCACATGCTCTGTGACTGCAGTCAGCACTGGCTGGGCTCTGAACATAAGTGGACTGCAAAGGGAGACAGATTGCTCTACACTCTAGCAAGTACCACACTTATTTCATCTTCACATCTACCAATATATTGGAAAACTTGTAAAGTGACAAGCCTAGGAGACTGGCTTATGAGTTCTTTTCTGGCTCCCTCTGTAGATCCTGTATGTAGAAGTTGGAGAAGGATTCTGTAAACACACCATTTACTACATTTAGGATGCATCCATAGATGTGAGTAAAGATTAGATCAGCCGCACACAGTTTCATAATTCAGTCTAAAAGGTCCTCGATTTCATAATGAAGGAAGCTTCCTTTAGAGAGTAAGAGAGCCTGGAACCTTTGAAAGATACGTTATAAAACATATTCAAGACTACTACTCTCTTTTAAGCATCATGGAATACCATCTACCGATACATATTCCTAGGTTGTTTAAATTCTAAAATTTTTACCATCCTATTTAGTGTAGGATGCTTTGAGAAATTAGGGCAAGTTCACCACACTGGACTTTGCTTAATAGATGACTGCTCCAGCCAGTAGGAAATGTGGGATGACAAAAGCCTAAGAGCTATCTATTAAAGAATGACATCTGTATTGGCCCTACACTGCATTGAATCATAAGAATCTCAGCAGTGATAGGACTAGAATATTTTTTTAAGCTTTGGAATTTTATGTCAAACCCAAATCAGGAATGGCAAGGTAATAAGCAAGTAAAAGCATATATGTTTTTTTGCTGTTAGCCTGTGAGCAAAAAAAAGGAACCTGAGTAATACAAAGGGAGAGAAGAGAGCTGTTTTGACTCTATATTGCCATTTATATATCCAGCAAAGCATAATGAAGAATAGTAGTAACCCCTGCCTCCAGCTGAGCAATAACAAGAGTGCCACTGTTGAGCTCTGGAGTGTGACACCTGAAAGCTGCTGGCTTTAAGTAAGTAGTAGTTTTTCCTGTTATTTTGTAGCTTCCTACCAAAAATGTGAATTTAAATAGGTTTATTTTTTGCCCAGGAATCTTAATGGCTTATGCAACCTTGCAATACCCTACTCTTAAATAAAAGCAGGAGCAGAGAAGCATGTGGTGAAGGAAATGTGATTTTTCAATGCTCAATAGGAAGTCAGGAAACACATGAACCTGAGAACAGCAACAGATTGCAGCAAGCTAGAGGCCACATGTGGAAATGGCTAGGGCCCTTTTAGTGAGCATTTGAAAGGTTACACCTCAATGGATTGATTCTCAAATGAAATGTGTGCTGGAGACAGTTCACAAATAGCTTCCAGTATTTCATGTATATAGGAGCACTGAATGGCAAAAGGGTGTCTTAACAATTACAGACCATATCCATACAAGCAGCATTATGTCCAGCCTGATGTTTCAACATCTTCTTCCTGTTAGTACATTGACATATGAATTAGATTTCCCCCACCTTCTGTGCAAAGGTGAATTTTAAATCACCTCACATATTAGTCATTCAGTAGCATAAGAAGATGTAACCATAGATGTTTAATTACAAGTAATATGTTTAGTTGCTCTCATGTCGTACTCTGAAACAAAACACTATATGTTAAAGATGGTTTTTATTTGTTATAATAATCTAATACTGCTGCCATGGTAGTAATTTACTTGCATTCTAGAGACAATTGCTTTAAAGGACTAATGGTGTGTGGAAATGAGATTCACGCCCGGTGAGAATTATTATGTGGAATACTGAGGGTATGTTTAAGAAGCCTTTCTTTCAGCTGCAGCAAAACCCCAGGCCCATCTGTTGGGAGCTGGGACGAAATACAGGAACTGCTGCCACCAAATGATATGTGAAGCCACTGTCTCTAGTCCCCACCTTCCCCACCTTCTTATCCTATTAGATCCAAGAGTAAAACTTTGACTTCAGTAAAGCCAGCGGTTTTCCCCAATTGCCATATGACACAGAGAACACAGAATTTCAGTGTATGCTAGTATATCTAATTGCTGCTTGTGCCACTGTTCAAAGAAACATTTTACCCAACAGCATGTCCTACCACCATCAGTTCTCTGATCAGACTTTTTTGAGAACTTCAGTAAAAATAAACTACTGAAACATTCAAGGTTAGAAGAACTTCCTCTTCACTTAAAGACAGTGTGTACATGGGAATTACCTCCAGAGAAACCAGCCTCTTATTAGCACCATTGCCTGTATTTTTTTTTATCCCTCTATTGTTGCATATATCCTTCTAGCTGGAGCCTTGCCTTTTGACCTTCTGCCTATGGCTCTGATTTCTCTCATTACTGTGTGTTATTTGTCTGTCCTCTTTTGTGTTATATCTTTCTTCCATTTAGGGTGCTCTGCTGAGTTTATGAATGCTTGGCTTCTTCCTCATCTAAACAACTAATGGAAATATGACATGAGGGAATATGCAGAGGGAAAGTGAACAGTTTAATAAACACACCACTGAGAAGATAGACATCATCTGTCTTGAGCACTGATTTTTTTTTTATAGGGCTAGACATTAAAAACTGAATGATAGCCTCTCCACACGCTAAAATATTTTCTTTGTTCATATTCAAACAAGTTGAATCATTTCTGCTCGAGGAAAGAATATGTTATACAAATTATTCATTATTTATAAAAATATTATCAAAAAGAGAATTTTCTTTGTATTTTTCAGTAAAATGGAAAAAAGATAAAAAAACAAACAAAAACATGCAGACCTTTTTGCTTAGAGATGTATTCATTTAACATTTCATCTAGTTTAACAGAGCCATATCAACATGTATTCAGTCAGGTCTCAAGCCTCATTGCATCCTCCCATTGTAGTGAACAATGCAGGGATGTGGTGTAGCAAAGAAACTGGCTTGTAGCATGGGATGTGAACACAAAAAAACCTTCTGAGCAGCTCTGCTATGGCAATGTGTGTCCAATCCAAACCTTTCAGTACCATCCACGGTCTTATTTTTCTGGTCAAAAGTTAGTATTTTATACTGGAAATAGAAACTTGATGTAAATTTAGCTTACCAATGCAATTTCAATTTCTATCATAATGGGAATAGGAACACAATTAATAGAGAGACTCAAGGAACACCTGTGACTATGAAGTATGATTATAATACATATCTGATAATTAATTACTTGAAAAAGACCAAGGAAGAAGGATTTATATATGATACAGGCTTCCTGTGCCACAGACAGGAACTTTCAAAATATTTTCATAATGTATTTTAGTCACAAATTTTTAACAGAGGTCCCCTGAGGAAAACGTTTCTAAGGATGTTGCAGAGGAAACCTCTGTCAGCTTTAATGAAAGTATTAAATAAAAATGTTCATTTTAAATAAGACAAGGACACTCTTCTTTGTTTCTTCTTGAAAGCTTATATGCAGTTAGAATCAGATAGTGACAGTTTTATGGAAGGTCTTCAATATTCAAAAGACGTACAGAGGCAAAATTGTACGTGAAAACAATCTAGCATAGAAGTTACAGCTTTCATCCCCTCTCTTGGTTTTTGCTAAGTTAGCTTGAAACTTTTCCAAAAAGGGAATGCACAGCTCTCCAACTGGCTAGCCATGAGAACTGAAGAAAAATACCTAGTAGACAATTTTCTGGTTTTTTTCTGTTTCTTCAGGACAAATTCTCTTCTCTATTTGCAATTCCCAGTGATACTATGAGACTTGGGAACCCTTTTGCAAATTAAATTTGAACAAATAACGCTAGTATTAACTATGCAATGACTCATGCAATTGGTATACTATTTTGTGGAAAGGTCTTGCTTATTTGGTATTAAATCGCTGTTCAGTATGAGATTTCCTAAAAATCAATTATTGATGAAAAAACGATGCAGCACTATTCTCAATGTCATGGTACTCACCAGCACAATCGAATCCACTTCCTCTGTAGCCCTGTTTACATTTACATCTAAAGGATCCCTGGGTGTTGAGGCACTCTGCATGGAGGCTACACCTATGTGAATCTGTCACACATTCATTTACATCTAGGAAAAGATATGAATATATCAGTGAAAATTACTTTGAAACCCAAGCATCACAACAACCCCATTTCTGCTGCCTTTTTGTTTCCAGGTATTGTAAGCATTAATGTTAGACCAGGATAGTCCAGAGAGCACCAGAAGCAGAAGAATTCACACAAGAAGAGAATGCTTAACATCAGTTCCAACTGCTCAACTACTAGCATGTGTGTCCATGGAAAATGTAGAGCATCTCAGTAAAGACAAAGAGAGCTCAGTGATTTTCTGACTGAGAACAGGATTTAAGCTATAGGTTATGAATACTCTTCTACTAACAAAATGCAAAAGACACCACAACAACATGTGACATTAATTAGAAAACAATGAACCAATTCTTTCTCATTATTTCATTCACTCTATAAGAAATACAATGGAAAGTAACCTTGAGGATGTCAAGATGTTGAGATCTTCTGTCTACCTCTAACATTCCAGCATGTACATGATGTTTATATAATCAGGAAACATCCGGTAGAAAATACTATATTCAACTGATAGCAAAATGTCCAGGCATTAAGAGTAACCAGTTCTGTTCACCTTTTCCATTATTTTGCTAAATCACAAAGATGTTCCTGATTTCTCCCACATGAGGGAGCCAAGCTGTTGTACAAATTTTTGCACCACTTGTATTTTATTCATATTGCTTCATTTTTAGCAGCTAACAGGTCCTTCTGTAATCTAAGTCAGTTAGGAAGCAAGCATCATGAAGACTGACTCCAAAATACAGTATGTCTGAGAGTGAGATTCAGGTTTGCAGATAAAATCCTGACTACTGAGATTTCTCCCCTTTTTCCTCATATTCTATGAAGTAAATATTTTTTTCCAATTCATAACTCCCAGGGTTTGCACACAATCATAAATGCAAACTTGGGTATCCAAAGTCTCCATTATGTTCTTTAACTCCCTAACCCCCAGCTCCCAATATCAAGCAAAAACCTAATATTTTCTTGCCTTTTTTTTTTAAAGTTCTGTACTGTCTATCCAAACAACCCTTTTTACATATAAAACCCTTTTTGCATATAAAAGTAAATGTTTGAATTTTCTCATTAAGGACAAACAAAAAAAGATTTTTAAAGTGTGTGATTGTTTATCACACGTTGAAAGCCAAGAGGACAAAGAATGTCTCTAACTAAACTGTTCCAGAAGTATCACATCTTTATAGTCAACTTTACTTAATGTACTGCAAGCCCTTGCATGTCTTGATTTATACAACGAGGCAATTTAACTTGCAAGGCTCATTGATTAGGTTTTTCAGAAGCCTGCGGAGAAAACTCAGAGAAAACTTCAAAGTGCCATTAAGAACATTCATAGTGTGACATATTTTAAACATTTCTGAGGTAATATCCTCAGACTAGGCCAACATGCTTCAGGCAAGAACAGGAAAGATGCGCTCTGTGGGGATGAAAAAGAATGAAGAAAAAAATCATGGGTTAAATCTTACCTGCACAATCGTAACGGCCACCAACATATTTCAGTTCATAACCGAGCTGGCACTTGCAGTAATAGCTCCCAAATGTGTTGACACATCTGCGGTTGTTAGAGCAGACAGCTTTGCCAGTGGAGCACTCATCAATGTCTAGAGCAGGGGAAAGGATGCTGATCAGATCCATGAGAAGGTAAAATGAGATAGCAAGAAGTGGATGGGATTTGCACGGGTATGATTTGGTCTTCGCTGTCACAGACTGTGCAAGTCTGTAATTTCACATTTGGGGATGGGTTTTTCATGTACTTATATGAATGAAGCAGCAAACTGTGAACTGACTTTAAGAAAGATTTTGACAACTGGCATTCTGTAAAAGCAGGGGTAACAGTCTGTGGGATTCTCCTCAATGAGGACAATGATTTGCTCTGAAGTTATGCAGCAGGGTCAGGAGGAACTCCACAAATTCCATTAGAACCCTGGGAAAGGAAATTTCAGAGAATAGTTTAAGAGAAAATCCCAGAAACAGGAAACCAAGAGCAGCTCTTCTGTTGAGTCACTGCAATTCTGCTTTCTGAGTGAAGTCAAGACATAGTGGGGAGAGAGTTTCCAGACAACCCTCTGCACAGCAAGCCAGATGACAGGGACAGATGTTCTGAAGAGAGGAGTAAGAAGCTTGATATGGGAAGACCCTAAGAATGTTATTTAACAGCTATTGTAATTAATTGTTGCAAATTTAATTTGGTTTGTTATAACATATCAAATTTAATAGAGGGCAGATTATTATACTTGACATTTGCCCTTCCCTGTCACATTTTAGCACACAGCAGTGACACAGCAAGTTTCTGCCCTTTACATCTGTTGCATAGTGCTGCTCAACACCGCAGCCTATCTTCTCATCATATCAACCATTTTTTTGCTGTGCTTAGGTGACCACAGGGAAGTGGACAACAACAGAAAAATATTTAGACAAATCTGTAGTCAGATTATCTCTTTCTGCCCATGCTGCACATTTCTGATGAGGTCCTCTATTCCCCAGCCACCAGGGCATTCCCAGACCTCTTAGGTTCTCATTTTCCCATGCATCTGCCAGAACCAGGGTCTGTCACAAGCTGAAGGATGAGCCTGCTGCACTCAATCCTAGTGTGAATCTGATGTCTGCTGTGAACACTAAAGACATACTGTACTTTTTGAAACAGGTTTAGGTTCACTTAAAAGGTTTGATCTACAATGGTTATTTTTTTTCCTTCACCTATGTACATATGGAATAGGAAAAGTGGTCCAGAAAGAATGCAGCTTCTTAGAAGGATTAAGATCAGACTAATGGCAAGGGATCTGCAAATGTTTATCTGATTTATAGTGATTCTGTGACCAATACCAGAGTATTAGGATCTTACATTAAGCATCTATAGAGCAGGAAGATACTATTTCTCTCATTTTAGAGGTGGAGAACTGATGACATACCACAAGTCAAGCAGAAAGAAGAGGCTTGATACTTCCAACCAACAGACATATCTTTTTCTCTATTTTCGCTACAATCGTGTGTCAGCATTCTTCCATATGCATTTGAGCAGGTAAACTGAATAAACTCAATGAAATAGTTGCCTCAGGAAGAGATTTAAGAAAACAACTAATTTTGTCTATTGTATTTAAATGCGTATGTTTACAATGTTTGCCTTCAAATAGCTCTTACATAGTTCAAACAAATTAACCGTTATTAGTAGTAGTCTGAGAGCCTTGATGCTTACACAAGGCAGGACATTTCCAATTACAAACTCATTTAATTTGGAAGAAAGAAATACTGATCTCATGCTGGAGTGTTCATAGTTTGGAAGCTGAGCCAAGTATCCATATGGATTTATGTGATATCTACTACAAGTCATAAAGTAGTCTCAGGCAATGTGACCTTCATATCTGATAATATTACAGCTGTGTGTTAAGGAGAACAATTCGCATAGTAGTGGTGCTTCTACACAGCAATATGCCTTTTTCAGTACATTTATTTAACATTTTGTTTGAAATATTAAATGTAATATTGATTTGATCATTGAGCCTAAGAGCATTTTTTTAAATGTTTGAATGTCAAACCTCTCAAAACATCCTTTAGTTTGTAGAATTTGTTCAACCTGTATGTATTGGTGAGAAGCATCTGACATGGATTAGCTACTGGTATTCTTTGGCTGTAAAGTATCATGTCAAGCCTGCCCTTTATAATCTGGAGAACTCACACCATTGTGACAGAAATAATGTAAAACTGTGAACTTATTTATATCATTACGAGTGTTGCTAAAGACATTTTAGCAAATAGCATCTGTTTTCTCTCAGAGAAAGGTTTTATCACAGAATTACAGCATAGATGAGGTTGCAAGCGACCTCTGGAGGTCATCTAGTCTGCTCAAACAGGAACAACTTGAAATGGTAGCCCAAGACCACATTGGAATTGTTAGAATGCTAGAAGGTAGCATTGCATAGGCATATGTATTTGCTAATTTAAAAGGCATTTCAAAAATTGGCTAAAATAATTCTAAGGAAGAAATCTGGAACTGAAAATTCTTTTGATTTTATCCCACATGAAGCTCTTCTACTTGTCCTAGTTTAAAATTCAATGACATAAAGTACACAAAAACTGGTATTTCTCTTAAAGTTAAAACAAAGAGAATCTGATGTGGAAAATGTACTCTTTCAGACCCTTTTGGGTGTGTCTGTGAAGCAGAAAATATGTTCCCGCAGAGCTCTGCAGACACTGGGTTTATTTGTGGCTCCTGAACCATCTCCTGCTTGAGGAGCCCAGAACTTCCTACTGATATGCTCTTCATTACCCCTTATCCTCTAGCTGTTAGAATAGTTCCTGTTTTGGAGGGTTTGTTTCTTGTGTATTGTGTTTTGAAATAAGTGATTTTTGCTTCAGTATTAAAATGAGTATGATTACAGCACTGGATTACAATGCTGTAATCGTGGCTTTGTCAGATAACAATGCAAAACCAGTATTGCAGAACAGTACCAAATTATGTAAATAACAATTTCTTCAACACAAAGGAAATACCCAGCAGAAATGGTGTTGAGGCTTCTGAAAAAAATTCCAGCAATTTGTATTGTGGGTCATCACAATACATAATAAAAGAAAATCTCCAAACACACAACCTCCGAATCCTCCAATGCATCATATTAGTAGCATTGTAAACATCAGAGCAACGGGGAGAAACAGAATCTTTTAATGACTCCAAATTACATCAAAACATTTAATTACTTATTGTGGAAGGGACTCCCCCAAAGAATTACATAGCTAAAGCACACAAACTTTATATCACACTGCGAGTAACAAGAAGTGTTATTCAAGCCAGTGAGGCCAGATTCAACATTCAAGCCAGATCACCATTTATTAACCTTTCCTCAGACTCAAGTTTTTTGAGATCCTATAGAAAAGAAGGTGAGATTGAGTGCTCTAATCATACCAATGCATGTCCTCCCATTTGGTCCCAGCTGAAGGCCATCTGATGGACAAAGACACTGCACATCCCCTTTGACTTCTTCACATCCATACTGGCAATTCACCATGGCACATGTCCTGGTACCTGAACACAGTATTTAAAATTAGAAGTGTAAAAATCTAGGCACAGATCACACACTTAAAATTTGGATCTGAATGAATGCAGAAAATTAATCAGAACAAGTTCCATTCATCATTAAACAAGCTGCTCATACATTAACCCATTAACACCTCAGCAGTCCATGATATAGATCTTGAATTCCCTCTCCATTTTATAATTTCCTTATCTCTCCTTATTCCTCCTTTTACCTCTGTTGCAATCTTTATGAATTCATATTACTGCCTTTTCAATTCAGTGATAGATCTGCTTGAAGTAAAAAAGAGGGGTTTTTTTACAATTTTTACAATTTTACAATACACAGCTCTGCAATTTGATTGTGAAATGTTTGGGATATTTTTCCTTATCATTAAATATGCTGTAGTATAGAGTTTTATTTTAAAAAAATATTTAGCCTGATGGACTTATAAATTGCTCTTTAGTTTGATCCTTTGTGGAACAGATGTTTGAATCTAAAGAAGCTAAATCTTGGTTGCCACAGATGGATGAAGAGTGTGAGTAACTGAAGATTACTGATTAGCCTCTAAAGAGAAATGCAGAGTGTAGATCTAGTCTGAGAGATCGAAGAGAGATTAGGAAGGTAGGACAAATATATTAAGTATGAAGGGAGATATTTCTGAATTCATTAGTGTTTTGATGCCAGAGAGAAAATTAGTATTTGGAAGTGCATATGCAACAGATGGAGGTGTGTGCAAAGAAAGTATTTTCACCTATTTCACTCTGGTAGTGTTCAGGGAATCAGAACTGTGTATGTGTGCTTTTGTAAGTGAAAAGCCAGGAGGAGTTGTTTCAAGCCAGGGAGGCTAGTAGAATTAACCAAGAATTATTTCTGCTAGAGTAAATACTTCACTATTTCTTGTCACAATCACAGTTTCTGTTCAAAATAAAGGCTCTTCGGGACTGGAAGGTGGCAGATGGCTTTGCTTAATGAAGCACAAGCTGCATGGATATAAAGGTTTTTCCCCCCTTAACTAGAGCTGTGAAGAATGAGAACTTCCTGTGTGAGGGAATTTTTTATCCCCCTGAAATTTTGTGCCATTCTGTATCAGTGTTTGACACAGTTTTTACTTGACAGTGGACACTACAGCCATTAAAAAAATCAGATGGTTCAAGTAAGGGACAGTGCAACTGCCTATTTCCTTAAAACAGGAAAACAGTTCAGAGCTCAACTTGCCTTTTAAAAAACCAGCAGAAATGCTTAGTTACAGCCTGCATCTAGTATTCTGACTTGGAAGGATGACTCTGTCTGTGCTCAGAGTAGGGGCAGTGAGGGATGGAAAGGACAAAGCTGGGCTGAAAGGGAGGCAAGACAAGACAGTTTCATGTGTTCATAGTTCTGGATTCTGCCAAGTTCAGCTGTCCATAAGACAGTGGTATTAAAGAAAACTGTTTGGCATATGAGGTCAGCAGAATACAAATTATGTTGGAAGAAAAACAAAGAATATATGTGCATTTCCCAAGGCCTCACAGCTGTTATCTGCTGGTGATAACTCACCATGATTAGTAATGCAGACGTACAATCCTGTGCTGTGATGCAGAGATGGGAAATCCTTAAAAAGCTCTATCCCCAGGCACCTTTTACAGCAATTTCAGTCTCCCTGCCATAAGAGAGAGAGAAAGGGAGTAGGAGCTCTGACTTTTCTGCCTGCCCCAGAGCTATAGACCCTGCACTCCTTTGAGTGTTTACCCAGACTAGGTATTTTTCCAGCAAACTCACCAAGTGGACACCTGCCTGCTGTGTGATTGTCTCCAAAGCCTAGAGACCAAAGCCTTTCAGAGTCCTATCCACAGGAAAAATTGTGCTGCACCCCATACAGCTAGGTCTGTTACTTCAGGATGGACATCTTATGTTGAGATCAGCTTGCTTGTTTGTCCAACTGGTGCACTTGCCCCAGTCCTGAGAACTCCAGAAAGGATTGACACTCCACTGTTACTTAGTTTTGTGAAATTCAAAGCAAAAAAATCTGCATAGAACAGATCAATTGAAGAAAAAGAAGCATTTTATACAAACAAAACAATGTAATTGAAAAATATGAAGTTTCCTCCGATTTCAAAAAACAGGTTGGCTAAGAAAGCAGAATACTTTCCCTTACATGCACACTTAATGAAAAAGAAAATAGGTAGAAATAAAGTTTAGATAAGCCTTAGATCAGTGAACAAATGTTTGCAAGAAGCTGGGAAGCCTAACACTCAGAGAAAATAAATGAGACAAGGAGCACAAAAAGGTAAAGGAGTAATGGCATGCAATTCAGCACAGAAAAAGATAGTCTATATTGATGCTTTACTTTAATCCATTCTTATTCAACAGAAGTATAGGCAAGACTGTATATCAAGGTTATACTAGTCTTTCTTCATCTGAAGTAATGTTTTCAAAATTTTTTACTTCTGGCGGGACAAAATTCCTCTAGATAGCAAAATACAAATATGACCCAGTTGACTTTATCCAAACAGAAAGCCTCTTTCAGCTGCTGACAGTACCAGAGAGCTATCCCATATAAGTTAAATCTATTCATCACAGGAAGAAAATCTGCTGGGATCAAATGTTATTAGATGATTTTGCTGTGCCTGTTACTTACTTGCACATGTGCCATCTGGCATGAGCATGTACCCACTGAGACAATAGCACTTGTAGCTGCCATGTGTATTCATACATCTGTGTTCACAGGGACGGGGCTTCAGTCCACATTCATTCAGATCTGCAGAAATCATTGTAACAGAGTGAGTGCTGGGTTTACACACATGCATTTGTACATAGAGGTAGATATTATTGCCTAATGCTTTGAATCCCCCAAGGTAAAATTGCCTGGATTGAAAGCAAGCCAGCCTCTTGCAAGATGAGAGCTTAGCAGACCATCTGGCTGAAAGACTGCTAGCAGAACCAGAATACACAGACTGCTACACCTGAAAAACTAATGCAAACTCTGGCCACATCTGGCAGCTTGTTTGGAAGAGGTGAATGGCGAGGGGAGG
>VZTY01004185.1:49472-66407 GCA_013400935.1 Turnix velox
GGGTGAGAGGGGGGGGGGAATGTGTGGAGTGGAGACAGTTGCAGTTATTCTGTTTTCTGGAAGCTATTCTTCAGCATTTCTCCAATTTTAGCCAGAGGTTTCAGTCCTCCAGCTGACCCCTGTACTAGAAAGGCAAAAATGTGTGACTAAGAATAGAAAATCTGCTTGAGATAAAGTGATAATTTTTTTTCTGAGCTACACACTGGTATCAGGATTATTGGGACTGGGCTGTCTGCTGGAGATGATACATAAAAATCACATGACTTCAAGAATAAAAGTAAAAATCTCACAAACCTCAAAATCCTGAGAATAAAAGCATCACAAATCCTTCTCAAACCCCAGGATTTAAAAAGCTCTACAGCAGCTAAATTAATTTCAAATTTCCTATAAATACCCTTCACAAGGAGTGAATCAGAATTGTAAAGAATTTGATTTGTGTGCCGCAGTCTGACAGTGCCATTGGTTCTACTACAAGAGGATAACATCTCTGCTTGTGACTTCCATGAACTGACACCTCTACCTCTTGTATTTTGTCTGTTTACCTCATAAGTAAACAGACAGAACTCATTAACAGAACCAGCACAGGCATCCCATTCAACATATGTTTAATGGCACATGAGACCAATAATATAATTTCAATAAGGAGGCAACTCTCCAAGCACTAAGCTTGTGCAGATCCACTTTTAATGGGAGAAGCATATGTTTTCATATCTATATGTCCTGCAGACCAGAGGAAAAAACTCCACACCATTCAAAGCATAAACTTGGTTGTGGATATACATGTGCAGAAGTGTTTGTTACAGCTCAGTCCAGAGAAGAAAGCGAGTTGCATTCTATTATTTAAACACAGAGTCTGTTTGAAAAAGGACAACCTATCAGTTTGCAAATCACACTGGATTTTTGTGCCACTGTGGCTCCACTAAATAACCAAGACTCTCTGAACAAAGAAACTGGAGGGTAACAAAAGTTATTCCACTTACACCCCACGTTTTCAAAAGTGCTTAGCTGCCCTGTCTTGCACAATGCACAGATAGCATACACAGCTCTAAAAGGGAACCTATAGAGATAAGGCTAATTTAGCTCAGGCCTGGTGGCAGACTAATACAGTTTCCCTTATCTCTGTTATTTTAATTAGCTCATACTGAGCTTGCTCAGCAGGGCATTCTGCTGTAAGGACAGACCAAGGCTGTATCTCCCAGCAAACTAGAAGTGATCTCTGAGCATTCCTGGCTGCTGGAACATGACCAACCTATATGGCTATACTACTGAAATAGCTCTGGGAAATTTCTAGCCTGAGCCAGCCACTGCTTTATTAAAAAATTTCCTGGCCATGCTTCAGAAGGGAGAAGAGCCCAAAGGACTTACAAGCAATTTGCACTTGCAGGTCTGTATGGTACTTCCATCAAGCCCCAGACTTTGAATCTACTGCAAGTACACAGAACTGACCTGCTTGTGTACAGAAGGCATATCAAATCCAACTGGAATTACTGCACAGAAAACACCTACATGCTAGGGTCTTGTCTGCTGCCTTTGAGTAACACTTGAGATGTTGATTTTTGAGGTTAAACTTCTGGGTTTAGAGGATATAGCTGTGTTACCTACATATCAGTTACACACAGCCAAGCTACCTCTCTAGTGGTACTGAAGAATTTCATTCTTTCCCTGTAAGCAACATCAAAAGGGCAAAAGATGGTTTTCCAAAATACCTAACCCTATAATCTTATAGCATATTGTTTGAAGGATACCGTGCTACAAAGGTGTTGCTTTGCCTCTGAAAAATGTGGTTTTAACTTGTCAATGAAACATTTTCAAGCCAAGACTTCAGGTACTCAGGAAGGTAACAAGGACATCAATTCACGTGGCCTTTATTTCATTCTTCTCTCACAGGACCTGCGGTTTACTGCTCTGAAAGGTAGTAACATAACCTTACTCCATGCACTGAGATCTGCTCTTTTCATATTGTCTAACACAGGAGTATCATGTATTGGAAAAGCTAAAAAAAATAAACAAAAGCAGAGTCCTCAACAATGTGTTAGCTGAAATATTTCTATGTCAAATGGCAAGTATATGGAAGGAAAGCTGTGCATTCAAAGTCTCTGAATGTGCAGTTCTAAATTGCAGTCTCACGATTCTGAGTTCTCAAAATACCAGCAATATCAGCTTAGGCAAATAGATGGCATTGGCAAGGCAGCTTGAGAAACTGCAGCTCTAACATGTAATTGCAAATCTTTCTGATAAACAGGGTAGTTAAGAAAGATTGCTAGTTAAGAAAACATGGGTTCTGGATTTGAATTCCAATTCTTCTAATAATTTCCATGCATTAATCATCTGACTACATATATGGCAGCTTGCCTTTATCATCAGCCTGTGGAGATAAACGATACACGTTCAAACTTCTGTGTGCTGAAAGATTTAGAGCTTTCCCAGGATGCTGGCATGCAAGAGTACTAAACTCTTTTTAAAAAGAGTTTTAAGCTCTTCTATGTAAACAAGAACATATCCTGTTTTATCATTCTGGAAGATGACACAATTCATAGTACAAGATAAGGAGACAGAACATCAACAGTCTGCTTTCCAGAGCAATACTCCCATGGGCACAAACCTTCATTACAGGTTTTCCCTGTAAATCCAGGGAAACACTTGCATTTATTTGGTCCCACGCACTCGCCGTATTTGCAGCCATGTCCACAGATAGCTGGTGGAGACAGGCAGGGAAAGGAGAGAGAAGATGTTAGAAAGACTTTATGAGGATTTTGCCCCTCCTTAGTTGCCTAAACACTTGTTGCACCAGTTCAGCATGCTCCATACATCTCCCACCAGATATACAATACAAATTCTCTGGGACAACAGGTGCAACATCACAGAATGATTCCTAAAGCATCTATTGAATGACTTTGTTGTGTTTTGCCCAAGTACATCTAGAGAGAGGTTCTACATAGTTTTCTCATTAAGATCTATAGACCTTTAACTAATTAGAAATGTCTTAAGGCACAATTGAGCCAATGATCCACAGACCAGATCTCACTCAGGCTACTCAAACTCAAGTTAGGTTGGTTTACTGCTTGAGTTTTATTTCTATTTTTAGAGAGTTAAAACCTCCTGCATGCTTCTGATGATAAAGGATTCTAACTGATAAAAAAATCAGTTCAGGGGTCCATATGTGTCATTAGAAGATACTGCATTTTTGCCATTTACTTGACATCTGTAACAGTATAGGCACCGATGACGACCGAGCAGGAGATAAGAATAGCTAAGAACATGAAGTCCTTCTTTCTTCTTTGGACATGATCTCTCAAACACGTTTTATTTACTCCCAGTTAAGCGATTTCAATCCTAAGAAGATTTCTTTCTGTATTTTCCAGCAGACATATATGAAACCCCTTTCTTAGTACCAAGTACACAGCCATGGAAAGGAAACAAGGATAAAATGTTAATATTACCTTCACAGTGGCCCTCATTGTTCTTTTTCCAGCCATAACAGCAATCCAGCCTAGAACCGTACTGGCACATGCCAGGCTGGCTCACAGTCACCAACTGCCCATGAGCTCTTGAGCTGCAGAAAGAAGCACACAGACTTTAATCCATCGCTTCATTTTCTCTTTTGTACATTTCCCTCATGTGTTATCCACTCTCAAGCATTTTCATTTCACTAAACCATGGAGCGTTTGATAATGTTCTTAGACAGGAATGCAAAGTTGCATTTGGTTTGAGAAACAGAGAGATGGGAACGTTTCACCTGCAATAACTCCACTGTACAACATAAATCCTTTGTAATGAGAAATATGGAAAAGGCAAACATTACCAGTAGGTCCCCTGCTAGGATGAGTCCTTTTTAATATCAGTGAAGTCAGTGGGGCTACTCCAACTTGTGTCACATGAAGAACCCGAGATGGATACAAGAGAGAGCTATTGCTTTGGGTGATAAAATAACAATTCTACAGGAAAGCAGCTTGGTGAATATCAGTCAACACTATAAATGCTAGAGAATTTTAGGCACATAGCCACTGCATATGTGCAAATTAGTTGCATAAGTGCAGAGGGTCTTGCACATTTTGGTTGCACAGGACTTTCTGACCATGCAAATTTTGTTCATTTTATCTGACAATAAGCAGCTGCTACAAGAGTTGGAAAACCTGCACTGTTATTTGACAGAATTATAAATCTGATGGAAGCCCACAACCATGTAAACCATCCAGAGTGCCACTATTGTGCAATGGTTGCTGAGACTCTCTCTGCTTGCTGTTACTTAAGTTCTCCATAACCACAAACCTACTCCCTTCATGAAATTCTACTTATACAAAATGGTCTGTCCCAAATGCTTTCTCCAGGACACAATTTAAAATTCAACTTCATAAAAACTCCAAAGTGTTGTTTCTGACACAGAAAATACCTTATTTGTGAGACATTCATTGCAAGAGATTTAGAATATTGAGGGGAACTATACAAAGCATCAAATATCTCCATGGTGGAGAAGAAAGTGGGGAAAAAAGACAAGGAACTAAGAACTGTTGCATATTTGGGCCTAATGCACAATAAGACCTTTGGCAGTGAGAAAGGTCAACAGGTAGTCTGCAGAGGGTCTACCTGAATCCCACAATCTGTGAGGAGAGACAGTTTTGCCTGCTTAGTCCCTCTAACCTGTGAAGAACCATTGGCCATCAGCTCAGATATTGCTTCCAGCTTAACATTTTGTGTAAAACAAATTTTATTTATAGGGATAATATCCTTTCACACAGGTAGAACCTAACCAGGACAATGTCACATGGCCTGGTTAAGAGAAAGTCCAGCTTATATCCATCTGTTCTTCAAATACTGTGCACTAATACTCTGAAGGAGACACAAGTATGGACACAGACACAAAGAAGGTCGAGAGTCTTGAAGAACACTGAAGAAGCAGGAGAACAAATCTCACTAATTTTGAGATGTATTCTCTCTCACAGACTGAGAAAGATCTAATGTTGCCTGTTTCTTTTTTTTTTCTTTTTTTGTCTGCAAGACACAGCTGCTGAATAGATTTAGCGCACTGTTTCTATAAGGACTTTACAGGATGCTTTTGGTCAGGTCTTGCCCATACAATAGCTTCCTGCTGCTGGGGGGTGGGCTGGGAAAGACCTCAATTATTAGCAGCTTCCAGTTGACTTCAAAGACAGGATATTATCCCTTTCTTTATTTTTCCTCTGAAAAAAAATCCTGACATTGTTGCTAGCAAAAAACCAAGTAGCACTGTACCTAAATTTTTCATCAGCTGGCACAGTCAGGAGGACAAAAAGATGGTATCTCACAACTTAGCAATTTGAAACAACTTCCTAAAAAGTCTGTTATGAGAATATGTCATGCAGAGATAAATTTGAACACTTTATCAAATGAAGGCATTCTATTGTGGTTGGGGTTTTTGCTTTTTTTCCACACACTTTTATTTGAAGGTTGGCTTCCTTCTAGTAAAAAGTTCACCTATAGTCATATTAAATAAAATCAAAGAAGAACATATTATCTTTTAATAGCTCTGTCTTAGATGTCCCTTCAGCCAGTTTCTGGCACTCAGCATGCCAACAGTTCCACATCACTGTGAGTCCCTCCCATCAGATGAAGTTTAGTTTGGGCTTGTAGAAATTATTTTAATGCTTTATTGACCCATCAAACACCTTAAAGGAAATGCTCAGAGCAGAAAAGTGCAGATATGAAAGTCACATCTCTAAGAGACAAAAATAATCACAATTGATTAGTTTTCCCCAAACTGATTCTAACTTTTATCCTTTTTCTGTTCTATTTGGAACCAATAGGACTTCCTTGGCTTCTTCAACTGGAAACCCTTTTTCCACCAAGATCTCTGAAAATCTTTCCCCTTCTTCCCAGTGGAAAATGCAGAATAACAGTCTTGTTAGAAGAGTGGGGTACCACTACCACCATCCAACATCAGCTTGTCTGAGCTATCAGCCTTAGGTAGGCTACATGTTTCACATATTTCACAACTGATTGTCAAGTAACATAATTTATCCTCAAAAACATCTCTCTTTTCCCCAGCTAACTTCATACTTTCCTCTGGAAGGAGATAATGCTCTAGTTTTATGGTTTTACAGCTGTCTTAAGTGTTTGAAGTGCAAACAAGCAGCATAAAAATTCACTAATTAGCATTTAAATGGAGTTCTGCCATGAGAATAAATGTGTTTTATTATAAAAGCAGGTCTGGAGTACATAAACTTTCAGTTCCCAAGAACCTGACCGCTTGATAGCACTGACACTTGTTCATCGTAAATGCTGCTTCTCATGAGTCTGACACTAAATGAATAACCTGTACATCGCCTTGAAGGTCTTATCCCCAGTTGCTGCAAAATCTCCTTTCCCCAGCTACTCCATAGCTGCAGCACATGCGGTGTTTGGGGAACTGGGAGGCGGTAGCTGGAATGGCTTGATCTGAAGGGAGATTTATCATGTCCTGAAATCTCAACTCTTCCCTGGAGCGTGCCCATTTCTGCAGAGGGTGGCCGCTGCCAGGGCGAGACTTGTTGCGTAGCGTCTGTTCAGAGAAGCAAAACACGGAGCAGAGCAGCTCGCAGCCTCCTTAGACGCGGTGCAGCTGTGCTCACATCTGCATCTCGCATACCTTATTGCAGTTACCCTTTCTACCGGACTAAAACAGCCCCGCAGCTTCGGTGTGACTGCTGCGAGGGCACTGGAACCCACACCCGTGTGACGAAGGATCAGCCCCACAGACACGAGTGGAGGAAGGACGGGCTTACACCCGCACCAGCGGGCAAGCACGTCATGCCCCGGGTACGACCACTCTCGGAACCGGACCCAGTCCCTGATTCCATGCAAGAACGGGACAGCGGTCCCCGCGTCGCGTCTCCTCCCGCCCCAGCTCACCTGCCCGCGGCGGCCAGCCCGGCGGCGAGGAGGGTGACGAGCAGGGCGACCCCGGGCGCCGGCACCATCGCCTGGCCGCGGGGTGGTTGCCCCAGTCCCGGCCCCACGGCGGTGAGGCGGCTGGCCGGCAGCAGAGGACGGGAGAGCGGGCGGTGGCGGGACCGGGCTGTATAACCTGGCGGGGCGGGGCGGGCCCGCCTCCGACGGCGCTCGTCCCACACCCCCGGCACAGGACGGGGCGGGCGTGCAAAAGGCTCCGGTGTGCGAACAGGACCGGGATTCGAGATGCCCCAGCCGGGAGGAGGGCACCGGAGAGGCGTATCAGGCTGTCCCGCTGGTATCAGCACGGAGCCAATGCGATGTGCCCCCAGGGAAAGCCGTGTCCGACTCGGTAGAGTCCCGGGGACGGCTGTCCTGTCGGGTCCTGCTTTAGCCTGCGGCATCCCGGCATCCGGCTGGTACCTACTTCTGCGGTGGGTTTCTTTCCATCATGGGCGGCATCACATCCACACTGGAAGGTTTTTGTACGTTTTGCCTTTGGGTTGCAGGACCTTCTCTATCCAAACTGAGTTTAAGCTGCTTAAGGCACCTGCCCCTGGGCTAAGTTTTTATTTAAGCTGCTGATCCTAACAGGTTACATGACTTCTCGCTCACTGAGTTCTCCAGGTTTGGTGTTGCTGTGATGGTGTGCGTACTGCCTAATGCCCTTGTGTGTCCTCCTAGGATGAAATTTGGGTTTCATATTAGGCTGGTGTCTTTTTCAAATGATGAAGAAAATCGGTTAAGATGTGACTGAATTTAAAAAATTCCATTGAGCTCTGTTGTACATCCCTTGATGCCTTCCTCATACTACAGGAGCACCCAGCAGCTAAAGGTTATGTTGGGTTGTGGGGTTTTTCGTTTTTGGTTTTTCACTTGCTCATCAGGGCTTGTTTATTTGGTTTGGGTTTTGGGTTTATTTTAATGCCAGTGTTCACACCACCCATTCACTAAACACTTTTTCACAAGAAAGAGTATCATATCAAAACTGTGTCCCAAATTTTCAGATCTTACTTTGAATAATATTACCCAATTCCAAGCTCTGGATAATTGTTCTTTGTGTTGAAAGCATCCCTGCTGTGTTGAGTGTATGGAGAGGGCAGTCAGAATCAGCAGAAAGAGTACAGCACCTGGACAAAGAAGGGGCCGTTTAGTCAGATTTAATGTTTTTATTACAAGTATCTGAATCTGGATTCTGAGTCCATCCTTAGTTGGATACATCCTGAATGAGATCAGGGAGTGTAAAGAGCAGCTGTTGCAAAGGCCAGCTCACTGGGGCATTATAAAGGAGTAATCACAAGTAGTAAGTTGTACTTTAAAATCCCTACTGCTGACAATACATGTGCAACATAACATTCACAGTCAACAAGCTGACTCAGAAAGCAGAAATATTTATAAATGTAGTGTTGAGTCTGAGTGTTTAAATGGAGACAATTCTGTTCCACAGTGTTAATTCTGGAGTAAAAATACCACCAATCAATATTATTTACTGGATAGATTTCTTATATCTATAATAGCTCTGATTGTGGTGATAAGGTGTGTAATGTAAAATAGAATAAGGAAAATTTTTCTCACTCTTTACTGTTTGCATTGGAATCAGATCCACCCATGGAGACATCTCATAGACCCTTAGGAGTGTGAATTTGGTACCAGGACATCGCTGGGAGTCTGAAGGGACTGAATTCCCTTATTTTTGACAGAAAGGAAAACTGAGGAATGCATGAATTGTCTGGGATATTAATATTTGTGATGTTTAGTCTTCCTAGGCTACAAGACACCAAGCTTTTGTAGTCTTCCCCTCCCACACAGGGTTTTGCTCTATGAGCCCCAAGGTAAAAAATTTTCTAGTTTCAGGTCATAAGCCACCTTTGAAATGAGGGGACAGAGTGAAACAGGTCACAGATCTTATTCACACTTACCATTTCAATTTGGTTTTGCTTAAACCATCCAAAAAGTTACATGAGTAACTTTGCCTCAGAAGAGGTCAAGGCTCCAACTAAACTTTCATTACCTATGATTTTGTAAAAGAAATTATATTATGCTTCTCTGACCTGATTATAACAGGAATGCAAATTTTCTGATCAGCTTTTCTACTCAGCCTGAGCCACAGTGTGGAAACCATGATTTCCATCAGAGTTTAAGCATTATGATTTGACAGTAGGAAATGCAGATTTACTTGGATGCTAGAGAAATTTTAGTCTTGCACCTAACACCTACTTGTCTTCACTCTCCCTGGTCAGCGTGGCACAAACTCCTGTGTCCCATCATCCTGTCCCCTGCCCATGAGTCCCATCTGCACATGGCTTGAGGGCAGCTTCTATCCATCTACAGCTTCTGGAGTCCATCAGTGACAAACAAACTCACATATGCCCACTGAAAATATTTACCCAATGGAAAAAGCATTGCTTTTCCTTGTCCATAGTGTGGATAGTCTATTCAAAGGACGGGGGAAAATCCAAGAGTTTTTTCAGTAAGACTTATGCATTTCTGTTTTCTTTTACTTATTGGCATTTTAAAATATTGACATTGAAGTTCAGACTTAAGGAAGTTCTTTGGTTGTTGTTTGTTTTTTTGTTGCTGTTGTTATTTATATTTTTTATTATGGGTAGCCAGAGGAATGCTGAACTTGAGAATGCTTTCTTCAAAGCTTTTCAGTACCAGTGGAAATGGTGACTTCTGCTGTGCAAGGCAGAAGAGTAGAGAAAAGTCCTTAGTTCTTATTTGAGGTAATTTTAGATAGAAAAGTCATGTTTAGTGAAAAATCAGAGAATAGCGTGTGTGTTGCAGACTGTTTCTGGAAGTGCTTGTGGATGATAGGAGTTTTTACTTTCCCCTGGGGTGCAATATTAACCCACCAGAGCAGAGCACTTGTTAAACTCAAACTTAAGGTGGAGCACATTTTTATGCACTTATTTTCCCACTCCACCTTATCCCCAGTTACTATTACCATTGTTGACCTTCTGGATCACTAATCTCTATGTGCTTCTATTATCTGTTGTGTAGAAGAAAAGAAATTGTGAGGTGACAAAAGTCCACCTAGACTTTCAGGGTTTTTTTTCTGTTGCAAACAAAACACACAGACTAGATGCAGCTTCCTAACATGACAGATTTATTTACAGAATATATATTAAATCTGTATTCTTATGAGTTTTGGAATTACTGGTCTGTCAGAAGCTGAAGAAGTACTTCTGAGAGATTATTGCAGTGAACAGAACTAGGCTGCACTGAGCAATCACAAACAAACCCCAACCTATGCTTCACACATACCATTTTCTACCTGGCTCACACCCAGGAAGCGTTTGGTAGGTTAGTATGTTCAAGAGAACTACTAGCTGAAGAATAGGGTATGAAAAGTCTGTTACTTGAACACATATTTTTAAGACTTCACAGAATCTTAACAGATTTATTGCAAAAAACTAAGTTATTTTGACATTTCATTGGGAAAATGTGTGATTTATGCACGTATATTTTCAAGTGTGTTTTAAAATGCATATATATTTTTCCCAAAAGGCAGGCATGAAGAACAAATATTTTGCAATAGATATATAAAGGGCAGCACATAGTCACTTGCACAGCTGCAGAGCACTGATATTACAACACCTTGTTTCTAGAGAGCAGCAACACACTAAAAGGTAGATTTAAAAACCAGCAAATAATATGGAAGATGGAAAATGGAAGATGTGGAAAAAACACATTATCACTTAAAAGAGAGGTATCTGAAAAAGAATGTTTCTGAGAGTTTGTTTTTTTACAGTCAGAGGACTCAATGACTGCCAAAGATTTTGCTTCTTTTCACTCCTTATGAGACCCAGTCTACAGATGAACATCATGAACAGAAGTAGTGCTCTATTAATATGAATCATAGAATTATAGAATGTTTGGGTTGGAAGGGACATCAAAGGTCATGTACTTCCAGCCACATGACATGGGCAGGATCACCTCCTACCAGACCAGACTGCTCAAAGCCCTGTCCCGCCATATCTTGAGCACTTCCAGGGATGGGGCATCCACAGCTTCTCTGGCAACTTTTTCCAGCTCCTCACCACCCTCAGAGTAAAGAATTTTTTTCCAATATCTAACCTACATCTCTGGTCTTTCAGTTTAAAACCGTTACCCCTGATCCTATTGTTACACACACCTGCATAAAGTCCATCTCCATCTTACTTGTAGGTCCCCTTAAATTAATGCCTTTCTTTTGCTTTAAAAAACAGTTCCAAAATAATGTTAGGTTTGCCTCTTTCTTTCCCCCACTCCACTCCAAGTATCCCTTCCAACAGAAAGGGAAGGGTAACATTTTGAAATGAAATCTTGCACTCTGAAAAGTGTCTCAAGTCCCATGTGAAGAGCCCAACAGCAAATATCTAATACGTAATGCCTCCCCATGTGAGCTCTTGTTTTCCACCTGGTCTATTTTAATGGATCCCTATACAATCCATGTATGTATGTATCAGGGATTACCATTTCAAACAGCTCTATGAATAAATGTAATATGAGCTGTGTAGTTTTTACTGAATTTTATGAGTAGAAATTCCTAGTTTTTGACATGATTTTCTTTAGTTTCAGGTCTCCTGCCAAAAAGATTTAGACCATTTTTTTCCCTCTTACTATTATTTCTTTACAGCACAAGTCTTTCACTACTTTACTACTTTTTTTGTTATAGTAGCCTATAACAAAATAATTCAACCACTGTTAATCCTCCTATATATAACATTTTCCACATAGTAGTCCAATAATATGATGCCTCTGTCTTAGATATGAAAGTTTGTTCAGTACACTACCTTTAAAAAAATAAAAAGCTCATGTAATGTACATCTTTATTTTGTCATATTAATAAGTGTTAATTGACTGTCTTGTAATTCAGTGCTTTGAAATTTTAAAATAAAACAACTCCTTCCTTTTATTTGAATCATCAAAAAGATGATGTAGCAAAAGAATCTGATTAAAACAGATAAGGCCAGACTGAACTTATTCTTCACACAGAATCACAGAATATCAGGGATTGGAAGGAACCTCAAGAGATCATCAAGCAAGTACACCTAAACCAGGTCACATGGGAAAGCATCCGGACGGGTTTTGAATGTCTCCAGAGAAGGAGACATTCCTACAACCTCTCTGAGCAGCCTGTTCCAGTTTTCTGTCAATGTGTCCTCATTGGAGGTCACTGAGAAGAGCCTGACTCAATCCTCCTGACACTCACCCTTTCCATATTTATAGACATTACTGAGGTCACCCCTCAGTCTCCTCCAAGCTAAAGAGACCCAGCTCCCTCAGCCATTCCTCATAAGGGAGATGCTCCAATCCCTTCATCATCTTCATGGCTCCACGCCAGACTCTCTCAAACAGTTCCCTGCCCTTCTTGAACTGAGGGCCCCAGAACTAGACACAATACTCCAGAGCAAGGCAGAGTAGAGCGGGAGGAGAACCTCTCTTGACCTACTGACTACACCCCTTCTAATACACCCCAGGATGCCATTGGCCTTCTTGGCCAAAAGAGCACATTTTACTGGCTTATGGTTATCCTGCTGTCCACCAGGACACCCAGGTCCCTTTACCCTGGGAACCCCCCTAACAAGTCAGTTCCCAGCTCGTACTGATACATGGGGTAGTTCTTGCCCATATGTGAGACTCTACACTTGCCCTTGTTATATTTCATTGAATTTCTCCCCATCCAACTCTCCTGCCTGTCCAGGTTCCAGCAAGTCGGCCACTCCTCCCCGCTTTGTATCTTCAGCAAACTTGCTGACAGTGCACTCTAGTCCTCATGTAGGTCATTGATGAATATATTGAACAGTGCTGGTCCCAGTACTGATCCTTGAGGGACTTCAGTAGACATGGGCCTCCACCCAGACAGTGTCCCATTGATCACAATTCTCTGGCATCTTCCCTTCAGCCAGTTGACAGTCCACCTCACTATCTGATCATTCAGAACACATTTCCTCAAGTTTAGCTGTGAGGATGTTGTGGGAGACAGTATCAAATGCTTTACTGAAATCAATATAGACCATATCCACTGCTTCACCATCATCTACCCACTTGGTAGCTGCTGCTTTTCAGCTTTTCCTAACTTGCTGCTGCCCTTTGGGATGGCTGCATGGAAAATGGCAGTAGATTTCTGTTAACTAGGATCCTCAAGATCCTTTGTGGTCTCTTCACAGTCCAGTATTGGCACACAGTAGCAGTGCAGAAATCTTAGTGGGCAAGCACAGACTAAACTCCATGTAATAGAATCATAGAATCATAGGATAGTTTGGGTTGGAAGGGACCTTAAAGATCATCCAGTTCCAACTCCCCTGCCAGAGACAGGGAGACCTCCCACTAGATCAGGTTGCTCAATGCCTTGTCCAGCCTTAAACACCTCCAGAGAGGGGGCATCCACAAACTCTCTGGGCAACCTGTTCCAGTGTTTCACTCACTGTAAAGAATTTCTTTCTTATATCTAGCTTGAATCTACGCTCCTCCAATTTACATCCATTATTTTTAGTCCTTCCATCACATATCCTATTAAAATAGTTGTGACTTAATAGACCCGATAGAGGAAGAAGACTGTAGCAAGCTGAAATTCATAGGTCTGACATTTTATCAAATTTTTAAAGACTCCAAACACTTGCAATTATTTTAACCAATTCTAGGGACTTTCTTGAAAATCTGTTGTTATATAACCCTTAGGACTGTTTTTACTTTTACCATAACAGTTGTTATTATTTAATATGACAATTGTAATATTACTTAAAATCCATAGCTTTTCACAAGACTCTTTTTACAGACTCTGTTACCCTAATTATATAAATTAAACATTTAATTTATTAGACAGACTTAAAATCAGTAATGAATAATTTTTTTTTCCTCTTAGACCCTTTAGACTGAAACCTTCCTTCCACATTTTTAAAAATACAACTACTTTTCATAATGCCTTGAAATTTTAGAGAGACTGCCAGTGGTAGTGAGGGACCCAAGAAGACAGAAGTGAGAAGAACGGGGTGGCTGGGCTCTGCATTTATAGGAGAAAGCCAAGGTCTGAAGATTCTTCTCTGCTTGTATATTTATAAATGGCTTTATCTAGCTTGAGAGCAATCATATTTTTGCCAGCTAGGATGGAGAGCTGCTTTGCAGAATTCATCGGGACTTCTCTGCTCATTAAAGCATTTGATTCCTAAAGCAGATATTTTCTCATCTTGCAGCTGAAATTACTTTCAGGCTGAATCTGTCCAAGCAGTGAAATCCCTTTAGTCCACTGAGATAATTAAGTTATGTATGAAGAGCATCTGCTTTGTCTATGACCACTCTATAGCAGAGTAAGTGCAGTTTGAGAGTGGCCAGAGACTGATTCCCCCATGCACAGATGTATATTTTATTTCAGGATCTTTGTGGTTTCACATCACTAAGTCATATATTCTCATCTGACAGACTATTGTATGTTGAATGCTAACTGTAAAGACTACACAAGTTATGTGAGTTCCAGGTTCTCTTCATGTCTCATTGGGAGTAGGTGTTGTTTTAAGATTCTACTTTTTCTTGTGCTGGAAATGTCAGTTTTCTAATCTCTAATTGGGAGCCATGAAGAAGGACCAAGGTAGAAAAAATAGAAATACTGTAGGTAAGACATTTGCACTAAGCTTTAGTTAAAGTGAAAAATTGCTCACTTAGAGCATTAGGATTGAAATATTGCTTACAATAGCAATCTTAGTTATGCCTCATTTTTTAGGTTACTGAAATTTCCATTTGTACTGCCAAGTACTTCCATGTCAAGTCATTTTATAGAGTTTTCGTACAGTAGAATAAACAGATGATTAAGAGCAAACTATTTATTTCTTTTTCCCATGAATCATTCTATCAGCTTTATCGGACCATTTCAAAACTCTAAAAAGTCATGCATGGAATTTCTGAATTGGGTTAGAAACATAAATATAAAATGAATTGTGATACAATTTTGCGTGCTTGAGGCCAGCTTCAGAAACAAAATTAAGCTGAAAATTAAAAATCTTTCAGTCACTTAACTAGGATCTGAAGCTTTAGGAAAACTATCAAATAGTGAGAGATTTATGAGACCTGGTAAAACTCCTTCACTGAGACTATGTGCATGAGGAAAAGTTGGCAGACAATACTGTTAAAGACAGAGCACTAGTATTAACAAATCTTCACACTAGTAAAGTTATGTGAACCTCAGCCTTCTTTTCTAGCTGAAATTTCAAAATATCCCCCAAAGCAGGCACAACCCTGTAGTTCATGGGGAAATGCTCCCTCTCTTCTGTGCAGCAGAGGGTATTGACATGAATGGCATGGATCCCAGAAACCCCCAAGAAGGAATCATTACGTCTAACCAAGTTCTGGTTTCTATGAGGGAATCCTTAATTCTTTTCAAAATAATGACAAGCATAAAAGCTTAGTGTTTAGGAAATGGTTTTTCTTTTCATATACATAAATAATTAAAAATAATGCATTCAGAATGGTGGGTGGCATAACACAACATTAACAAGACCCTGTTAAAACTGTACCATCAGGCAGTAGTTCACTTTTCTAAACATATAAGTAAGAGGTTTCACATGTTAGGTTTAAATTCCACAGTCTGGATTTCCAAGTGAGGTTATAAAGTTACTTGGTGGTAGAGAGTGAATTGCAGGATATATATCCATATTTGATGACTTACTCAGAAGAGCATGAAGAACTCAGTGAAAGCTGAAAAAGTTTATTCTGTCAACTAAGACAAAGGTCATTAAACAAAAGGAAGACAATGTGGAAATAATGAAAACTCTGAGGGGATCCTGAAAAAAAATATGCATGGAAATATCTCGTCAAGGTCTTCTTTAGTGTAGTCTGGTTCTCTGGCATGGGCATTCATTACTGGCTCAGTTGCATCAAGTGTGCTTTTGGAGTGTATTTTAAGGTTTCAGCTAAAATCCCTGGAGTCTATTATGAGATCTGTATGAGCCTAAGCCTGCTAAGTAAATTCAATCCAAGGTTTACTTTAAAAGTGCTGTTATGACTTGAACTAAAAGGCAGATGTAGACACGCCATCTGTGTCTACCTTACTGGTACTGTAATAAATAAATACCTGCTTTTTGGAAAAAAATCACAGGGAACACATTTAAACCTTCAGGCTTTTATCTGGCCATATGTACACTCTTGTCTTGATGGACTCCTATCATAAGCTCTTTTCTCATTTCTAGACCTTAATTTTCAAATGCTTAAAAATGTGACTATTTTGAAAAAAAATTTCTTCCCGATCTCTGCTCCTAAAAGATCCATTCTGTCACATGTATGTACATGAAGTGTTTTTCACTTCTAGATATCTTCTAGGTAAACATTTTGTCCTATTTTGATTTGCTTTCTCCGGAAAGTAAATGACTTGTTGCTTCTCTTGTCAGCCTACATCTATAGTCTTGATGTGGCTTTCATTGCTAGTGATCAATCTACTCCTAAACAGAAACAGGCATTTTCAGCACTGTATCCTCCTTGGAGTGAGATTTTATATCCTTTATGGTTTTGAGAATTTTCCATATCTACAACTTGTTCTAGAATGTGATTCTTCATTCTTTCTCATCTGTTTTATAGAATCATAGAATGGTTTGGGTTGGAGGGACCTTAGAGATCATCTAGATCCAAACCCCCTGCCATGGGCAGGGATGTCATGCACTAGATCAGGTTGCTCAGAGCCTCAGCAAGCCTGGTCTTGGATGTCTCCAGGGATGGGACCTCTACCACCTCTCTGGGCAACCTGTTCCTGTTCACCACCCTCATGGGACCACTCAAGTCTTTCCATTTTTCCCCCCACTTTGCCTCTAGGCAGGTTCCACATACCCTTTTTCCTCCCCATCTCCTGCCTTTGCCCCACACCAACTCTTTTCCAGCCCATCTTCCTCCAAATCCCACACACTTGGGCTCCCCTCCCCAGCTGTTCCAAATCAGCCCCCTCCACCCACTCTCCTATCTAACACCAGCAGGGAAGGGCAGCAGCCATCATTTGCCCCCTGTGTGATGATTCTTAGGGGGTCGCTGCAAGCCAACCTCATTAAGTTCATCAAGGCCAAGTGCAAG
>VZTY01004185.1:69626-190410 GCA_013400935.1 Turnix velox
AACAAATTAAAAAAAAAAAGGGGAAAGCAAGGCAAAAGAAATCATGTATCCAAAATTTATATGCTCCTAGGAACTCCTGCAAAAGTGTTTCTTAGTCCTGGAGCACCCAATGACTTATAAGTATAAAATAAATATAATCATACTTGTGGCATCTTTTTATGCATATAAAGCTGGCTAGAAAGTAACCAAACATTCTTGCACCAGCTATAAATGATGACATGGACAAATAGCATACTAACACTTTCTGATTAAGATCATGCCTGGAATGGAAGAGCCTCACAAAGGTTTTATTGCTTTAATGCCCTAGCCACTGCCTAGCAGCCATATAGGAATTGTTCATGAGTCTGGAGTCTAATTGAGTAAGATGCTGAGGTGTCAAATGGGAGTTTTGGAGGAGATGATCCTACTCCTCTGAGTTTTCTGAATTCCCTCAACATTTGATCAGTGGCTTTTACTTAATTTCCCCATAAATATTATGAATACTTCTGCCCTCACACAAATCTTAATAGAATCCAGAGAAGTTACAACTGAAAAATAGTGACACAGATTTAAGTCAAACTAAACAATGGCTAAATGTGCATTATTCTAGAAAACCGTTTTTCAGTAACCAATGCATACCTTTCGTTCTTTGTTGTGCCAATGCTTTTGGAACTGTGATCACTGGCCTTATTGCCTGAGATTAAGGCAAAAGATCTGAGCTATGCTTCATGCAGTATCAAGAGCATCCTCCTGAAGTTGTTCTGCTGACTTTTGGAGTTCAAAATTATTGGTTTCTTTAGGTAACACAGACATCACTCAGCACTTTTGGACCTTGTTGCTCTGTCTTCCAGAGTGGCACTTAATCTTACTGCTCCATTTGTATTGTTGAATAGGCACTTATCTCTTCGGTTTCCATCTTGGAACTTTTTTCCTCCATCATTTATTCTTCTCCTTTAAATCTTGCATGTGAGCCAGTAATTTCTTAAGTCTATCTATGGAGATGTACTACTATGGATATGTTTACAACAAACATCTGTTTAACATCTATCTGTTGCTAATATGCACAATGTAAAGCTTAAGTGCACAGCTTAGGTCTCTCCTGGAAAATATTTTTGCTGCCTTTTTTTTTTTTTTTTGGCTTCCCAGTTGTGTACATACTGTAAATAAATTTATACTCTGAAGCCATAATGTTTATGTCCAACTGCTTTTCTCCCTCATCCATCCCTGCTCTCCTTTCCTTAAAGGTGGCCATTCAGAAACATCTGTTTTCTGTTAATCTCTGTGTCAAACAGAAAACAATCACAGTGCTCATTAAGAAGTTTCTGTGTTTAACTTTTGGATGGCAACTTTCAGAGAAAGAGGACCTCCCAGCTTTTTTCTTGAAGAGCTCTGTTATTTTCTCACCGTAAACTCTCAAGTAGTCTTTCAGCAGCTCTTCCATGATGCTTGGTTGCTTGCCTGGAAGCCCAAATGTCTGAAATACCCCATTCTTAGAATCTTCAGTCTTCAAGTCACATTGGGTGGTGTGCTTACCACAGTAACTGGAAAATGGCTGCTGTTAAAATAATAGCTGCTGTTTCAAAGCTTATGCAGTATTTCAGTACCTCTTTGTTCACGCTGCTAACAAGCAGTTTGCTTCCATGAATGCATAGTGTGGTTCACAGTTAAATCAGGCAGCTGATGAAAGATGGAAAGCAATCAGTGTTCAGGCCTGCTTGGTAGATGCTCTTTCATTTCCTCTAAGTTTACTTGTGGTCTGAATTCAGGAAGATGGAAAAACTCTGGTCTTTGCTCTTGCCCATTGTCCAACAACTGTTGAGGAATGTGTGCTTAAGGCAAAAGTCCTCAATGGACAAGGAATTTACTAACATTGATTTGTAACACTGCCTAATAACATTGAGGCATATGAAATCTTTATGGGACAGGTCACTCTTGTAGACCTGGCTTTATGGTCAGCATAGGTGCTTGTACAGAGAAACCTGTGGATAACTGGTGTACTAAAATTCAGTGTCTGATCTGAAATGAAGGGGGAAGTGAAAGTTATTTGCAAAAGCTTTGAGCAAGTTTGTTTTACTCATAGTCATTCTCTCACTCATTCACACTCTTACTTGCAAGCACTGAGCGTATCTGTGTGTGACACAATGGACTAGGGATGCTACCTCCTGTGTCCTTATCACAGCTCTGTGGATTGACAATGGTAAACTCAATTTTGGACAATTTTTTCATATCCATTCAGGAACAGAGTTCTGCTGTAATCCTTCTGTTGTGGTACCAGGAAGGAATGGTTCATGTGACCTTCCACAGCCTTCTTGCCATCCATTCTCTTGTTCTTGGAGTGTCTTCCATTAATGACTACCTCTGCTGCGCTCTTATCACAGTGTTCTGTTGTCTGAGTTTGGCACATTCCTCAGTGTGATTGACTGGGAACAATGTTCTTCATTTGGGTTTTTTTTTGTGACCCTTGTTCTGCTGTTTCTTCAGGTGCTTTCTCTCTCTCACACACACATTTCTGTTCATATTTAACTCTTGCCAACCTCAATGCTTCTGTTGCAAGTCCCTAAGTCCTGGTTACAGTTCTAGGAAAAACTAGAGACTGAGAAAGACAAAGACTGAGAAAGCTTTAAACCTCTGTCTTGAGGATTATCTTTCTTTTTAGAAAGAAAAAAAAAAAGAGATCATCACCCCTTGAGTATAATGTTGTGGGAGGTTTTTTTTGGACACTTTCAGCACTGGATTTTTTCTGAATTCTTATGCTTTCAAAAAAAAAATTATTCAACTGTGTAGGTGCTTCCTCTGTGGCCTCACTTATATCACCTTTCAATAAACTGTGAGATTTTTGTTACCACTGCATTTGAGGCATCCCATAGAAGAGACTTGAAGAAAACAGACATTGTAGACTAACAGCAGGAGACAATACCAACTCATAGTAGGACTGAGTAGCTGGCTGTCCATTTATTTTGTAAAGTTGTATCCCACTGGCATCTTCTGTGCTTATACATGTAAGAGGCCTTGGGGTTTTTTTGTTCCTATTGTGGACTGGCTTCTCTGGATGGGACCTCACCCATTTTGAAATCTACAATACTTCTCCATTGTATAGTGTTTAATGTTAACTCTTCTGTAATTCAGTGCAGATGGGTTTATATGCTGCCTGGCTATTTTTTTTTATTTCCCTTTTTTTTTCCATTTGTCTATGCAGGGAGGTGGAGGTGGATTAGTATACATGCAGACGGAGTGGATGCCAGTATAGAAACAATCTGTATTATGTTATTTGCAGAACTCAACAGTGCTAGTAGTGACAGAAACAGACTCATAGCCCTTGTATCAGCAGTTTACTGGGCATCGTGCGTTAAGTATATTGTAACTCTTGACCACGCATAGTAACTTCAGATGATTGATGAAGGATAGCTTATGCTGCCCTGCTAAAGAAAAATCCAGTTTAGGATGGATGAAATTTACTAAGTCTTCTGACTGCTCAGGGCAGATTTGCCATCTTGGTCAAAAGAGGAAAAGGGTAAGAGTTTTGGAATGTTAGAAAAATTTTGGTTCAGTGTTTGAAGTGGGCTTTGTCATTGACCTGTGGGAGATGGGCTTTTCTGTTCTTAAACTCAGTGCTGTTTACCATATTAGTCCTGACAATAATAGCATGCAGAGAGGCAACATTGTGTTTGCATTTCCTGGAATGAGAAACCAATGTACAACACCCTGCTTCTTCCCAGCAATCTGTTTAACAGTATTAAGTTGCCTCTCCATTCTTGAACGGTAGTCTCTGGAGAGAATCTCTTCTCTGGAAACAGAAATGTCTTTGAGTCACAGAGTGTCCACTGGTTTATGGAGGTGGATTATAATACTGAATAAACACCAATGTCTTTCTGTGTTGTAATGTGTATGTTTGTGCTAGTTCTCTTTATTTTACTGAGCATTTATTTCCCAGGTGTGATGCTAATTGATAGAAGAGCCTCATGTGAGGAACAAAAGGCAGGAAATACGGAGTGAAGAGATCACAGACATCATGCAGCAAAATCTGTGTTCTTTTATGCTGCACACAATGCATTCTCTTTTTTTTTTCTATTTCATAACTGTATGTGTTGTTTTTTTGCCTAGGATACAGTTCTTGTGTTAGAAGTGAGAAGGTCAGTTACATTGTGGATATTCTTGAGAAACTTCAGCCTTTGAGCCTTATGAAGAAATTGGGTTGCAGATTGCCTTTTATCTGCTGTTCCTTTTATTCACCTTCTCTGATCTAGTAGAACCTAACTTGTTGATGTTCTGCCGTGATTCTGCAAGTATTTCCAGTCTTTCCCTGCTGGGACAGTGGGATGATGACCTGAGTGGAAGAAAATTAGATTTGGTAACTTGGGGAAATTCTCCTCCAGGCATCAAAATATTTGATTTAATGTTTGAATTTATGTCTCTCAAAAGACAGTATGGCACATAGAGTGCTAAGTAAAAGCTTCAAATAAAACTGGCATAAAAATCAATGCTTCTATGTGACCTGTAACAAAGAAACACGTATCTATCTGGCACTCCACAGCTCAAAAAAGGGTGTCTTCCTTCACTGTAGTGACTTACTGAATCAGCAGATATGTCACCCTGAAGACTATATCCATTTTCATTATTGTGAAATCTGAGGAGTTGTTTCTCTTCTTTCATTGTTTTGAGAGGCACAGCAATGAAACTCACTAATCTGTCCTCCCACACCACTCTACTGATAAGCTATGTAAATCATAAATGATTACTTTCAATTACAGATTTTTTTCTTTTGAGGGAAAGAAGGAAAATGAATAAATGGCAACCCAGAAAACAACTAAATATCAATTTTTACATATCTTCAGAGATGACTATTAGTACTAATAATATTCCTTTTTTGCATCCCAGAAAAAAACTGCCTTTTCTCACTCCATCCTCTCAAACTTTGGATATAGGGTGTTAGTTACATTGGAAGTGACCTCTGGAGATCATTCTGCTCTTTAATGTTGTGCATTGGTAATCTTTAGAGAATGAGGCACTCCTAGGCACAATTCATTCATAGACCATATAGAAATCTAGAATATTTAAACCTGACAAAACTTTCTCATTAAGTTTTGTCACAGTCAAATGTGTTTCTTTAAGGATGAAGAAAGCCAAGAATTTCCAACAGGGAGCAGAATTTTAAAATTAGGTTTTAGTTCACTAAATCAGGGAAATACAGAAGAATGGTCACATTATCTTCCCAATTTGTTTGAACTCATGCTGTATGACTTCAGAACATCCCAAATGATCACTGTAATCAGTTGAGGTTTATCAGGGGCTTCTAACTCTTGGAACATAATTTGATGTGGATTTTTCTCAGTAGTTTTGAATTTAACGTTTTCTATCTCCATCTGCTCATTTGTGTCCTCATAGTCACCCTATTGAGCTGCTAGTTGTTTTGCAAATATCTGTTTTTCCTCTAAGGTACTGACATGGAGAGAAAGAGATAATCAGGTCTCAGTTACAGTGTGATGCCTTCTCAAAGATAAACATAAGCAAGTTTTACTTTGTTTTGAATTAAGAAATTTCTTCTGCTTCATTACTCATAATGCAAGGAAAAATTACAGAAGTGTGAGAGAAACTGTGCACTCTTATATGACATTGCTCCCATTGACCAATGTGGAAGAAAAATATAAAGCCTTCATTAACTATCACTAAAGCTTAGTGAGCAAAATTGTAGATGACTATCTGTTTCTGTAAATTCTTAAAAATGCTAACTTCCTTTTTGTGGTTTTGGAGAACTTTAGATATATCTTTCTCTTTAACTTCATTGTAGAGAGACTCTGAGAGTAGCTAAGATGCATCAGACTGAGAAGAGGTGGAAAATTATTTACCCTTTGTTGCTAAAGGGGGAATTATTATTATTGTAATTACTATTTATATTGCTATTATCTAATTTCTTCCTCATCACTCTCCAGAGTGCACTCCTGGGGCTTTCTTAAATATGCGAGCTGTAATAAAATGTGCTTGAAATTTGAGACATACTAAGCTAAATGTTTTTTTATTTGGTTTGCTTTTTGAAATCCTCTGTTCAAATTAGTGGTAAATGGAATAAATATCATTGTTTCCTCAGCTTTGAAAATTACCATTAAATCTGTCAAGAGGATTATTACAACTACAAAGCAATCACTTGCAAAACGAGCATGTGTAGCAAATGTTGCCTTTGTAGAATTAGAGGCATTTCATAACATCAAAGTTATAACATTAAAATTGTCAAATTAAGATAACCTTTCTATTGAATCAGAACATCAAATACTGAATATATGATTTACATTTTGACAGTATGTGCACAAGCATGCTCCTACATTATTATTTATCTCTATGTGGATTAGTTCTAGAAAGAGCTATAGGGCTGGAAGAAGAAAAGAGAAGGTGAAAACAAATTTCATAGCTCAACTAGATGTCTCCTAGGTTTGTGGGGAGATTTTAAAGCTGGACACTTCATATTAGAATTGCCTGTCACAGAAGAGCTGAGCCAATGCTGTCAAGCTGCAAAGAGAAATAAAAATACAAAAGTCTTACTAGATGGCTTGTAAAAATGGACCTTGAATCTGGTCTGAATTCAGAATCAAGGGATGCTAAGGCCCACATCTACTTTAGTAAAAGGAGGCAGAGTGTTTTGCTAAAGCTGTTGGATGGATATTTGGAAATTGTGTTTTTATAACCATATTCTACCATTTGATTTTGGTACAATGCTGGGTAAACCACATGAGAAAATGAAGCGATCACAAAAGTTCATTCTCTAGTGATCAACATCATGACTGTATAAATACTATTTCATTATGTCTAAACTCTGCCTAAACTAATTTTTACAATGAGTTATTCCTTTTGGTGTTAAAATAATGTTTTCTCTGCCATTTTGGGATTGAAATCAATTTATCTGTTCTAAGATCTGCTCTCAGAGTGTCTCCAGAAAAGTCTTGAAAGGGTAATTTACAACAGAAAAAAACAAGCTTGCAGACTCTAGTTATATTCTAATAAAAAAATATTATAATAATTTCATGGCCAGAATTATTGCTATTTTTAGTATTCAAGTTATTTCATATTAAGGCTATGCTAAATTCAGTAAATGCTGAATCATTCTTGGAAATATCAAAAACTGAGATTATAACAATACTTCAGATTCCTATTCCTGCCCAAAATAGGAGAATAGAGTAGATCCAGATATTTCGTTTTAAATATTGTCAATAAAATTATGTATTAAAGTATGATTGGTTTTGGTTTTCTTGTTTTCCAGTCATAACCAAGCAGATATCTTAGTATCTTCACTTCAGGATGTGTGGTGTCAGTGTATCCACAGAATGGGGGAAAAGTCTTGCAGGTGATAAGCTAAACAAGGACTCCATATTCTGTTCTCTGCTTGGCTGGATGGTGGATATTTGACCATAACACCTGTGTGTTATTGATTGAGATACATGTTTGACATGAATCTGACACAAGTCCTAAAGGTTGTTTGCTGTAGACAGAGCTATTCTGCATGCACTGAGCTTTCTAAAATGCTACTGTGAAACTCTGTGCAGCGGTATACATAAATAAATTTGGTAGATAGTTGTGTTAAGTCCTTCTTCTTCCTGCTCTGTTGGACTTGCTCAAGTCTGTCACAGCCAGCATTTGCCAGAGCTCCTAATGGGTTTCGTGAATGTGGTCTTTAAATGGGGGGAACAGTGCTTTTCACAACTACAAGAAAACAATGTTTCATGGTAATTGTGAACACATGATCAGGTTTAATATCACAAATGTCCTTGTTTTTGTGTCTCTGTAATAAAATGTAGGTCTCAAGGTACTATTTAGCCTCTCTTAAGTACCAGAACAGGAAGGACTGTGTTCATAGTATTACTGAATTGGGGACATAGAAACAAATGGAGACTAATTCAAATGCATTCATTTCTTGTGGTATTATGCTCTTTTGCTGGTTAAGGATGTCTGTGCAATTGTATTTTTGTGTGCTCGCTTCACCAAATTAGTGGCAAACTTTTAAAGTAAGTGAAATGAAACATTATCAATGAAAGGTATTAATTCCACAGTAGTCTGGCATGTTAGTAGGAAACTTTGACAACTCGTAAAGAGTGTTCCAGTTCTAGTCCACCCTTCAACAGCCATCAGGAGACTGGAGAACAGAAAAACATCAGATCCTAGTCTGGGGTGCATTACAGTTAGTCTTTTCAAAGGGAGCTAAATATGCTTGTCTAAGGGAGGAATTTGGCCTTAAAGCAAGATTTTTCAGGCGTTGCTGTATCATGAGTCTCCCGAGATAGGAAAACAAACTCTATATTGTGCCTGTTGTGGGACTACACTTCTTGGAAAAAAACCAAACCCAAACACCCCTATTCTCATCTGTGTGAGTATCTGTTCTCCAACTCGGTAAAAGGAGTTTGAGACAGTTTTTAGCCTGTATTGCTTTTTAGTCTCTGAAGTTGTCTTCTATATTGTTCTGAAACATAGAACCATATCTCTTTTAGCTCTTCTCTGTGTTGCCAGGCCTCATTTTAGTATCTCAGAAATGTTAATGGGACTTACATACTAAAAAGAATGCTAAAAGAAACCCAACAAATTATTCTTTCTTCCCAGTAAGTATTTAGATACATCATGCACACCAGTTTCACTTATTGAAATAACATGAAGAGAAGTAGTCCATGAACATTGCACCGCAATCTTATGAAGAGACCATTCTTTAATATTTTCATCTTTTCTGAAAAGAGTTAGCTGTACACTGTCAGATGTGGGTTTGACTCTGTTAGATTTGTGTTAACTTACAGCATTTAGCTGCAGCTTAATTCCTAGAAAAGTTGGAGCAAATCAGTCTCACTGATCAGTTAAGGAATGTTAATATTTCTACCAAAGCTTTCACATGTAATTCATATGCTGTTGAAAAGTATTTTGACACTCTAACTTTTTGAGTGCAAGTAGATTAAAAAGAAGACTTCAGACTATTTTGCAACATGATATCTGTAGATATTTGTGAAGTGTTCTCTGGATAAGAAACTCTCCTGTCAGTACAGAGTCAATTATTCTTCACTGTTGTCCGTTAGGCATGCTAAATGTCACGAAACTGTAACAACAAATGGATTTTTAGGAACCAAGATGTATCAGGAACCTCCTAATGACCTGCAGTTGTATGCCTTCAGCAATAATAATATTTTGCTAAGGATTGTACATGACCTTAGCCTCTGTGTTAATGTAAGTGCAGGAGCAAATGCAAATATGAATGTAGGGCTCACTGAGGGACAATGAGTGAGCCCAGGTTAGCTTGTAACAGAAGCCTGTTGAAAAGTAAGCAGAAAAATCATAGATGTAAAAGACAAAAAAAATACTCCCCAAACAGTCTGAAAAAGCTTTTATTTTAAGACTATGAAAAAGGATAGAATGAACTGTCAGGAAAAGGTGCTTGCACTTATTGGAAGAGACCTCTAGTAAAGGCAGATATTTGCTGAGTTTTGCAGGTAGAAGTTTACAAATTGTTGTAAATACTTCTACAGCATTCTGTAGGAGCAGCATCTACCTCTGGGGAGTTTCAGCTATTATATTCAAGAAAGTTTGTTTTATTTTTTTAGCAGTTCTTGCATAAACCTTGATCAGCCTAGTGAGAAATTGGCAGCTGAATTTACCTTTGGCAAATAATTCCAACTACAACATTTAAAAGATAGACTTTCATTGAGTGTGCAAAATTACACCCAAAACCTACACCATCAGAAGTAAAATCAAATGCTTGAAGAAGCGTTGGAATGCTTAATGTTTTTAACAAAGAAAATAAGATGCTTTGCATTTAAAATAGCATCTGGCCATCATCATAGAAAATAACATATGAAATATACTTTTGATCTAACTTAACATTATTAGCCAAGAAAATTTTGGTTAAGTATTTTGCCCAGTTTATGAAACATCAGGCAATATTTTTCAAACTACTGGCTTGAAGGATAAGTCTTAGCTTTGAGACACCATCATGAGTGGGAAAGTTTGTAAAAATCTATATATCTCTTCTGAATTGAAATACACTTAGACTTCTTCCTATTTGGTTTTCCAAGTAGGTTGCTAAGCATGATTATTCTAAAAAAAAATACTTTATTTCAGGACCTGTTTTTAGTCTAAGGGCAGCACTTTAATTTCAGATGAGGAACTCAAGTGATCAGATAAGACTGAATATTATTTCTGTCTTACAGGTGCCTGACCAACTGTTAGAGAGAATTACACTTTATCCATATCTTCTTACTGTGAAACTACAAGGAAACAGAAACATTTCAGGATAATTGAGATGAATGAAATTTTACTACTAATCTTATTACGGTGGCATCTGTAGACCCATTAAAACTGAGACTCGGTTCTGTGCAATCAAAAACCTGAATATTTATTTCTTGTATCAGCACATTGTCATTAGGCATGGAGAGCTGAATTATATACCTTTAAGAATTGTTCCTAATCCAAAACTTATTAAACTTCGTAGAATTACTTCTATATAAATTTAGTTGATTTTGTTGTAAGTTTAAGATTAAAATGTTCAGAGTTCTCAACAGAGATACCAATGACCCTATGAGATACAAATCATTAGCATAAAGATGGCTCACATAAAGTAGAGGAGCTGAATGTCAAAAAGGGCCTGTTGATTTTGCACACAACTAAAAGGATCACTGCTACTAAGAAGTCAAGCATTTTAATTTTCTCCGATCTGTGAATGTTCCCTCTCTCCTTCACACCATTGCCTAACTCTGGATGGATTCCTCAGATGGGTGTGCAAACTGCTATATATTTCACATGTGGGAGAATATGGCACACGTTTCAACTCCGTATCCATGTCTGTATGTACATCCCTTGCATATGTAAGGTTAGCAGCTGTCAGTTGCTTACAGACACATTCATATCTTTTATCACTACCCACATCATCTTGAAATTTAAAGCCTGGAAAGAATGTATTTTGTAACAGCAAACATCCTTCCAGCTCCAGGTGCAGAGGAGTGTGTCCAGGAATGCTCCAGGCTAAGTGATTTGAAACTGCAATTTTATTGCCTTGGAAAAAAAAAATAACTGACCATTGTTTAAGGGAGTTGGCTACAAGTTGTTTTTGGTTCTTGCCCTGCTAAAAGATGTGGTGTAACTCTGGGCAAGTCAGCAGGAACCTGTCTCCTCTGTAGAATATGAGAAGCAGAGGGGAAGACAATTTGTACAACTTCACCCAGCACTAGACTAGGTAAAATTTCAAACTTTTCACTATTTTAATAATGTTATGATAAATATTGCTCTAAGCTGTCTCCTTGACTGCTATATAGTTCCAGAGTTAGCCAAATAGGTGGTTGGTTTTGTGATGCAGCCTGGGAGAAATTATGCATCCACAACACTCAGTTGATGTCACAAGAGATACATTGATTTACTCTTCCTGAGTAACTCGCCAATTTCTTTGCAAATAACTTATTCCAGAAGTAGTGTTGTGGAATCAGTGAAGTGAGAATCAGTTGAGTTTTCTTCCTTCTTTTCCTCTCGCTTTTTAAAAAGCTCAGTAGTGACATTTTTATTACCTAGCTTGTTTTCCTGAAATAGAAATAAATTAATAGGGATTTTACATGAAAGTTTTTTTTTAGGTGGTTGGTTTTGTTTAATTCTCCTGCTCTTAAATTTATTACACTAGCATATATGGCATTGCCAAATGATTTACTTGGGGGAAAAATTGCTTGAGAAAGATTAACTCCAGTTATTATTGCTTTCTTGACAGAGGTTTTTGACTCAGTTACAGTATGGCTATAGAAATAGCATCAGTATTTGAGGGTGTGAAAGCATCTGTGGGGAAAGAGAAAAAGCAGGTGAGAGTGAAGAGCAGGCAGCTACCTAAAGTGGATCTCACACTAGCAGATTAAATCTGAATTATTTCAGAAAATTGTTTGCTTTTGGGGTTTTCTGATTCTGTAACTGTTCTATGTATCCAACTCGTTGCATATCCTGAAGGAGCAGAAACATCCACTAAGGGGTAGTATGGGAATGACTGAAAATGATTGTGTAAGGGCAAACTTCATGAAATTTGCAATTTACTAATTGCCCTACTTGAAAATGTTTTTTAACAGGAAAAATAGTTTCCATGCTTCTTGGTATAATAGCTGAGAGCCACAGTATCTATACCACAGTTCTGAAGTATCTTGGTTTTGTTACTTCTGCCTTCAAACCTACTTATCTTACTGACATTCGATGTATACATTAAGATTTATGTATATGTTTGGAAAGGGTCTGTATTTGACCACATCTAAAATATATAGAACAGTGGATTGTATTCACAAAAATAATTCCTTAGAATGTTTATTGCCACAGGAAAAATCCATATAGCATCATTAGCAACTTTGTCCCTTTCTGATGTTCTATCAGAATATTAATAAGTACAGTTTTCTTACTTGCATATGGTAAAATTATGATGGATCTTTTTTTGCCTGCAGGAGGTAGCTCTGACAACTCTGCTAATAGGAGGTAGAATGTCAAAGGAAGTAACACTGATCTAAATTCAATTTTTAAAAGAGCTTCAGTCAGTAAGAAGTATTAAATAAATGAAGATTTGCAAATGGCCTGCTTTTTTTGCAGTAACATCATCAGGAAGACTGCACCTTCAGCAGAAATTCTTTCATGACCTTGACAAAAGTAATAAATGGAAAGGAGGATAGTGAGCCTGTATGCCAGTAATGATTTCATATACTTGCATACAATAAAGATATACTTGCATACAATCCTATAGCAGACACAGCAAGTCAGAGCAAACTCTGTAACCTCTTTTCTGAGCATTATTGCTCATTTTTCAGACTATGTAGTAGCTCTTCCTACATGGAAAGGAAATTACTGGTTTGCTGATAAACTGTTTTTGGTATATTTTGTCTTGCTTGAGGTTGTCTTCTGCAGTCCATCATTTGTCTGTCTCAGCATGTCCTCAGGAATTCTTAAATTAAAGAGCCCACAGTTTATAAGAGCCTGTCTTCCTCATCATCAGATGCTACCTTTTCCCCCATTAATGTCTTTTGAAGATCTTGATTTCTAGCCAAATATCTGCCAGCAAGATCAGTATGATGCTTCTATCTCATTTCTAGAAAGAAGTTAATTAGGCCCCCTCAGGGCCCCAAATAAAAGCCTCTTATCTATTGTCACTTTAATTTCTACTGTATCCGTTTGTATTAATGGTCTGTGAAAGAATACTCCTATTGCTTGTTTAGTTTAATTTTTGTTCTTTATTTTTGGCTGCTCTTCAGAGTCTTCAGAGGTTATCTTCAGAACTTATCTTAGCAGTAGTTAGAGAGGAATTAGAAAACAAGAATTACAAATTATATTTCTCTTAATATTTCAATCTTTCTCAAAGTCATGATAGTTTCTATATAGAGGGCATATTTGTGCCAATTATGACCTATTGTGCTGTTAATTATATGAAATTTAAGTTCATATGTAATAGAGAGCATAAAACCTCCTACCTACTCCTTGATCTTCTCTCAATCTGCTTTAATAGAAGAATGTGTTACAAGGAAAATTTGGAAGAGAAAGGAATATATACAGAAGTGCTGGATTTTGAAGAAAGGAAAAATTGAAGTAAATAGCTTATTTATAAATAACTCATTTGTACTTATATGAAATTCTAAAATGATGCAAAATTTCCAAGTGTCAGTGACCATTCTAGAAGTTTTATTTGGAACTTCACCATTCAAATGTGAATTGTGGATCTGCTCCCATTGATATCAGTGATGTTTGTTCATTCATTAATTAACAGAAGACTGCCTAGGATCCTAGTTAAGCAGTCTGACAGTGTAAAATAGAAGATTTTCCAGGCTCTGGTTGCTCACTAGCATCCTAGAATGTTTTTGTTGTTAGATGAATATTTAACATTCACAAGCACATTCTGAATGACGAAGGATGCTATGGAACTGCTAAGATGGACAAAGAAGGATTATCCTTGACATGAAGAAAGGTTCAGGACTTGTTTCTTCATCACTGTTTTGTCACTGTTCACAAAGAGTTCCTAGAATCTGCCATTCTGTAGCTCAGTACTGTGACTTGTTAAAGGATAAATCACAATGACTGTTACACTCGGTTATGCTTATTTCAGAGCCCACTCTGAGAGAAAATTGTGCAAGAATCAAAGAGAATGGGAAAGAGAAGAGAAGGCAGCTTATGAGTGTTAACACATGCTGCCATCTATATGGATGTGCAATTCAGCTTTCAGAAAGGTTGTTTTTCTTTCTTGTATTTATACAGCTGCTTCCAGTTTAAACGAAATGGTCATTTGCTGAAAACTGATACTGATAAATTGAGTATAATAATAGTTTAAAAAATTTATGAAAGGCAAATTAATGAAGTTGAACTGTTCAGTCTATTCAATCTCAGTCATTCTGTACTTAAAAATAAAAATCCTTATCTACAGCTCTGCTTGATTGAGGAAAAGTGTGCACTATTACATTGAAAGATAAGGTGATTTTTACAGACATATGCATCATGATGTTATCAAGCATATTATGTATAAAGGAATATACATAGCATAATTCCAATATCACAAATTACTCCATTAACTTCCTTTTAAAGAAAATGCAAAACAGTGATAGACAGATGTGCGTAATTTCACTGTGGTAGTGGATGCATTTTCACATTAGAAGTAGTAACAGGACATAGGTATGTATGAAAGGGAAGGAAACGGCACAATCAGAAATAGGTTTAGGGGATTCATAGTGTTTGTAGTGGTTTGTTTGTCAGCCTTTAAATGGGTTCATATATAGAAATATCAACGTGTCTGTTTCAACATCATAGAATCATCAGGTATTTAAAAAGTTCAGTCAAGAGGAGAATAAACTAATGGACCATGAAGTCCCCGAAAGAAACACTGACTAAAGAAAACAGAGCAAGGAAGACTCCACTTCCACTTACCCCCATTCTGCTTCAAACCACAGAATAAACTTGCTCTCTTAAATCTCACTGTTACAAAAATTGCAGTCTTCACACTGCAGTGAGCTGAAACAATTCCCAGCCTTCACTTTTCTTTGGTATTAAAAAAGCTTCTTTATATTTCAACTCTCTGTGGCTCCATTATATATGATGGAACACAGCCATTAACCCCTTCACATCTCTGCCCAAATGTGACCTTCCTCTGGTGAAGAGTTTTAGCTGTGTGCAGAACCGAGAACACTTGGAAGCTCTCAAGGTTCATTCAACTCAATTGCCCACAGTTGCTTTGAATGGGCACAGTGAGTGGATACATTAATTCCTAGACAGCAGCTAAAAAATGAGATCAGAAGAACTAGTTCTCTCACACCAAAGAAAAGACAACAGAGGTGAGAAGGATACCACCAGATCCCTATTGAGTTCTGAATGTCCCTGAAATACAAGGCAAACAGCTCAGTTGCTAAGTGCAGCATTTTGTTTACCAACACTTTTGCTGTTTTTCCCCTGTGCTTCCACGGAAACATCATTTCAGATGCAGCTTTCCTCTGTTTCTAGACATAAAGCAAAATGTATTCATGCTTCTTGGCCCACTCTGAGTGTACTTCCACCATCCCACTGCATGAGCTCCCTGACAACATCCCATTTATGTCCGTGTAAATGATGGCACTCTTATGTGTGAGGCTCTGAATACATTCAGTGTCTCTGATCTTCCTTGCTTCCTGTTCTCTTTTTCCTAAAAGCAGACAGTCCTGTGAGAGGCTCTTGTTTTCCTCCTCCACTTACAAATTCCTTGCATTTCCCCCCCTCAGAGGTCCTCTGCTTAGTTTCTCTTAGAGACAGGAGCTGGAGATGCAATTTGCCCATTGCCTCTGCCCACAGTATGTGATATTCAGTCTGCTCTTCTAAGGAGTTGCGTAGGCCACATCTGTTAGTGGAAAAAATTGTTTGAGCTATAGGTACCTGTAGGAAGAGCTTCAGACGGTGGCTATGGAAATCATCTTTCATTTTTATCCCAGATCATTGCCTGAGATTCTGGAATTCGTCAATGCTTTGTGGAAAAGTTACCCCAAGAATCATAGGTGTAGAGAAAACTCATCAAAATCCTGTTGAGTTCCATCTACTTTGTTACAAGTCAAGCCTGGTGTCTCAGTCCTTCCAAAATGGTGGAATGAGTGGAATCCAGATTTTGGGGGATATCAAGGAAGTGATAACCTCTCATGTGACTTGGCTGGTACCCTCAGCCCTTGTCTTGTGAGGTAGCCACAGGAAGGAGTTCCTGATTAGTGGAGATCATCCAGACACTTGAGGCTTTCACATTCTTTCTGCATCCCTTCATAAAGAAGAAAAAAGCAGGGAAATCTGAAGTTTGCAGTAGTGATTGAGTCCCTGTTTTCTGATCTTGATTTCTCCAAAAGCTGCATGAATCATTTTAGATACCCATGAAACATTTTAAACTCATCACTAGTGTAGCAAATTTCATGCGCTCTCACCCTACTCACTAACTGACTAAACTTTGAAATATGATTATTGGTCATATTCTTAAGGAGGACATCCTTAAAATTTCTCCCATAAAATAATATTCTAACATATGTATTTAAATGCTTTGCATGATATGCATTTACATTCACTTAGATTAGATCTGCTCTTTACTTGAGCTTTTTTATGAAATTAGTGCATGAAAAACCAAAAGGCATTCCTGCTGGTATACCACTGCCCTACTCCATGTGTTTCTCTTTTCTTTGTTTATGACAGTGCCTTATGGTTTGCCAGCAGCATTTTTGAGTGTCAAAAGACATCTGGTACTCTTCTGGTTGAATTCTTTGCTTGAGGAAGAATATCAGCAATTTTCATATTTTTCCTTGTAAAGGTCCAGCATTACAATTTCTGCATCTGCTGGTGAGTACTGGTTGTTGTAAATACCAAGAAATGGCAGTGTGGGAGTACAGTATGAATGGAAATTGGAGTACTGGTAGGATTAATCTTTTTTAAAGCCAATTTTTATGGATTTTTCTACAAATCACAAGTAGTTACCAATCCAAATGTGTTTGTTCAAACACTAGTCTACATTCCCTATAAAACTCAGGCTTCTGTCCTTGACCCCACACTCCACTTTTGATGATGTCTGCTATGACCATCTTATAAAGTTTTAAAATTAGTTAAATGTACTAGTGTTTGTATCATGCTCCATTAATTCTTTAAGTGTTTTGGCCTCAGGGATGAATTTTTTTGGGCAGACCATGTCCTTTAATGTAAGGATTAAACTTTCAGAACTCTAAAACAAGACAAAGTGTAAAAGAGCAGTTCATATTTAGAATGATTATAAAGTTTTCTCTAGACTCTAGAGGTAATATGATTTAAGCACATTAAAGCAGAGTTTTTAATAATCAGAATCAACAGATCAAAGCAGAGACTTTTTTTTTACAGCATACAAGCACATTCATCATAGATTAATGGTATTTTGAGTCAGGTTTTTCATATAATCATTTGAAATAGCAGTTTGACTTTCTTACACAGAAACTCTTTTCCTATGGTATGAACATGATGTCAGCTTAGCTGAAATACATCTTCATTGTGTGAGCTGAAGCTGTGAAAAAAAGCAACTATCTTATTACCCTGTGCCCAAATGTAGATGATTTTCCCTTCTATACTTAGTGTAAGTTCATTTAATACACCACATCCTGGCTTTTTAGGGTCCTCTTTCAGGCACTTCTCAGAAGATAGATATGATCTCTGCACAGAAGAGTCTGAGAGAATGTGTTAATAGATAAGCTGCATGACTTTAATTTAAATCATCCTTGACAACATCAAACATCCAGGTGCAGCATAATCTGATATGGCAAGATGAAACTGATGTATGAGTAGGGTTATCATATATTCAGGTTTACCTAGATTGTTGGGTATTTTTCCCTATTCAGAAACTTCTTGATGCTGAATTTTAAGTCTGCACACGCACTGTGATTCCATTTATCCATTAACTCAGAGCAGCCCTCTCAGAGATCTTACATATATTGCAATATCAGTAGTTGTAAAATTGGACTTCTTCTGTGGTAATAGTATGGCTATATAGGTAGATAAAGCCATAGGGAGCACAGGTAAGCACAGAGCAAGTTAGGATTTGAGTGGATAAGAGACCAAATCTCTATAAAACACAAGCTTCTGTCCTTTACCCCACTGACAAACAGAGAGTTACCACATGAAAAATAAATTTTAAAAAGGCAATAGTATGAACTCTATGCCCTTTCAGCAGGGAAAAAGCTATAGAATGTAGTGATGATGTTGCAGTTGTGCTGGGCAGTATCATAGTAGAAGACTGTGATGCCACTTACAGTTTCTGCATAAGAAGGTACTGCCAAGGTTGATCTATTCAGCTGACATAAGCCTTAACTGCTTAACAATGATTTCTTAGCTGTTTGATCATAATGCCAAAGTAAATATGTAGTAGTGGTATGTTACTGTATGATGGTGTCCTGGGAGAAGTGTGTAGGGTAATGTTGGTAGGTAGAGATAATATTTTTTAGACCAGATGGCATAATTGGAAAAGTTAGAGGAGGTTTTGGGCAGAAGTTCCCTTGTAAAGATGTCAGTGTAACACATAACTCTTGTTCAGTGAGCAGTTTACTCACTGAGCTACAGAAAAATGAATTTGCAGTCACAGTCCTCATCTTTCACCTTGAACTTTTGCAGAGGGATGGTGAATATGAAAAATATTTTGTCATCAACTCATTTGCATATTTTCAGAGAAGATTTCTTAAGCATTAATGATACAAAAGAGGGAGATGAAGTGGTGACCTCTGTTCTCAGCAGACACACCCCTTTGCTTTCTAAGAACATGTGAAAATGTAATGAATAACATAATAACAAACTAATCAAGTTTGACTTTTTATTCTGCCTGTGATGCAGAGGTACATGCTCATCATCACCTAATAAATACATGCCAAAATCAAATAATTTGGTTTAATCTCCCTATCATTTTATAAAGTACTAATGAAAAGGCAAAAAAAACCCTGTAGGTTATTTGTATGAAATTATAAATGTATTAATACAAATAGCTTGCCTCTGAGAAGTATTTTTTGCTGTCCTCTGAGCTTTTTATGCTTGAACTATTTGCTGGAAGTCCCCTTTGAGGAAATTTGAAGGCTGAGTACAGTCTCACAATGTAATAAAAGCATTTGTTTTAATTTGGATTAATCATCAGAGAAGAGTAAGGCAAATTCCAAGGGACTGAAAAGATACAGAATGAATAGAGTCTTTGGACTCTGAATCTGTTAGATTTGTAGTTAATTTTACATGCCTTGATGTGTGTACTTTGGTATTTCCTAGCAGGGACTACTAGGAAGTAATCAATCAAGGCTGACATGTTCCTGCAAGTCAATGAGTTTGAGGAGCACCATGAGTAATTTTTCACTGTTCATAAAATCTGCTGTGGAGCTATATGGACATGTGTACTCTCACAAGGAAACAAACTGGCTAGATGGCCAAGCCAAGAAAGATGAGGTGGGTGGAGTTAAATCCATTTGGTGGCCAGTCACAAAAGGTGTGGTTCAGGGCTCAGTTGTTCAAGGACATTTCTCTTTATTGTCTTTATCCATTAATTGAGTGCACCCTCAGTAAGTCTGCAGATGACACTGAGTGGGAGTGCTGATCTGCTTGAGGATAGGATGGATCTGGGCAGGATGGATCAATGGGCTGAGGTGATGTGAATGGGAGGAAGTTCAATGAGGCTGATGCTGGTTTCTGGAACTTAGGTCACAATAACCCCATGCAGCACTACGGAGTGGCTGGAGAGCTGCCTGGAAGAAAAGGGCCTGGGGATGCTGGGATCCAAGAAGGCCAAAAACATTCTGGCTTTTATAAAATATANAAGGCCAATAGCATTCTGGCTTTTATAAAATATACTGTGGCCAGCGGGACTTGGGAAGTGTTTGTTTCCCTATATGTGGAATTGGTGAGGCCCTATTTTGTGTACTGTTTTCAGTCTTGGGCTCTCACTACAAGAAAGACATTGAGAAAGACAATGAAGATGGTGAAGGCTCTAGAGAACAAGTCTTATAAGGACTGGCTGAGAGAATGGGTGTTATTTAGTCTGGAGAAAATGAGGCTGTGGGGAGACCTTATAGCTCTCTACAACGACCTGAAAGGATGCTGTAGCAAGATGGAGTCAGTCCCTTTTCCCAAGTAACAAGAGAAAGGTTGGGAGAAAATAGCCTCAACTTTAGCCAGGAGAGGTTTAGACTGGATATTAAGTAAAATTTCTTCAGTGAAATGGTTGTCAAGCATTGTAACTGACTGCCAGAGAAGTGTTTGAGTCAACATCCCTGGAGACATTTAAAAAATATGTAGATGTGATGTAAAAGGACATGGGTTAGTGTGATTTTGAAGTGTTAGTTTTATGGTTGGACTAGATCTTAAAGATCTTTCCAACCCTAATGTTTCTATGATTCTGCGTAATGAGTAATGGTCTGTCCCCACACAATTGGACACTGTAATTTCTTGTGCTGATGTCTCTTTTTCACGTCTGTGAATTTCAACTTAACTAGGTCTAAAGATGGAAAGCACTTGGAAAACTATTGTTTCAGAAGGAAGAGCTGAAACTTGGAATATTTTAAAGAAATTTAGTTGGTTTGTTATTTGTTTGTGGCTTTTCTGATGTGATTTGTGTTTGTCTGACTTCTGGGTTTTGCTTAGATCTCGGGTTATCTGTGACACACCTGAAGAAAATTCAACTCCCGCTATATTAAACTTATCCAAATAAGATTTGCTGTCTGGGGACTACAATGCTATCACCACGGTTGCATGACAAGATTTTTAATATAAATCCCAATTTTCTCCTGTAATTCTATTCCCTTCTGTAATACTCCAGCTCAGTTTCTCTACCCAATAAAATACTTGTCATTGTACCTGTTCCACAGAAGTCACCCCGAAGTTTAATCTGATGCCTGAGAGAAAATGGAATGAACCTGAAGTAGAAAATCATATAGAAAACAGAATTTAAAAAACATAGAAGATCTAAATACAAAATAGATTACTTTTTAAGAAGCAACAATATGATTTATGCCACAGGATATACTTTATGTCATTTTAGTTTATTAAATTGAATTCTCATCTCTTTAACATACATTTGAAATTTTTAATAGGATTTTCTGAAAAGGCCTACGTATTGTATGGTAGACAAACATTAGACTTCTCAGCCAGCAGATCTTAGTAGCATCCCTAACAACAAGGCTGAGAGAAAATTAATTGATTAATCTGCTGTAGATGTGGATGAAGAGCATCTGAGTAGATGTGCTTATTTTGTGTGTATTATTTCCTGCAGTATTGTGCTTAAGTTGTACTTCTGTGAATCAAGACCGCCATCCCATGGTTGCTCACAGATTAGATTTCATGGTGATGCTAGCAAAAGCAGCCAACTCTCTCTCTGCAGGGTGGTTGCACTTAAAAGATAATGCTTTGTTCTTCTCATCATATTTTAAGTACTGTGTTTTGTCATGCTGTGTATTGTTTTGAACTTCTCAGGTGTCAAAAATCTACAACTTTAGATTCCTGTGACACGGAATTTTCACAGTGCTGAAAAGTTACTGAAGAGGAGGAGAGCACGGGGAAGAGATTAAAAAAGTTTGGTGTAGACAGGCTATAATGAACCTGTAGTATAGTCTACCAGGCTAAAAATAATAGTTATTTTGGCATAATAAAAAAGTATTTTGGATGATGCTGTATCTTTGCTCACCAAGATAAATGCTGCAGCAGATTTATGGCTAAGTTAATTTCTGAATCTTGTCTCAGTAGAGAGACAAACAGTGAGGCCACAATAATTACATGGTACCATCGTAGTTCAGGAGTTTCTAATAACTTATATTGTTTGGGGACCCATGATAGCTTATCCTTTATTGAAGTTTTCACAGATACTTTCTAAAATAAGCTAACATCAAATACTTGTTCATCCAGTGTTGTCTGTTTAATGGATTCAAAACTCTCTATAGTTTCTGTTTCCAATAGAAATCCTCAAAGTAAATCCCAACAATTGGAGGAAAGAACTGAAGAGTTTTCTGTTTCTGAAAGTCAAGTAGCTGTTTGTTTGAGACAGTACATCCCACTTGAAATGTTGGCTGCTGCTGCCAATTTTTACAGAGCCCTTGTGTAATTATTTAGTATGAGTTTCTGCTGAATGCATCATTTTCCTCGACTGTACTGTGCTTGACACTAATGAAATCTCAAGATATATCCATGTGTGAAACTTAAGAGGGCTAGTCTGCATAGGAACAGTCTATAAATGTATGGAAATCAGATGAACATATAAAGTCAATACACCTAAATTACTATCTTAGACTCCTCTGTGGGTGATTTCATTCTTGAGTAGAGTAATTTCAGTGTACTTCAGACTAAGCCAAATGGTAAATTACTTTACAACTGAATGAGAACATCCATATTATGTAATAGGCTTTAATTTAGGAAGTGTGAAAAAAAATCCCCTAGTGATTCTAGTTAGAATAAACTGAGAAACTACTTTCCCCAACTGCTCATCACCATTCAGCAGTCAAAGGCTGCTGCCTTTACCCATACAGCAGATGCAGGTTGAATGAGCTTTCTCTCTTTTTTTTCGGCATAAATACAGGCAAATGATATTTATACTTTCTTTTTTTCTTTCTCTCTCTCTCTCTTTTTTTTTTCTTGTTTAACTAAGTCATATAATCACCATTTAAGCTTTGAAAATGTGCTTTACAGGTTGACTTGGTAGAATAATTTCAATGTCAGATGGTATAGCAACAATCAGTTGGAGGAAGGCAGGAGGTAAAATTTCAAGCTGCTACAAGTGAAGGTGAATTTCTTCATCCTCCATACTTCTTGCATTTCACTGGCAAAACTGGGATTGAACCAGAATTAACAGCAACCTCTCTTTATCATTTACCCAGAAATTCCTTTAAATACATCATGTTCTAACTGCTTTGGATTATTATGGAAAAATACTATAGCAGGCATGATTAACTGTGCTGATATCATGGAATTTTTTTTCTTCATAACAGAGGTGCCAGTCTGCTTTGATATTGTACATATGTAGAAGAATTAGAAGTACCTTGAGTGCAGTTTAATTAATTGATTGCTAACAGCAGAAAAGATGCAATATGTTTATTCATGCATGCATATTCTTTAGCTAGACCATAGCCACAGTCCCAATAAAATATGGTGGCACTTCTAGGCTTCTACACCCAGGCAGTGATTTGGATCTATCCTGCTTCAGTCAAATGGGCCAAAAATACATCTTTCTGCTTTAGACCTGTTGTGTATCTAATAAAAGAGGCATGTACAGGCAGACCCGGACACAAATTACTTTTACAAAAAGTCATATCCTCTAGCTGAGCCAAAAATGACCCCATGAAACCTGCAAATAAGCAAAACTGCTTTACCAGTCAGTATGCCTTGTAAGAAGGGGAAATACTGTTAAGTGTCATTTCCTTCCTGAAGAAAAAGATAGAAGTCGTTAATTATTCTATTATTAGTGCACATAATTTAATGTGGAGCAAAAACAGATGGTTGATTTTGTACACCTGAAATCAAGAGTCTGTAATATTAATAGTGACGTATGGCCAGTAGGTGGCAATAGCTATTTAATTTAGTAAACTAAGGGAGCCCTCTGGCTCCTGTTCTCATACTCAAGTCAGCTTTGAGCCTTACAAAGTACCTGGGTACCCAGGAGACTTCCCAGTGTATTCTCAGTTTGACAGCCAAAGAACCTGCTGTGTTGCAGGAAGGTTATTTTTTTGGTAAAGAGTCNTTTGTACACCTGAAATCAAGAGTCTGTAATATTAATAGTGACGTATGGCCAGTAGGTGGCAATAGCTATTTAATTTAGTAAACTAAGGGAGCCCTCTGGCTCCTGTTCTCATACTCAAGTCAGCTTTGAGCCTTACAAAGTACCTGGGTACCCAGGAGACTTCCCAGTGTATTCTCAGTTTGACAGCCAAAGAACCTGCTGTGCAGCAGGAAAATTCATTTGTCAGGGCAGTGTCAGAGCTGAGACTACATTTAAATTCTGATCTCTTATTCCATGCATTTTATATATTCTTTCATTATGAATTTTGAAACATTTTTTCCTTATGTTATAAATAAGTTTATGATTTATTCTAAATCAGCTATGAAAAATACATTTCCATGCCTCTCTTTCTATGCCATTTAAGTATTCCTTTATATTTGTATTGAGAAATACACCAGAAAACTGGAGACATGCATACTGGGAATATAGATATGAAATCATATAAGATATAAAATTACCTTTATTTTCTGTGAATGATGTAGATGTTATTATCAACAGGAAGGGTTTGCACACAAACCAATTGGAGTACAACAGCTGCAATACTCAACAGTTTACTCGGGACAAAGCCATGAGATGTTTTCTCAGACTAGTGAGCCATCACTCTCATAAAGCATTATGTCCAGAGTTTTGGGCAGCAGTCCTGCCAATAACTGCTTGAAAGTGCAGGTGAAAAAAACCCAAGAGGTCTGGTCTTTGATTTGTCAATAGATTGGTTTTGTTTTCTGCAAATAGACATCAGGTGTCTCTGCTGTTTGGACCAACTGTTCAGAGTATCTCCTGCCAGAAATTTAATACGAGGTGAGAACGAATGAGAATGTCCACAAGAGAAGAGGATAAACAAAAGGCAGATGGTCTATGTGTGAGACCTGCAATGCCAAACAGTGGATTAAGATGCTCTTTTAATATGCTACCTCACAACCTCAAAGCAACTAAGAAAAGTTAGATTTCCCCTATGTCTTCATCAGAACATCTCCCATTTACTGAACTACTGCAGGAGCTACTTGTCTAAAAAGTGATCTAATGGTAGTTGACTAGTACTCTCTAAATAGAGAAGAATAAAAATGCCATCCCCCTGGTGGTTTCATCAAACTAATTACCAGAATTACCAGCTCTAGATCAGAGCTAGGAAGCAGGTGAGACTTTTAAGAAAACCATCTGAGCAGTCTATCATTAGCCCAGTTATACCACTGTATTACAGCTTCTTCTTCAATCAGTGGTGGACATAAGGCAGGAATATAGGAGACTAAAGACCCTGGACTTCAGGGACTTGTTAATGGAACTTGTATGAGAACTCTCTTAAGAGGCTAAAGGGCAAACAAACCCAGGAGATCTGGTTAACCATCAGGAGTATTCTTAAATGAGAAGAAAAAAGAACCTTAAAAAAAATGAGCAGATGTAGCAAGAATTCATCTTGTCTGAACAAAGAAATCTGGACTGAGCCTAAACACAAAAATGAAATGTATAAAAGGTGGAAGTAAGGTCAAGCTAGCCACAAGGAGTAAGGAAGCACCACCTAGGGCCTCCTGCTGAGCAAGGTGGCCAGTTTTTGCTAAAGGTCATCTATGTTTTGGCCTTTACTAGCAAAGGTACAAGAGCTAAGGGCTTCTCTTCTACTTTCTTCATTGCAAAATGTTGACCTCAGCACAGGTTCAGCTGGTGGAGAAAAGACTCCTACATATCTAAAGTTGTTATCATGTTTCAAAATTTGGTGGTAGTGGAATGATATGTATAGACTGTGAAAGAGTCACACAGTATTTCTGTCACTAAAATAAGTTTTATTTTATAGCCAAATGAACATATTATTTGGGAGTTCGCTGATGACTGGTATCTCTGACAGTACAACAGCAAACTGCTGGTGTGACCTTAAAGCAGGAGCCAGATTGTGTTGGTTCAAGTTCCTGCTTTGCATTAGGAATTTTCATGCTTGAATTCACTCTTTGCAGAGTTCTGAAGAAAGGGCAGTTTACACAAGGTTGCTACGGATGAAAGATGACCTTTTAAAAATAGCAGAATATACTGTCTAAATAGAATGAATGTCCATATAGGCTGATGACCTCGAGGTAACAGCCTAGATTGTGTCTTGGGCACCCAGCAGTAGAACACTTTCAATGCATGATCTTTTTATTTAGTAATTCAATTTTCTGGGGGTGCTTAGGAATTCAAAACAGTTAATTATAAGGTATGACCAAGACTGCAATTGTTCGTTCAGGATTTCACCTCTAAAAGTGCGAGGTGTTGCTTTTTGGAATAAATCTCCTTTTAGGTTTTCTATGGATAGGTCTTGACTGATGGTGCATTTTTGCTCCCTTGTCACACTAATGCTCAGAATTTCATTCTGAGCAATTTAAACTATCAATTAAAAAAAAAAAAAAGTAAACTGTGAGTCTAAATAAGTAGGTAAGACTGTGTCTATTATGCTAAATAAAACAGAACCAGCACTCTCAATCTTGACTAAGGATGTGGGCATCCTGAAGTCCACACTGCTTATGGCCAGCCCACTCTAAAGCGTGTGTCTTGGAGTCAGGCTGGGGGGGTGGTGCAAATGAGAGTAGAGGAGGAGGCTGCCAGCTAAGCATCGTGAAGTTAAGTGCTTGAGCCTGCTCAGCCTGTTTTCTTTCTTGTGTTAGAAATGTAAACACACCTTAAGAGACCGAGCAATATCTGTGCAACAGCCTGCAGATGCATAAAATATGCTCCTTCTGAATGGATTTCTCCTTCTTTCAAGGAAATATATACTGAAATTAGGGGTCAACACAGGCTCTGTCAGACTGACTGACCTAACTGTTGCATGACCATAGCATTACTGTTGTATGACCGTAGCATCTTGTGCTTAAGGACCATGCTGATGACTGCATCTATTATTTTGATACAACCTTGTTACTAAACAAGATGGTTAATTCACTGGGTATGTTTAATGTATTGGAATTTGCACCCAGTTGCAGCATCTGGAAGTTAACATCACAGAATAATCAAGTTTTATTATGAGCTGAGACCCCCAGAGACATGTGGGTGCCTGAATATTTCCCCTTCAGTGAATGAATTGTCATTAGTTTGACTGGTGCTGGTTGGTGCTCACCATATGCTGCTCAGAACTAAGTCTCCAGACACCCAGTAAGATGCTTGCCAGTAAAGCATATATTCTATTTGCTCCTCAAATGAGGAACTTCTTCTTCTGATGTAAGGTAAATAAGGTACTATATAAAATATAAATTATGTTAAATATCTCATTAAATATTTTCTTTTTTGAATTGCTTTCAGATTTTGAGGCTTTCTAAAAACCTGTGTGAGAACTGCTGCAAGTTGCAAGACATCAGTAGTCTGTAACTCAATTTTTTCTTTTTATGATAGAGTGTGAACTGAAAGACAAGCAGATAGTAAAAGTAGGTTTCAAAGGAAAAGAAATCCATACATGTAAGTCAAACCAATTAATGCTAAGCCACAATCAATGCTATTTGACCAGTGAATAAACTCACTAAGCAGCTACCAGTGAAGAAACTGGAGTTTCTCTCTGGATGCAAGAAGAAATCTATGGGATAAAGATTATAGAGCTTTTCTCCCTGTGGGTTTTTGGGGAGAAAAAGCTTTAAATTAGCTTCACATATGATACTAAAGATCAACGTATTTTATTTCCTTTATACACTTATTTTCTGTTCTTCTAAGAGATGGTTACCTCAGGAAAATAACTAAGTGGTAGATTTCAGCAGAGAAATTCTTACCTGCACTTCACTTTTCTTCCACAGGTATCCTAGTGATTACAGCTTTGCTGATGCAGGAGTTTAGCTGGAAAAGCACCTTTGAACAATAGTTGATAGCCACCATTTTCCCTTGCTTGGGCCAGTTCACTCTCATCTCTTTATTTTTCTGAGTGAGGCAGCATCCATGCAAAGCCTTATAAAATGTGAGCTTATTTAAATACTTTCATTTTCCACATAGCATTTATTTTTGACACTACTGTAGATTTACGTCACTACAGCATTTGAGTGTTTCTTGCTTAGATGCATTTTTTTTTCTTTCTGCTTCCATATGAAATGGAAAAGACTTTGTGGTTTTTTTGTTTGTTTTCTAAATCCTCATTGCAGGGAGAGATTGCAGAAGCATAGAGATTCTACTGGCTCAGATAATCAAGCTCAGTCTTTGACTCCTACACGGTAAAAATTCCTCAGTGTGTTGGTTGGAATCACACAGAAAGCATGTGGCTGACCAGGGAATGTGGACAATGAATTGGCCTCCTGTATCACTAGTGAAAATAGGCTTGGTGGACACATGCTGAACAGCATGCAGCATGTTCTTGTTTGATCGCAAGAAGTGAAGACAGTGAGTGGAAGGTTTTGGAGAGAATGTTACATCTCAGTTGAGGGTCTTTAATGGGCCCAACCTGAACCTCTTTTTCAGTGTGGTAGTATCTTGTAGTATTAATTATCTGTTGCCCTAAGAGGAGGCAGTTCATTGGAAGTTATTAAAATTTAAAATAGAGTTGCCTTTACAGGAACTGTGTGGTAAAGAGAAGTGCTCATATAAAAAAATTTAAGATGTATATAATTGGTATAATCACTCCCAGTTTCTGATTCAGAAACAAGAGCGCAAGCATCAAATGGTGAATTTTTCCTGAAGTTCACTGTTCCAACAGCACTTGCTGAATTAATTTTGTTAGTCTTCACTTTGACTGTAAGAGAAGAAGTGTCATGGTCTCCACGCATCTTGTTTGCTTTTCCTTTTGACCCCAGAATATTCCCCTCTAATTATACTCCATTTAATTGGGCTGTTTTAAATAGAGTTTTTAAAAATAATTTTCTGGAGAGCAATAAAGCCATTAGGAAAATCTGACTTCTGTTTACAATAAAAAATTAATTATAAATGTATTGTGGAAAGACACAGAGAGATTCCAAATGGCCCTGTTACATTACCATGGCGTTGTTTAAGTTTAAATCAGCCTTTGGAAATAGAACAGTGGTTCAGGGTATATAAACTTCACGGATTATAGACTAGTATTAGACCAACCCTACACAAACTAACAGAAGCTTCACTGAACAACAGTGCCTGACTTATGAATTTTCATTGCTTCTATCTCTCAGCTAGATAACATAAATGTGTATCGGGTGAAAATGTGCCCAGTGCTCAATGACCTTTTTAGCTCAAGATCCATCTGTCTTTCCTTTACTGTCACGCATTTCACCACGGAAACGGAGCTGAAGGAAAATGAAGTCTCAATTTTCAAAAACCTAATGCCTAAGAATGATTAAATGGCTTGTGTTGCAAAAAAAAGCAGCTGAATGTTTTGTGTCTTAATTTCAAGATTCCCATTGGTGTTCTAAAAAGCACAGTTGGGTTTTAATCATTGCCTTAGTACCACTAAGGTGATCTAATAAAGTTGTTTATTTTGCAGTTTTCTAATGCTTGTTTCTTTAAAATAAAAGCAGAAGAATCTTCCAAAATTATCTTAATATATTATTTTATTTACAAACTACTTAATTTCTTTACCAGCTCTACAACTAATTCACATTAATTCTTAATTACTGCCCATGACATCTGCATGTTGCAGTGGCACATACAGGCTATAAAAACATACATTTAGATCAACCATATCCTGAAGCTTCACATAGATGAAATCATTTTTCTGCCAAAAGAAGAGAAGAAAATGGATGTCCATGGTGGTTCCACCCTAGCCACATCATGCATGTTAGGTACTTAACAAAAGAGAAAAAATTACACTGGGAATACAGACTGCAGCTTTGGTCTTTGAAATACCTGTTTTTTTAAAAAAACCCAAACATATGCAATAAAAGGTGAGCAGTAATACCGTTCTGCAGATAGGGAAAACTGAAGCACAAAAGGTGACATATGTCAGAGTAACAGAGTGGCAGAACTAGTAATGAAATGCAAATACCTTGCTCTGTCAATTTACTATGCAATTTATTCACAGGGTTTTTGGGCATGTCCTTAGTGTTTCAGACTGATACAGGTTATGCCTACATTATTAAGTCCACACTTGCTCTGTTGTGCAAACTATGCCCATGACACACTTCAATTGTTTCTGGAGCCCCTGTCAGAAGGGAGCTACTTGCCCCTGGGTTGAACAGCACATGACAGCTGAGAAGGAGTTTAAGAAATATTTTTTAGCTGCCTCTCAGCTGTTAGCTCCCTGGCTGAGACTGGAGCCCATCTGTGTGAGCATCCTCCTTCATTCTGGTCCTGGCAGCAAGCAGCAGCCTCTGCTTCAGAGCACTGCCACTAGCTGTGCCTTCCAGGAACAGAGGAGGAGAGATGCAGTGGGTCCTTGCAGGTCTGTGAATCATCCTGTGACCGGACCCAGTCAAAGAGACAAGATCAGCACAAAAAGGAAACTGGGAAATTGGAGTATCTATCCGTGGTGAATTCCCAGTTTAATTGTCATGAACTGCTCATATTTCAAATACCAGTTTCTGCATTCATAAGGTGATGCAACTTTTCTCTTTAAGTCCATTATCTTCAAAGATGTTATTTTTAAGACCTTTTTTGGTTTTTTACTCCATTTTGGTTCAAAGCTTAGAGCTGACTTTAAATAAGCTTGGATTTTTCTGCTGTTTTTTTTTGTTTTTCAAGATTAGAAACTGGTAAGATGACCTCTTCTGTGATAGCCTCCTCATGTGACCTTTCCAATGTGGCCTATGAGAAGGGAGTAGTGGAAATTTTATGAGGAAACCCACAAAATTTTCAACTTCAGTCAAGCCTGTCACTGAAGGTATTTTACTCATGTCACTGATCCCACAAGTCAATGCTTGAAAATGTCACCACTGGAGAACAGTCTTATGCCAAATGACTGATGTTTCTTTTCTCCTTGGATCTTAGCATTGTTTTTTTCTAAGGGCCACCAGCAATAATAATTCTTCCATCTCCAAGAGCACGTGAGCAAATAGCTTTGGGGTGTTGCTGTTCTTTATGTAAGGGAGAGCTGGACTGGGGAGGATCAGGAGGATACCACTTAAACAGAAGACTGCCAGCCTCTTTTGTGGCACCGTGTAACTGAGTGGTATTTATTGTCTGTATAATTTAAGGGATACTTTCGACTAAAATTGTGTTCTTGTCATAGATGGCTGCACAGAAAATTGCTTCCCTACTCCTGTTGCCAGCTGTATGTAGGTGTGTAACTCATCTTCATCTTACAGGATGCAGTGAGGGAGGGGCATGGGAAAGGCTATCCTTCTGATTTTCCCATTTTCTCTCAGCAAGAGGAGGTTCCTGTGTTTTCTCAGCTGAGAGACTTCGGCTCAGGCTTTCCTAGATCTCCTGCTGTAGCGACTTCAGGATGCAGTGCTCAGCCTGAGGGCTCTTCCCAGCAGGAAGGGGATGGCAGCTCCCGCACTCCGAGAGGGAGCAGGATGTTTGCAAAGACAGCAAAGCAAGAAGGAAGACTATTTGGAGGTGATGCGCTCTTTTTGCGATGTTTTTATTTACAAAGAAAAGGGGTTGCCTATTCGTAGCATCTTGATGTTCTTTGTTGAGGGATCCTCAGTGTCTGCGGATGAAAAGCCTGGAAAGGAAAAGTAGCTTTTGCTGATAGCCGGGTTCTCTGTCGTTTTAACAGCCTCCTGGAAGGGGCAGTTTGTCTTTATCTGAAGAGCTATGCAAATTCGGTTCCAGTGAGTGCGTGTCAGCGAGGCAGGGAGCCTGTAGCCCTCCCCCTACGCCTTTCTTCTCTAACGACACGTACAGCTGACGTATTACACCAAAACACAGTGCTTGTGGAGGGAGAACTGTCTTTTCGACCAGTTTTCCTTCTGGAGGCTGTTCCCTCTCCTCCAGCTGCTCGCGGTACATACACTCGCCATCACCTATCCTATCCTTCTGCCAAGATCCAGGGCCACCCCGACCACCACCACAAAACTCTCCCCCCCCTCACCCCCAATACAGTTCTCCTCCGCCGGGACTGGCCGCGCCCCTCGGGTAAGAACAAGCGGAGGCGGCTGCGAAGCCCTGCCGAGATCACGGGAAAGGAAAAAGAAAAAAAACAAACCAACCAACCCACAGCCCTAAAACAAAACTCAGAAAATCCTCGGGAAGCGACTTTTCCTCGAGAGAGAGAGAGAGATGGATGGGGGATGGGGCTCTCTCTCCCTTCCCCCTTATCGGGCTCCGGCCCCGCCCTGATGAGGACAAGCGGTTGCGGCGCCCGCGGCGGCCAGCAGGGGGCGCCAAAGGGCACGGCGCCACCGCGGGAACCGGCCGCGCCCCGCCCGGCACCGTGGGGGCGGACCCCGGTGTCGCGATGAGCTCCGCCGGCGTGTCGTGCGTTGCCGAGCCGGGCACGAAGGGGGGTAAAGGGAGAGAGAGTGAGGGCAGGGCACGCCCCCGAGAGGCTTTGACAAAAGGGAGCCGCCCCTGTGTCAGGGGAAGGGAGCGAACGCGTGGGGGAGGGAGGAGCGCGGGAAGGGATGCTCCGAGCCAGGGATGCGACAGGCTCCGTGTCATTCCGGCGTCAGGGACATGGAGAAGGAGAGAAAGGAGGCGGTGCCTGCGGGGAGCAGAGGAAGGGGGACTGGCGGGGCATTTTGGGTGGACCCAGCTGGATCCGTACGCATCAACACCCTGCGGAGACGGACGCGAATGGCTTTGTGTGCCCACGCATGTGCAGACGTGCGTGACCGCGCAGAGTGGTAAGCAAGGCTTGCCACTAAAGGAAAACAGCATCCGCGCAAAAAAAAAAAAAAGGAAAAAAAAAAAAAGATAACATTAAGCCATTCTTCTGCAGTGAATGGCCTCCTTTTTATTTATCGGTCATGCGTAGCACCCAGCAGACACCCTCTGATCCCCGGCTGCTGTCGCCGAGGAGGGATACCCCCCACCGTTGCGCTTCACTCCAGCGGGTGACAGTATCCAGCCGTTCACTCTGTGTCCCAAAACTGGCACCTCGACAGCCGTCGCTGCCGGCCGTCGCACGCCTGCTCAGCGTGGTCATTGTCAGCCAGCCAAAAACCAGAAAGCCACAAGCTTCTCAAGCTGCCTTCTTTCTCCCCCCGAGCAGGAAAATGTCAGCGTGTCTCAGTACTAAGCGTGCCAAGGAAAGGCATAATTTTTAATGTGAATTCCTTCATTCTTTTGTTTACATCTTCGGCCAAAGACCCCGAGGGCATGTTTTGTGACGTGTCGGATTTTATTTTTTTTTTAACTGCAGGCTTTTTTATCAATATATTTACACCCTGACCTTGAATAGCATTTGTTAAGGTTAGCATGTGGAGTAGCATTTTTCAGATTTCCTAAGCTCAACAGCCTCATTAACAGCTGTGTGAATCCCCCAAACCTCTGAATATCTGGAGAAATTTTAGAGCTAGAACTAAACTGTATAGATTCGTTTTATTTCCCCTTCATTTGCCTAATGTAGCAGAGAGAAAAAGATTTGGTAGTTTTTGTGAGCAAACAAGGAATGCATTGCCCTTTGCTGTGACTTACTTGCATATTGCTTTTTGATCTTGTGTAATACAGAAGCATTATGCTGTAGAAGTGTCCAGTAATCCTTTGGTCCAAGAGGTATAACACAAGGATAGGGAGAAAATTTCTGCTTTGTTTTTTCACCAATTTGATGTACTAGAATGTAAGCAAAAAGCATAAGCTGCTCTCTGATCTACAATTTCTTGTGAGTGTGGCAAAATAGTACTTATGGAAAGATAACTAACTGCAGCAAGCCAGCAAACATTTTTTCTCATGTCTGCTGAAGGAGCCTTGTGTGCATTGTCTTTCTTCTTTTTCTTGGTTTTTAGGATGCTACCATTTCAATGATATCTTACTCTTCTTCTGATGAAGGTTATCCTACTGTTTGTCTTTGAGTCGTACAGTCTTAAGGAACTGAGGTTTCAGCTCCACTTTGATGCTCCTAGGTTCCCGTTTTGGCGCCTTGCTTTATCAACACGAATCAAACAGCTAATCCGAATGTACAGGAGATAGGGGAGGTGCTTGGGGATGGCAATTGGAACTGAGCATTAAATGAGAGGGTACATGAAATTTAGCTGATAAGCACTATGAAGCATAGGTGCACTTATCACCAGCTCACATACTATGCAGGGTGCTCAGACAACTAAGCAGGGGGTTAAAGCCATCCCACTGGATGCAGGTATTAAAACCAGGCATTTATTTTCAAAGGGTGGAGTTTTTTTGTATAACATCTCCCTACTTGCCTGGGGGAACTTGCAGGGAAAATGAGAGATGTGGGGCCTGAGGAGTAATGCTCAGGCTGTTGCTGGCAGGAGGCAGGAGACACTGATGGGGCTGTTTCGAAGCAGAAAGAACACTAGGAGGTGGGGAGAGAAGGAATGCATGGGAACTGGCTTTGTCATTCAGACTTTGCAATCCACTGGTGAAAACACCAAAGGGACGGGGATGGTCAGTGCAGTTTCAGCCTCCAGTGTCTCTGTGCGTTTGTCATCTGATGCCTTATTCAATATGCCACAGTTACGAAATCGGGGACCAGAATTAAAATCTCCTGTTCCAGCCTGTCCTGATTTTCCCAGTCTTTTATTATTTATTTATCGAGGGCGAAGTAGAATTGTCTCTGTGGTGCTTTCTGCTTCACAAAGTGAAATCAGTCGTTGCATGCCCGTTGACGTTGGCTGAGCATGCCTGTCAGCTTGGGTCCCCTGGAGAATGAACGTAAGCAGCAGGAGCCTCATTTGTAAATCAAAGGGTGGTAGGTGCTGAGAAGCACAGCTTTGCCAAGGTGTTTGTTTATCTGGGCATGCGTGGTGCTAGAGTAATAGACTGGCAAGTATAAAAATAAAATAGCTTCTACAGTGGTTGTGATTTTTTGGAGTGTTAATAAATAAATTTTACAGTAGTCTGTTCAGTTCACAGTGTTCCAGATGCATTCACAACAATTTTTATACAAGACAGTCCTTGTACTTAGATTTTCTTACCATCATTTGTGTTTCCTTTTCTTTGTTCCCTGACGCAGTTTGTCATGTGGGTGAGGGAACTATGTGATATGCTGCAATTGCCATATGGAGAAAAAGTCTTGAATTTATCTGTCTTCTGCATTAAATCTCAGCTGAAACCCCCCATTTACTGCCTTGTCTGACTTCCTCAGAGACAGTACTGCTTCTCTAATTAGTTTTCTGACAACATCACTTTCGTAGTGTGGGATACAATCTGCCTCAGAGGTAACAAGCAAAAAATGAAGTCTATAGGAATCTCATTCGTGTGACTGGAATCACGCACCTGGATGTGATGAGGGAAGATTCTCAGTCCTGGAGGTGTGGGAGCAGCACCCTGTCCCTCAACCACTCGTGAAGGGACCCTTGCACCAGAGCTGCAGGTCCCTCTCCTTTGACAACAAGTGAGCATTGAGCCCAGAGCAGACAATGACTCGAAGAAGTGGTGGTCTCATTCGGGGTCCAGTTTCAAGACATCTGGTAATTTAACATTGGCTGTGAAAACTGTTAGAGCAAATGGCTTGGAAACGAGGTGTCAGAGTGGGAAAAAACCTGATGCTATATAACACTGCTGATTAAAAAAAATCTTCTTGAAACCCCATAGCCCCCTCCCCCACCTCTCTCCCTTCACTACTACAACATGCTCTGTCATTGTCAGTGTCTCCCATGCATGGGGTGATGAATCGCCATTTTAGGCAGGCGGCTTTATGGCTCATAAATACTTGGGTGTGTCGAACTGTAATGGATCCCTTAGGAATGGCAGTACTGTTTGGACAGTGGCTGAACACATCCCTCTGGATTCCCCTCCCCTCGGCATAGAAAATGGGTTTTAATGGTCACATACAGATGGTGTTCATGAAAGGCAGAAAAAAAAAATCAGATTATAGCTCATGTCAGACAGGGTGGAGAAAATAATCTGCTATATTTAAAGCTTTGTTTTATTAGAAACAGGAATATAGCTTCAAGCAGTTTTGGTACCAAAAAAACCCCTTCTAACTATTTTTGCAAGCAATACGTATGGCTCAAAAAAGCAAAGCAGGTCAGGTCAAACTAGGTAAGAGAAATCTAATCTCTGATAGTGGGGTCATAGTTTAGTGGGCTTTTTTTGTTTGTTTGTTTTGTTTAAATCAGCAGGGTTCGATTGCCCGAATTCAGCTGTAAAGCAGTGGGAGGAGTTAAACCAGTGTCCTGCATCCCAGGGGAGTGTCATTAGTAGTACCTCAACTTTTTGAGCAAACAAACAACAAAAAAAAACCCAAAAAGCATCCAAGATTTGGATCACTCTGAAATAATGCTGCACTGAAAAATCCCTTACCTTAGGACCTTTGGTTTAGATGCTTGTTCAAACCTCTAGAGACCACATAAACACCCATTAATGCATACTTCATGTGTAACATAGTGATAAATACACGTCTTATTATTGACTGAGGTTCAGACACATGAGACTTAAATTTCAGTGCAGACACTTGAGCGAGATCTATTAAAAATCTATTAAAAAAATCCATTTTTGTCTCCAGTCACCATCAGGAAATGCACCTAGAGTCCTGGGGGCCAAGACTAGAACCCATAAATTCTTCTTGGATTACAGTGGCAGGTTTACTCATGGTACACTCTCTTTCTGATGCTTTTGATTCCTGCCTTCATGTGTGTCCAGTTTCAAAGGGGTTAAATATTATTTTTGTTCTTTCAATTTACCCACCAGTAGGGTGGTGGCTAAGGTAAATCTTCTGAAATGTAAGGTGTTCTTCTGAATGCCATTTGCCTTGATGGCACACAGGGAGCTAAAGGTGAATGGCAGCAGCTCCTCAAGTGAGGTTTTAAAAGTGTAGCTATGCATGTATAAGGCAGTAACATATATCCAAGCCTATTTGTAGACTTGAGGAATCTTTCTTCTGCACTGCCATCCTTTACCTGGAGGCAGAAAAATCCACATCCTTCTTTTCGCTCTTTGCTTTTTGCTGCTGAGTGTTGTGAAACTGAATTTCTGAGTACTTAACACTGGGAAGGGATTTTAAACTGTGACAGCCATTCCTAGGATCCAGTGCATCAACCTCTTTGTGGTTCCAGCCTGATGTGTGTCTCCCGAATCAAAATGGAGGTAAAATATTTTTGCCTGCTCTGATGTCAAAGCTTACAGACAAAGCTTGGAGGAGGGCTCAGATGGGACCTTGTATTACTAGATAAGCTAGAGTGGGTTTGCTACCCCAGTGTATTGCTGCATTGCCCTGCCATGCCTGGCTGCTGTGTGAAAAGATCCAACAATGTCCTGTTATGGCTCAACTGGGCAGTGATTTTCATTCCTGCATGTGTCAGCTATGAGAATTGCAGACCATTTCCTTTATATAAAGGGGAAAACCAGAGGAAGAGTGTGATTAAACTGCTGAAGTGATTGATTTGTCCAGTTGCTGTGTTGCAGCAACACTGAGAAGCTGTAGTGGGCAGGAAGCTCAAGGACACGGAGGAAGCAGGTAATGGGCAAAATAAACTGAATGACATACATGAAAATGCATGAAGAAAAATCATGTTCTGAAGACACAGTGTTTCTTGCCATGGTATTTTATAGGAATCCTCATAAAGAGTGGATGATGGCACAAAGGGGAAAATTAACTTTCAGAGTAAAAAAGTGATAAATAATTTTTGTGTGTATGAAATGATCTAGGTGTCTTTATAAAGAGCACAAAGATCTAGACTCAAGCTCCTCTGCAGGGAGGAGTAAGAAGCAACGGGGACCGCAACTCTGCTGAGTTGTCTTAATTTTTTTATAAAACTTTTTGTGGGACTTGCAGTAGACAAAGATCCAGTATTCATCTTGTTGTCCCCAAACCAAGTGTATTATAGTTGATTTTCCAGCTAACTAACCTCCTCTGAGCTCCACTGGGAGCTGGTTATTGACATTTGCACTGCGCATGGAATGTGAGTATCAGTGTGGTAAATCAGCACTAGCATACAGTGTTGCCTCCTCCTATTTTCTATAAAGAAATAATCATGGTCTCTGAAATATTCCTTGAAGGCTGTGCCCCTGGATCTGTGTGAGTATGCATATCTCAAAATTCCTTAAAGAAGAAAACATAAGAAGAAAGGAAAAGAAGTTAAATATGTAATCCAAGTGAAAAAAATCAAAAAATAACTGAACAATATAAAATAGAATATGGTTTTTTTTTAATTCTCATGATTTTTGTGGCATGGCAAATCACTTTTCAATGCTTGGGCTTGGCAAATATAGAAAAATTACAGAAAAGTGCAGACAGCATTTCTTGCCGATCTTTCTGAGGGAAGAAAGCACCGAGGAACAAAGGGGACATGAGAAGGTCTTTGTGTCTTTCTCAGTGGGTGAACATGCCTGTCATTGTGGGGAAACAGAAGGCAGCAGTGTCTGCCTGGTGGCCCTAAGAGCTTCAGGCCATTGGGATGATTATTGAATGGCCCTGGCTGGGCCTGGGAGAACAGGACATGCTGGTTAGTAACTGCGGGGCTGGTCTGTGTGATGTGGGCAGCTGGGCCTTACAGCATGTGCTGAGACAACTGACTCATTTCACCAAACGTCCCTCTGATAGCAACAACTTCTAGGCCCATCTAGCTGAAAATGGATGGAAATGGGTGACCTGAGGTGAAAGGTGCTGTATCCCATTCCACTGCCCTGAGTTGCTTGTCCTGTCTTGACAATGAGCTTTCTGTGCCTAGCTGGGACATTCTTTTGCTTTGCTGCACTGCAGTGTAGCTTGGGAGCTGTGGGCAAAACAAATTAACGGCTTTCCACAAATTCTTTCCCTGTGCCCCTTGTTTATTTTAAAGGGCACAGTAGCATATAATGGGCTGTATTGCTGATTACAAATATCACCTTGCTTTGGCTTCTCTCACCCTGAATACGCAGGTCTTTGCTAACCTGTACAGCTCGTGTCAGACTGTTTGTGCTGTGGGTTACAGCCACATAGGTTACAGCCTATGAATGAACATAGGCTGAAAATTCCATGCAAATTATTTGTATCACATTTTGTTGTATTTTTACAGCAATGTGGGTCTGTGATTTCTGTAAGCTGATAGAATTTGAGCCAAGGAAGTTATTTGTAATATTTGCAACAGCTTGGTCGAGCGTGTAAGGTTTTCTGTGGTTGCAGTGTCCCAGAGACTACAAAGTTTAATCCTGCCCACATGTGAAAAAGAGCAGGAGAAGCTTGTCTATTGAATTGACAGTGATTTAGCCCATCAGCGCCAATAGTGTACTGGTGGCTGAGGTATCTTCATTCTCATGGAAGTATAGCTCATTATTTCTGCAAGTACCATTCAGCTCAGCTATTGTGCAACTCCTCATCTTATCTAGGGTACCACTCATCAGGCAGACACTGTGTGCTATTTGAAGGCAGGATATCCTTATTGTGAAGAATGTGTATCTCTCATGCTTCATGAAGAAAACAGTACTAGCAAAAATTCTTTCCTTCAATACTCAAAACCCATGCAAAATCTGATGATTAAAGTGACAAGAATCAGGAAGGACTGAGTGAAATTCCCTGTTAGTGTCTTCCCTTCATCGTGCTTCATCATATTTCCTGTTCTGAGGCATTTTCGTGAAGTACAACAGTGAATCACTGATTCTCACATGTGTGTTTACTTCGGCAAGTTAAAACAATGCTTTAATACTATTTATTTTTACTAAATGAATGTGGATCTCTCTAGGGCTCTTGTGCCTCAGTGTTCTGCAGCAAAGGTCAGGATTCTATTCACGAGACTTCCAAAATGTTATTGTTAAAGCATCTCTTTGCTATGTCACTATTTTCCCTTTCCTCTCCTCATTCAAAATAATACATTGTCATTACTGACTTACAATGCTCTCTCTCCAAACGCAGCATATCCAGCTTTCCTTGATTTTTTCCCAGGCTTCCTTCCTATTTAAACAAAGAATTGTTTTAGTCAGTTTAGGCTCAAAAATTCCCTGTCCTGCTATCATTTAAAAAAAAAAAAGTTTTATGTGGTAATTTATAAGCACTGCAGTTTTATTTCTATTGTAAGAATCTGCTTTATTGTTGTTACAACAGAGTAATTATGTTCTAGCATGGGCTTTCTTGCAATGTTGGCTCTGACCTTTGTGAGAGTCTCTCTCTATGGCCAGTGCAACAAAAAGTTTAGGCTTTTAGTACATTACCCAGTTTACGAATCCTCTCAGCAAGAGAGTGAGAAGGGAGAAAAGGAGGAAGGAAGGTGGGAGAAAAGGAGGAAGATGTGTTACTATAAGTCAGTAGTAGTGGGTACATTGTACTTGTAACTGAAGGTTGACACTTAACATCATATATCTTGATTTCAGACATCTTTAACTTGGCACTTAATTTTTTACTGAATGACTTTTAATGTCCAAAAGAGCTGTGAAATCATCTGAAATGACATTTTCGGTAATTTGGACTCTCAATTATTATTAAGCCAGTCTTTTCACTGAGTCTGGCATGTTGTCTCTGACCAAGTTATGTCCTACAGTAATGTCATCGAATGCACTGAGGGATGCTGAACCCATAACTTGCCCAATGCATGCCAGAAATTGATCATCTTCATTGTGAACCTACTTAATTCTTCAGATTTATCTCTCTATAGAGCTTGAAACTATTGGTTCTTGTTACAGTTTATTCTACTGCATCAAAAAAAATCTTTATTTTTGTCTTGTGAGAGCATTTATTCACTATAACCAGGTTACTTCAGTCTCTATTTTGATAAACTGAACAGAGCAAGTTAAATTTTTGTGCCTCTTTCTGCACTCCTTGAGACACCTCACATGGTTTCTGAAGGAAATATGACTTCTGTGGTTGTCTGTCTGTCCAACTCCTTGCCATTCTGTTCCTCCTATTGTACTAAACTTTTGGCCACCTTAATACCAAACTTTCAGAGAGGTAACAATCTCATAGCTATTACAGTCTGCCAGTGCACTTGCAGGCCAGAAAGCCAACTGCATCCTGGGCTACACCAAAAGAAGTGTGGCCAGCAGGTTGAGGGAGGTGATTTTTGCCCCTCTACACTATTCTTGTGAGATCTGTCTTGAAGTCTTCTGCATAACATGGACCTGTTGGAGCAGGTCCAGAGGGCCATGTGGATGATCAATGGGTTGGAGAACCTCTCCTATGAAAGCCGACTAAGAGAGTTGGGGCTGTTCAGCCCAGAGAAGAGAAGGCTCTGGGGAGATAACAGCCTTCCAGCGCTTGAAGCAGGATTACAGAAAAGTTGATGAGAGACTCTTTTATCAGGGAGTGTAGTGATAAGACAAGAGGTAACAGTTTTAAACTGAAAGACAGGAAATTTGGATTAGATATTAGGAGGAAATTCTTTACTGTGAGAGAGGTGAGATACTGGAACAGGTTGCCTGGAGAAGTGGATGCTCCATCCCTGGAAATGTTCAAGGCCAGACTGGATGGAGCTTTGAGCAACCTAGTAGAGTGGGAAGTGTCCCTGTCCATGGCAGGGGAGGTGGAACCATTCTGTGATTCTATACTATTTCAAATTTTATGAAAATTCTTGCTCTGGGAGAAGGTGAGACATGTCTGTCCTACTGCAAAAAGACAGCTAGCCCTCAGCCAACTATCCAGCCAGTGTTCCCGAGCTGCCTAGCCGGCACTACCCAGCACTTTCCTCAGAGCAGGGGTGAGGAGACAGCAGCAAACACATCAGGGCCAGAACTGGGTTATTGCATCAGTAGCAGTGGAGTAAAGAAACAGAAGGACATAATTTCCTAGGACACCACCTTTCCTCAGATATATCATGAACTGCAGAACAAATCATAAGCTGCAGACAGCACCACTGGATGGAATGCTCCCCAGTCAAAGGAGACTTTCCTCTTAGTGGGATGCAAGTGTTATAAAACTAAAGATGTCAGCTACCTCAATTGTTACTTGTATGCTGGGAGAATATTTTTGTATCTCTATGCCTGTGAATATTAGCTTTGTTGATACTAGTGAGCACTTTATGATTATTTGGCAAGAAATGTAGTCTGTATTATATGACAGTTCTTGGTGCTATGAATAGAAATCATGCAGGCTGAGGGCATTCCAGACATTTCTCTGTCATAAAATGTACCTACTGTGGCACAAATGGAATAAAATACTCCAAGCTGCCCTGACGTTCAGCCACCACTGGTAACTAATACATTTTGTGATGACTTTTACTATCTCTACAATCTTATGAATTATTATTCTTGTTGCCTTAAACAATTAGTAGCACAGATTCCAGTATCCTGCCCCATCATACTGACAGGCCACCAATTATATATCTAAATGTATGGACTCACAAGATAGGCTGTCACCTCTTGGAGGGAGCAATTACAGGACAATGCATGTCATCTGGAAGATTAAGGACTCCATGCTGGTTCAAAGAGTTGAATTTCAGTTCTCACAATCTGTTATGTCAATGACTTTGGGATTAATAGTCACCTGATATCAAGATGATTTGTGTGGCAACATTAATGATGGTACAGTACAGTGTGTAGGGGTCAGGCATGAATGGCTCTTGATCTGTATTCATGGAACTCATGGGCGGTCCATCAGGCATCTGGGAATGGGCTAAAAAGAAAGCATGTAAAAATTATTTACTTGTGATTGTAGACAATCTGAAGGCCTCTAAATAAATTTCCTTTACACTTGCATTTTTAAAAGAAGAATTCTTTGAAGAAGCCTTGCCATGATATGATTTGCATTTTTACTTGCTGATTCAAAGATCATTAATAAATTTTTAATCATTAAAAAAAATACTCTCTTGATACTATGCAAAAACAAGATGAGCCAGCCACATTTCCTGCCACAGAGAAAGGGTTCTTGTCAGGCCGTTTTAACTTATTGTATTACATATGTGTATCACTAGATATATCTTTTAGATCATATAAATGCAAATATAAATGTATAACAGATAAAGCAAATTTATAATACTTTGATAATACATAATATTATCTAATCAGACAATATTTTTTAGAGCATCAATATTCTTTCTGCAGAGGCATTTTTATTTAGCATTTGAAATCATCCTAAATTTGTTGTGTCTGAGTAGCTAACAAAACAGCTGCAAAGAGGTAGCCAGAACTGGCATATGCAGCAAATAATGAGGAAAGAGTTAGCGTAGGCACAGTTAAAGAAAATTAGGATGAAAGTGAGGGATTTATTTGTTGTGATAGCTGTTCTGCAGCAGAGGCAAATTCGCCATTGCCTTTGGAGAAACCTTACTGAGGGTATTAGAGAGCACAGGAGTGTACATCTCTGTGGCAGAGAACTGGTCAAAATGAGTGTGGACTGTTCCAGGGAGAGCTACTTGAAGTGGCCTAAGGCAGGATCAGGGAGTGAGCTCAGGGTTTAGCAGTGTGAAGAAGAAGACTACTTCTGGGCTTATTATCTTTTATTTCAATGCCGTGCTCATGTGTGGCTAAGTGAGGTAAACCAGATCCCACACCCACTTTTGTCCTCAGAATTTTGAGTGATCAGTTGTACATCTAATAGCAGTGATTTGTTACCTTCACTGAACCTTGCAGTTCAATGCTAAATTGGTTGAATTTCATCTTCCAGATGCTGTGTCTCATTAGGCATTAGTTTTGTTAAAGCTTTTCCTCCCTGTAAATATATGCAGGCTGTAATCAAGTAATTTCTTAACCTCTTGAATAAAATTAAATAGATCACGTTTCTTCAGTCTCCACCAGACAGCTGGATTTTCCTGATTTAACCATTGTTTCCTAAGCTCTTTGCAGATTTTCAGCCTCCTTTTTTAAGCATAGATTCCCCCAAAGAACACGGTTTTAGAAATGAGCTCGCTGATGACCTATGCAGAGCAAGTACTATCTCTGCCACCCAGTATTATTTCCCCCTTTCTTCATCCAAAAATCTGTTACACATTTTAATATGAGCTGTTCTGCTCAATTATCTGTCCTGTAGAGCCCCGAGGCAGTTCCCCATTGTGGAGGGCTGATCGCCATTCTCTCTTCCCAGCTGCCCAAGCCTTTGTTTTGAAAATACTTTTTGCTTGACTGGTCATGGTTTACAGGGCAGACAAATTGCTCTGACTGCTCTTCTAACCTTCCCTATACCTGCATGTTTTACCAGCAGTTTTGAACTTCCGCTTAATCAAATTTAGATTTGAACTTGTGATTAATGAAGAGGATTCTGTGCTTGTGGCTTCCCCACTAATTTAGCCAGTCCCCTTTCATAGAATCATAGAATAGTTAGAGTTGTAAGGGACCTTAAAGATCATCGAGTTCCAACCCCCCTGCCATAGGCAGGGACACCTCCCACTAGATCAGGCTGCTCAGTGCCATGTCCAGCCTGGCCTTGAATGCCTCCAGAGAGGGTGTGTCTGCAGCCTCTCTGGGTGACCTGTTCCAGTGTTTCACCACCCTCACCGTAAAGAATTTCTTTCTTATGTCAAGTCTGAATCTACTGAATCTACCCCCTTCCAATTTACATCCTTTTTCTTTTTATTTAAATCAACAAAACATGTGCTCCAATGATGGCTTATGGAGTTACATTTTCTCTTTAGTTAGCACAGAATGGCACAAGTGTAATAAGAAATCATGTGCTGGGCAATTATCTAAGAGTATGAAATCTTCCAACCTGCTTTTTAAGTGATACTTGCTGTCTCAAACAAAAATGTATGTTTCACATGTGGAATTGCTTTTAAATCACTGTAGCTTGTTCTGTAACCATTGCACAGCTCAACTGGGCTTTCCATTGACTACAAGACAGCTTAGTTGAACCCATCTTTTTCTGTGGATCAGGAATTTAAGAATGCACATTAAAAAAATCTACGATTAGCCATTAATCAATAAAGACTGTTTTTCTTTATTTTTTTTCTTTTACTCTCAAATTAGAGGGGGAAAGGGAAAAGTTAGACTTCATCTATCTGGTACAAATATAAGTTCCTTATGGTGAATGAAAGAAACACATAGAGGGTATGAGTAAAACAGATATTTCTAGGTTTGATAGATGCATGGAGAGCACAGAGAAAGTCAGGAACTTTGCAAACTGAAATATGCTTTTGGCAAAGCATAGTATAAGATATTACAAAAGATAATGTGAGTTTTCAAACAGTAGGCCCCAAAACATTGTATCATCCATTTGTAAAAGTCTGAATGATACTTATGTGATGTTATGGAAATGACACTTTTTATAATCCAGAAGAAGAAAAAGACCCTTTTTCATTTCTCTTAGTCTATCTGAAATGTATAATGTTGGCTGGCAGTTGTTCAAAGTAGAAAAAGACAGTGGTGGGCTATTTTCCTGTGGCTAAAATTCTCCACACTGCGTCCTAGGTACAATGCAAAACTGAAATTTGAGAGCTAGCTACGTGATTTAAGAGGTAGACTAGTCACAAAGAACTAGATGAAAAATAAAGTTTTCCTTTTGTATGCTTACAAATAACCTCTTCAAGGGTTATTCTCAATGTAAATACAAAGAAGCTTTCACAAAAAAATCTCTATTAAAACCTTTCTTAGATGTGTCAGTCACAAATAGAGGAAGCTTGATTTCACTCCGTTGTCTCTCTAAAGATCATCTCTACTAATCTGTCTTTACATGCTGCTCATTGCTACTTTGCATATGGAAATACACATTAGCAGAAAAAAAATTAGTTTCTTCATCTTTTTTAATTCACTAATTTTGCAAATCATTAAAACAACACAAACTCTGCAATAATTCCTTTTTACCTAGCAATAAAATGCCTCCAATTTATTATGCAGTTACTCCACTTGAAAGTTTTGTCCTCCCAGAAATTACTGTTTTCTTAAGAAATACAGATGCCTTTAAAAGCAGTTCATGAGCATTGTTCTCGAGTCTTTTTCTTCCTCTCTGGCTCAGCAGAATTGCTGCCATTCATTTGGAGTCAATGGCTCCCAGGGAGACACTAAGTGGGAAGTGCATCATATACCACAGTATTGGATCACACTAATTTTCTAATTAAGGACCTACCCAGGTTTTTATAAGTGTGATGCATTTTTGCTAACTGTCATAGCTTTCCCTCATGTCTCCAAGCAGGAATTAGACAAACATTTTTTCCCTGATTTTTGTTGATCTTAATATATCTTCTATTACAGTAGCAAAGCATTCTGTACAAGAGCAGTCTGCCTGAAAATTTTGTCACAAATACAGCTCCTGAGGGTTCTCTGCTAGTATTAATGACTGATTGACGTGATCAGAATAGAATTCACATGGTAGACTCCTCTAAATGCTATCTTTAAATAATAATGCTGCTCCCAGTGTTTTAGAGTAATTGTCTCTCTATCTGCCTTTGACAGTGTCAGCTAAGAAGCTTGTATTGTCTCCTTCCTTGTTAAATGCGTAGCAAGTCTGGAATTTAGAATTAAGTTAGAGAGAAAAAGAAATACCTTTGAAGCTACTTTACATTGTGTGTTACCTGCCTGCAACCTGAAGTGCCTAGAGGCACACGGAGACTAAAAAAGAGGCTCACTAAGCTCATTTCTGCTGTAAAAGGCTGCAGAGGCTTCAGAAAAACAATTGCAATGTGGAGAAAGGCATCCACATTTCCTTCCACAAAAAAGAATGCCCCAGCACACGTGTCAAAGTGGGCCAGGCATCTGGAAGTGCACTTCGATGATGTGTGTCAAGAATGTGTTGACTGACATCCACAAGGTCTCAGATCTGGAGTTCAGGAAACCAAAGACATTCTTGCAGTGCTATGTCAATTACTTACGGGGAGAAGATGCACACTTTCTGTGTAAACAGCTATTCTATCTCAGGTTTGTGGGATAAAATACCTGTCTGATAGCTGGCTGGTAGAAAAAGCCTTTATGACTTTAAATGTGGGTTGAAGTGAGGGCTGGAACTGGCTTTGTTCTTTTTGGCTGATGAGGACAGATAAAAGGGTGTCGTCGGCAGTTTGTCTATAGGAAGGGCTGTTACAGCAACCAATTTCTAGCTTTGATTTCACAGTTTCTGCTTGTTATCTTTGGTAAATGAAGGGTCTTAGGAGCAGGAGTGCCTGCTGAAAGACAGGGACTTAACCATCATGATACCTGTGTATGCAAACACAAGTTGAAATCGCTGGTATAGTGTTTGCTTAACATCACTGCAGTTCTACTACCTGTTAAATTGCTTCACCTCGGTGCCCTGCTGGGTCACGATTCAATGAGCACAATATGTGTAACCTACCTGTGGGTTTAGGCAAAGTGGAGTAAATCCTCTTTTTTCCCCTACCGCCTCACTTACCTTCCCTCTGGTGCTTTGTGTGACAAGATGAATTGTATGCCACTGGGCTGGAATACAACAGAAAGCCACCTGCAGTTTCTTTAATATGATGAGGATGATGTGGAGGAGGGAGACAACTTTCTGAGTAGACCAGATATCTGGGAGTCTTAAAGAACATTGCATAGCTTGTTCAGAAAAAAAAAATCCACACTGCTGAAAAATAGTTTTAACCCCCCAACTGCATCCATCACTAATCCAACTCTTCCCCTGATGAAACTACCTGTAATTCTATTTGGCAATGATAGAAGGATGGCATTTGAGAAAAGTCACAATAAACATTTTCAGGGTCACTCAGCTGGAATAGATACGTATTTAAATTGCTTGCTTGTAGTGTATTGATCACCACAGTGATTTCAGAGGTCTGCGTTTCTGGTAAGGAGAATGACTGTAGGTAATAGACTAACCTCTTGGTCAGACTAAAACCAACATGGTTGTGTCTGAAGCAGAGAGTTGTATTTCTGACATCTGAGCAGAGTCTGGCAAAGCTGGCACAATCAGACCTCTTCTGTAGGCTTCTTTTGGAACTTAGAAGATTTGATTAGCCTCTTCTTCTTTGAAAATGTACATACATCAAGGCTTAGAATGCTTAATGGTGTTATTTGAAAACCTTTTAAATTCACTCATGTGGATGGGAAACAGAATAGTTACCTAATACCAGCAACAGCAGTAGAATAAGGCAAAATAGGACATTTGGGCTTGGACACTCTCAGGTTAAATATTTGGTATCAGAAATTTATGTTTGTTGGTCCACAGTCCAGGGAATAGTGACAAAAGGAACATAGTCCAGTAAGAAATATCAAGAGGGATACCATGGGGAGCCAGGAAAGTGTTGTCAGGCAGCAGTGACATCAGCCTGCAAGCCTTGCCAGCCTCCCTCCACTATGTCCACAGTTCCTGATCATTGCTTTGCAAAGGGTCACCACTCCCTTTCCATTAAATAACTGAATGCAGAACCAACTCTACAAGTCATTTCCCCCTCCCTGTTTACAAGAAACTGACATCTGATGTTGAATAGCAATTCATTTGTTCACATGAACAAAATATTCATCAGGATTCCCTTCTTCTTGCCCTACTGTGGTCCTTTCTTCAGTTTTCCTTGATTTCTCTGGGGCTTGTTAAAAAAGCTTCTAATGAGTAGATCATCCCTTCTACAGTGTGGCTTGTTACCAGATGCTTTTGTGCTTCATCCACCCTGACAGCTGTTTCTACAGGCTGCTTTTGAGTTTGTATATAATATCTAAATTTCTTAGTAAAGAATCTGTCATCATGGGGGTCAAACAGATGAGGAAAGTGGTGGCTAACTAATGGGTTTTTTTGCTTTGCTTCTTCATTTCATAAATAGAAGGAAATGTTCTCCAGTCTATGACTGATTTATTTTCAAAGTTTAAAAATGTTAGAAAAGACTGTGTGGGAAGTGGAATTTAATCTTCCTGAATGAGGCACTGGCCCTCGAGTTTTCAGATATTACTTTACATTTACCTAAAAATCATCAATGGTTAAACAAAGCTGCTACCAAGAATGTTTTGATGATTTACAAAGGTCAAAGTAAAGGTTAGTTTAACTACTTTTAGTTTCATAACCTTCAAAAGACAGTGACAGCTGAAATAACTCAGGGGGTTTTTTTCTTGTACTAGCAATCAGTATAATGGCTTGGAAAGCATGGACGTGATATATAATTTTCAGAACTCACTGTAAAAAAAACAGAAGCAATGTTTTTATTGAAAGAAATGTATTTTTACTTCAGGATAGATAATGTGCTTTTCTATATCATTGGAAAAAACTCAGGAGAAGACAAAGTACTTCAATTTTACCATGAGGCAAACTCAGCAAAATCAGTTCTGTTGTCCTCATTGATGAATATTGAATTATCCTAGAATACAGCTAGATCTTCCTTTTGGTTTTTTTTGGGTTTTTTTATGTTGGAGTAACTCACACAAATTGTATTACCACTTACTAGCATTCTTATAGGTAAGCAATGTAAAATAAAGTTTTTTCACTTATTCTTGTGTCTAATGGGAATTAAAATCAGAATTAGAAGTTATTTTTAACTCTTTGTATCTGCCAAGCAGCGCAGCGTCTTGTCACATAAGCATTCTAGTAATTTTGAAGTGAACCTATTCAAACCTGAGTCTTGATGAAGATGGGAATTTCATGCCTGTGCTTAAAATAAAAGGAAAAAAAATCACAGGCTCAAATATATTGTTGAATTTAAGATTGTCTTATAACTGCAGCTGTGATATTGGGTAGGGAAAACTTGTGATTCCTCCTATTTCTTCACTAGTTGTCCTCAGAAAACTTAAACCTGTTTGATTCTGCCCTCTCTTAACCCTTAGTGTTACCTCAGTCTGGTCTTTTTCTCAAGTTTCTGCCACTTAAATCCTTTGTCTTAGGAATGAGGATATCATATTTATTTGTGTATGGCATTACAATAACACATACGTGTGAACATTTGAGTGCATAATTTAGCTCCTTTGCAGTTTGATCAACACCCTAGAAAAATAATACCAGAAAAACTTTTAGAAGCACTTTAAAAATGCAGAAAAAAATTTAATTAAAATTGTTACAAGTATAAACTTCTATGTATAATGAAATGGAATGTGACATGGCCCATGCCTTAGTCTTCTCATATCTTCTAAAAGTAGCTTTGAACATTTGTTCCAAAAATAGCATGTTTGAAAGAAGTACAATAGTTAATTGGGTTTTTATTTGGAAAACCCTAGGGTTGCTTTGTTTGTTTATATTTTCAATTCAGAATTAAAACTTCAATTGCCTAAATAAAGAAACTGGTTCACTAACATAATTTACTTAATAAACTTAATTTACTTTTCTTTTTTTTTTTTACTTTCTTTTAATTTGCCTTTTATTTGAAACAAAAAGTTGTTTCCCCCATTGTAAAGAGAATAAATATTTGCTGAATCAGTATTTATTTGTTACTAACTTCATTTGATTTGAATGTGTATTTTAGGGAATTATTTTATAAATAATTTTCAAATTTTATCCATCTTTAGTCTGAATATATCAGCCATTGGATATACCTGACCTTATATATCAATCTAGCCAGCTAATTATTCCTGGAAGTTTGCCGTTGTTAAAATTTAATTTAGCATTGATTCATGCATATATTTTTTCAAATATATATTTAAATTATATGCTGCTTTCTTTAGTAATTGCCTGGAGAAATTAATGGCTTGCTTGAAGTTTGTCTTTCATAAATATCATTAAAAATTGCTCCCTTCTAACGAGCTTCATAAGGCTTGTTCTGTCACGACACAGTTACCACTATTTTCCTGTTTCATCTCTGGGGGAATATATATCCACTGAAAGATCATTAGATAAAAACCCACTATAGACTTCTCAGCAGAAGCAAGAACCCACTGACTAGACCATGGAGATCTCTAGGCGTCAGGCTAAATGTGGATACTTTTTTACTTTCTCTCTTTCCTTTACTTTATTGATCCATCATTCCTTCCTGCTTGCTGATGCGGCTTCAGTGCACTGACATCAGTACTGCTGAGCTGTAGGTAAACCCAGTGACATACTGGAATGAGCTGCCTTCAGCTGGATCTGCATCAATACATTAAATGGATTGAAGATCTTCCTGGGCACTGAAGTCAGCTGGCACAGAACATCCCATATCCGTAATAGCAAATTTTTGGTCACCCAATAGCTGGGTGACTACATGCTTGCTGCCTACTGGGAAAGGTCTCTCCAACTCTCCAGCTTCCCAAACCATGGTCAGAATTGCTTGTGAGAAAGCTGGTTAATGAGGGTGTAACTCATGCCATGGGTCATAAGCTCAGAGTTAGTCTAGAAAAACATGGCCCAGTGGCCACAAGTGTTCCCATGCCATTTCATATACAAATTAAAAACTTTGAGATTTCACAATAGTGGCAGCAACAGTGACAACCTGCAAGTGTCAAGATGTTTGTGTACCCTACTTTTGGGTGGCATGGGTGCAAAACTGTCTGTCATTATAGATTTCCAAGAGAAGATGGGCTTTGGGAGTTTTTGGTTTTTACACAGATTTCTTTCTTGGATGCAATCATCAAAATACTACCCTGGAAGGTGTTGGCTTCACTGCTCTTACAAGAAAGTTTCACAGTGAAAGTAACACAAAGCACTTCAGAATACCTGAATAGGAACAGCTTAAAGGCAAGGCCACAGCTTGTTTCTTACACTGTTTTAGCCACTGCTGTGGGGTTTATGTGAATAGGAGAACTTGAGCAAACATGATATAGTACCATAGTGGAGAACACCCTGTGTGAACACTATTAAATGACTGCAGCCCTAACTTCTCTGATTTTGCAGCTCCTTTTGTCTTCTGAGGCAGATGCATCTCTCATTTGAATGGCAGGCTAGAGCCACTCTTGAGAGTCTCCCATAGTGTCGCATCTGACCCTACTATGGAAATTTTGCTGGTCAGTTTGACTTTATAACATCTGATTAATCCAGATGGAGAGAATCTGACTCACGGAGCTGCTGTTAGTAAAACTCTGTTTACTTGCATTTTTCTAATGCTCTGCTGGAGGTGATGGTGCAGACTTCAGAAGCCCAAGTTTTTAGTGAACAAATAACATTTTGAAATGAATTTTGGCAGGTGCAACTCACAAAATGCCAGTAAAACTATGGCTGTACTACAGCTCTTTCCTCTTGAATGTTTTACTCCACAGACGGCTTTTTAGTTGACTGACCTGCAGGTGGACTTGAACTAGGTCGTTAGGCTACCATCTTCAGTGTTCTTTTTGGTTCTACATTTCCTCTAGTTTCTGCATAAGTAGCTCAAGGTATTTACAGTCTCAGGCTGACAATCTAGTCATGTGCAAGGGCTCAATCTGTATTTCTATTTGGATGATTTCCATCTCTCTGTACAGTGAATTTAGCTCTTCAGGACATAGTTAGCCTTTAGTGTTTATTACTGTTGAATCTCCTTCAGAGATTTCTGTTGTCTCATTTGAAATTTCAAGACAGAAAAATTGCCATGAAGCCAGAAACAGAAAGAAATAGAAATGGTCATGATCATGGAGTTACAAAGAACAATGAGTGAAAAAAAAAATGAAAGAAGACAATTTATGCAAGAAATCTCTTTTTTTAATCTCTTTATGTGTTTCTAAATATTTGTTGCCACTTTCTTTCCCAAAGTGTTACAAATTTCTAAATGTTTTGGAAAGAAACCAGCAAAACTTTTTCACCTTGATTCTACATCAGTTTACAATGCAAGGAATCTAGGCATGGCTGTTCTCTGGGCTTTTATAGTACATGGCACAAAAATGTGAACAGAAATTGATACTGCTATCGATTTTAGTTTCATGCATTGTCTTTCTGCATCCCATGAAGTGCGAGTAAGCGGAAGTATTGTGGATTGTCTCACCAGGAGTAGTTTTGTCCACTGACTATATGGGGAAGCTTTACAGCCAACCACTGAGTATAGGTGATTTCCAGTTTTTGTGAGAGTTCATAATGGAAAAGTTCCAGCTGTAGCACAGCTCGGGATCATATCGCTGTTTTTAAGACACTTTGAGACCCTAAAAATGAACAACACCGACTTTTGTCCTGTTAAAAATCCAAGGCATTTCTTCTTTCACAGCAAAGTCTTCAAAGTAAACTTGACCCTGGCTGTGAAATTCTCTCACGCATTGAGATACCAGCTTTTTGTATCTTATGGACATGGCAGGTTTCTGACTAATGTTTGGTTTAGACATAAACACAAAGTGCCCGAGGCACCCACTGGGCCTAAACAAAGAAGCCTGGGGAAGGTCTCACCATATCTATTGTCTTATGCTGACATCGGCCTTTCCATTACAAAGCCCTTCAAGACCAAAAGTAATCAAAAATGATGAATGTGGTTTCTTCCCTGTGTGCATCTGAGACAGATGGAGAGTCACTGTGGACAACAATAGCCTGCATGCAAAGGGCTCTGACATGGTTTTTTGAAAAAACCCTCCAGAAGCTCACATAAAAACAGAGTACAAAGTTTTGTGGGGTTTTTTCCGCATTTGCCTGGTTAATGACAGATTGATTCAGCTAGCAGTGATTGGATTGCCTACTTGCACGAGGATCAGTGCTGCTGCTGGGTAGCATCCCTTTCTCAGAGAAGTGACGAACAGTTTTTCAGCAGAATTCTATCTCTCTCCATCTCCCTTCCTTTCCTAACTCCCATTTCCCAAGCTCTCTTTACCTCTTTCTCCATCTGTCTCCTTAAATATAGTTGGGGGCAGTTATGGTCAGGTGGAGGAAGCAGTCCCACAGAAGCAAGTCCCCAAAGAGACTTCAGGTACCACTGCAACAAGCATGGATATAAGAAAGCAGTCGTGCTGAGGGACCAGGAGGTTGGCTTCATGTTGCGAGCAGATGCTGTATATACGTCATCTCATCCCAGCCTACTCACATTTGTTCCACCCATAGCACATCTCCCCTTTAGCAGAAGTATAAATACCAGTCCTCTGAGAAATGCAAAAATAAAGGAAGTCAAAGGTGGGAAATTATCAGAATCTGATTTTTTTTTTAGTGTTGATTTTGTTTTTCATTTGCCATGGAGATCCCTTGTAATGCCAGTAGAGGTACAGCTGGGTGGTTGGGAGGGGTGATGTTGAGTCATTAGCAGTACCTACAAAAGCATTCACAGTATTGCTCACCTAAGAAAATTATTTTAGTACAGTTAGAAGCAATGAGAGAAGGGAGAAAAATGGGAACCTGTGAAGCTGGATTTCATAGTTCCAGTGGGAGGAGAGAGCAGCTTTCCTGTTTAATTGTTATCAACAGAAAACCCAGTGTAAACATATTAACCGGTTTTTATGAGAACATATTAGCAATTAATCAGAAACTGTCCTATCAGTATTTCACATGGAGTTATCAACTGATTGTGTAATAGTATATCTAAATAGAGAAATATTACATAAAGGGCAGAAGATATTTTCAGGTTTTATTTACCATGTTGTGGGACTCCTTGGTCTTAAGGTGTGGCTGACTTTGCTTCTGAACTTAAGATCCCCTCCTCACCAATAGACAATCTTAGCTCTGTGAGCTGATCTCCACTATACATATCCCAAAAGGATTTGTATTAATGCTAGCATACTTTGCTTTTCTGCACAAAGGCACATGCTGTCAGTCATCTGCAACAATGTGGTGGAGTTAGTGACCAATGTTACTGTCATTGTATATTAAGGGTGGGGAAAACCTGCTGGAGACAAGGCTTGTGACATACAGTGAATGCTTCTTAATTCCCAGATTCTCATTTATGTGGACCCTGTCCATGAGTGTGTTTCTAACCTTTCCCTTCCCTCCTTTTCTCAGTCTCATAGCTCCAGAAGTGCAGGTGTGCTCTGTCCCCATACTGGTGTCCATGTCTCCCACACCGTGGAAAGGAAAGAGGGGGGGTAGCATTTTGAATAATTTATTCTTCCTGCATGGGGGTTGTGGGGAAATCAAAGGCTTCTGGGTTGCACTGCTGTAAATGAGGGCAATGTCTAGTTCTGGATCAGGCTAATTCCTCCCTGTGGACAGCCTTTGTAAGAAAACAAAAAAGACAAAAGACAGATTGTTTTCTTTACATTACTAACAAAAGTGTTTAGTATAAAGCTGGAAGGGAGCAATTAGAGACTACAGGGAATACGCTAAGTGAAAATGTGGTTTTGCTCATACTGGAGTAGAGATAATTTACTAAATTGCTGGTTTTTATTTCTTGTGGTCACCAGTGACACGGTGACCCCATTGCGGTAATGCTCCTTCATCATGCTTTGAAAAATCTTACAACCCTTGCAGCTGCCCTGGGATGCTGCTTGTTGTCATTTTTTCTGAGCCTCAGTAGAGTGCTGTGTGCCTTGTAGTGGGGACTTCCAAAGAAAGTCCCCTGCTGCTTGCTGCCACTGGGCTCTATATATTGCTCTGGCTTCAATCATGTTGTGTCTTGCTATGTGACAGGGAAGGGATGACAAGAGGAAAGTGACTCTAACAGTTCTTCCTGTAGTTTGTTTGCAGCAGTTCTATATTTACAACGTGCTTTCATCCAAATCTGTTTGCCAAGCTAGTTAACAGTTCCAGCCCAGCCAGGGCTGTTTGGTATCTCATCTCTACTGATGAAGGGAAAAGATGAAGTAAGTAGGAAAGAACAGGATGGACAAATGAAAATGAGTCAATGCAAGCTTTACTTTTGAAATGGCTCTTTCTTCATTATTTTGTGTTTTATCCTAAAACCATTCCTTGTCCCCAAGCACAGATGTGAGTATTCAAATCCTCTCTCTTTGTTCTTTGTAGGCCAAGTTAAGCATCTGCCTGGAGCCCTTCCATTTGAAAGGGATGCTCAGTCACTGGGGAGGACATGAAATGACCCAAACAGCTTTCAGTAATCTTGCCTCGAGGTTGGTTTGCCAAAGTATGAGATAGATATATTGTAGCTCTGTCATTTGTGTGTGTGTGTGTGCACATGCGTGTGTGTGAGAGCGCACATGCGTGTGTGTGAGAGCACACACACAGACTACAGTATGTAACAACAGCGAGGCTGAAGGATGTTGCTGTACTGTTGCAGCAACTGGTCTCTCCTGGACACATCCCTTGTGCCTCTCTCCATCTAGTTCAAACCTTTTGCTGCTTTGAAGCCATCGTTGCTTTTCTTTCAAAAGCATTAAACAGTGTCTAACAGAAGTGAAGGAAACCTTGAGAAACTGTCACACTTCCCCTGTTCCAGTCTGGTACGTCCTCTAGTGTTGCTGTGTCCATTGTTGGTTGTCCACTGTATTTAAACACAATTGAGAAGAAAAATCTCTTCTATTATTTTCCAAAAGACTTCTACAAAGTTTTACAGTAGAAGACTAACAGGTCACAAAGATGAACTCTTAAAAAAATCCCCAGTGATAAGCAAGTAAGAATACTCCATTCTCATCTTTTCTCATCCTTTTTTTTTGATTGCTGATGGCTGTCCATATCTCTGAAATTATATGTTTTGAAGGATCAGGATTGGCAATACTGAAAGAGCTGATTTTGGGTAAGGTAACAGGCTGAATTATGGAATCATAGAATGGTTTGGGTTGGAAGGGACCTTCAAGGTCATCTAGTTCCAACCCCTCTGCCATGGGCAGGGACACTTCCCAACAGACAAGGTTGCTCAATGCCTCTTCCAGCCTGGCCTTAAACATCTCCAGGGATTGAGGGGGCATCCACAACCTCTCTGGGCAGCCTGTTCCAGTGTCTCACCACCCTCACATTAGAGAACTTCTTTTCTTCTCTCTAGCCTAAATCTCTCCTCTTCCAATTTACATCCATCACTCCTAGTCCTGCCATCCTGTACCCTATTCAAAAGTCCTGCCTCAGCCTTTCTCTAGTCCCGTAGCGTATCACTGAGTCTCCCTTCCTGCCTGTAGCCTGAGATCTACAGCTCAGCCTTCTGCAGGACAAATGGAGAGAGAGACAATCATTTATCTGGAAAGGTAATTGATCCCTCTTGCAGATCACTGGTTTCATGCTTCTGATAAGATATTTATTACCAACCTCTTGTCAGTTTCCATCTTCAGATAATTTTACTGCAATATGTATCTCCCTCCTCTGCCAAAAAATATTGCAGTGACCTTCTCTTGAGATTGCTGCAGCCTGAGCATCTTTAGCAAGATCCACACCTCACAGGAAAGTCTGTAGAGTTTTGACCAAGTGGAGGTGTGGCTAAAACTGCCTCTAAACTATCTGTTGCTATAAAAGGCAATGAAAAGCTGTAAACCATAAACAGAGAGCAGATGCACTGTCTTGGTTGACTGATCAGCACAAACTCTGCCAGCTTTGAGCTCTTTTCCAAGCTTGTGGGCAGTGGCTCTGTCTTCTACGTGCTGAGTTTTGGATTTCTCATGCTCTGCCAAACTACTCCTGCTGAGTCACAGGAACCAGAAGCATATAAAGGGGCACCATGTGTCGGGTCCATGAGATACACTGAACTCAGGGACTGTCTATACCAATTCTTATCCTACAAATAACAGGAACTGTGTTAATGAGCAGTTTCCTGATGGACTTCTGTCAGCAACTGCATGTGTTATATTTTATCCTATACTGCATACAGAGACCAAGCAGATCTATCTGGATGCAAAAAAAGTATGGAAAAAGGTCTGGCCATACTATTTTTTGTGTGCCAGACTTTTCCTATGCCAGACTGATAGTTAAATCCAAAGCATTGCTCAGTCAAACATCTTCACTTAAACTACAAATGGTCAATGTATTGACTTAGAAGGGTAGATGCATTAGTCCAAACCGAAGAGGAGGAACTTGTTATTCCTTGGAGATTCCCTGAAAAAATCAGTGGTGGCAAGAAGAAAATCTGAAATGAAACTGCTTGATCTGGCTCCATTTCTTCCCAGCTGGCTCACAGTTCTCAGGGTGGCTACATCCACACCACTGGACTAGACTGGGGACTGTTGGTAGCAGCTGGCAGGAAGTGAGCTACCTCCACCTTCTCTCTCCCCTGCAGTACAGAATGGCTGTAGGCAAACAGCCAGCTGGGAATGGTGTCTGAAGTTCCTAGCTCCCACTCCACACCTATGGATTGTTACAGTAGCATGTGCTGAAGAGTTTCCAGAAACAGTTCTAATAAATTACTAATATAAGATGATCAAGTTTCAGGGACCAGCAACACTCCTTGCCAGTGTCCAAGATATACCACACTAGATACAGCCGAGCAGCCCATGTTCTGGACAAAAAGTTCTCTATTTTCAGCTGACAGCAACTGTTTTCTAGTGTCTCAGACATACTCATTTTGGATTTCTAAGGCATGCTAGAAGTTGCCACATCAAAACAACACAAAACGAGCTAGATCCCTTGTCCATGTTTGAGTGTTCCTAGCTGGTACATTGTCCTCCATTTGATCTTTTTCAACTACAGCCAAAACCAATGAGAAGTTTAAATTATAATGTGGATACTGGAATTATAACATTCATGCTTTAAATTATACTTCCAATTTGAACATTACTGTGTCTTACTATATCAGAATCAAAGACAGTGGGCTTCTCCTTTCTGCATTTTGCATTCTGAAGATGCTTTACTCCTGCCTGACTCACATTATCTGCAATAGATAGGAAGGATGGTGCAATCATGTGTTAGATTAGAGCCCAGGTATTGTCCTCCTGAGTTTTCTTTTTGGCACTGAAACCGACACTGCTCCTGTGCTCTCAGTACCATGTGACAGGAGTTATGTTGCATTTGACAGATTCTTCCTGTGTAAATTATCTTGTTCACCTAAATGATACATAAGTAAGACCTAATAATAGCAAAAGCAAAACATGCTCCAGAACACTTCTATGCATCATTCATAAGGGTAGTAAAGCTCACTGTTCGGTTGTGCTCCTGATCTTGAAAATTCTTCTTACCAGGTGCTTACTAGTCTAACAGAGTACACAGAGATGTACATGCTTTCTCAGAGGCTGTGCTTGGTATATGCTGTCTCATGTTGGTTGATGAACTCCAATTGTCTTTGTCCCTCCATCCTTCACCCTGCTGATGGTTACTTGCAAGGCAATCCCAGTAGAACTTATGGGCTACAGTGTAAACTGAGAACTGCTGATCTGACTGCTTTTATGGATTTTGAAGATGGGTGAAATACCTGGAAATGACATTTTATTTTCTATTAAACTGGTAGATTAGTTTTCTTATCTGTCTGTAATTTGGTATACGATTTACTAATCATTTATTAGGAACAAATCTCTAGCATGTGTATATGAAAGCCATAAATCTATTTTTATGTTTTAATGTAACATTGCCTGAATGAGCATCATTGCCAAATGATAAGGATTTTTAAGGTAGTTTATTTATTTTTTATTTTCTCCTTTTATATAATTGAATTTTATTTTGCAATAATTAAAAAATAAATGTTTGAAATTTCCATGAGTTCAGTCATTGAATTTGATGGACTTGCAGCAGGGTTGCACCCATCCTTGGAGATATTCAAGACCAGGGCTGATGAGGCTCTGAGCAACCTGATCTAGCACAGGATGTCTCTGCTGCAGGGGAGCTGGACTAGATGACTTTTGAAAGTCCTTTCCAAATCTATGGTTCTGTGATTCTGCAATTGTTCTATGAAAGGAGACCAGTATCATCAGTATCTATTTTCTGCCCTGGTAGCTGTAAAGGAGTTTTCCTTCCATCACTCAATTTCAGGATTACTCACTCTCTGTTGTAATATGGAAATCAAAGTTAACCGTTCATGATTCTTAGGCACCCTGTTAAACTTCTGAATGTTTCTTTAGGAATGTCACTGTCAGAGCTGGCCTTCAGTGCTGCAGAGCAGCTTGGTAGTCACTTGGCAGGTAGCACTTGTGGGGTGTTTTCTGCATCTGTTTCTCAGCAAAAATAATCTTTCAGTTCAATTGTGGACCATTTTGCTAGCCACGCTACCAGCATCTTTAGAACGGAAAGTCACTGAGCAAGATAGTGGAGCTCGTGTATCTTTTCCTGCTCTTGCATTGTAATTCTGAGGGTGTAAAACCCNTGTCTTTAGAACAGAAGATAGCAATGTGTATGTTTTCCTGCTCTTGCACTGTAATTCTGAGGGTGTAAAACCCTCATGAGCTGCATCCACCTCAACTGTTCCTGCCAGAGAAGCCTTTCATTGTGTTTTCTTTAGCAAGCACCATGTTGCTGAGCAGGGAACTGATGTCCCTCAGCTGTGTGGGACACAGCTGATTTTCCTCAGTGGCTTCACTAAGCAAGTGCTTGAATAGCAAAGTACTGTCAAAATGAACACAACTGTCATCACTCTTGATCATCTTGACAGAGGCTATGGACCTAAATGGTCTGGAAGCTGAAGTTACAGAGAAACTATGTGTATGAAGGGCTAATTACATAGACAGGGCACATGTCCAGATTGGAGGTGAAGGGTTCATTTTTTGCATGACACTTTTATGTCTGTTGCTGTTTTCACTTATTTTTCTAGTTGCTCTGTGCAACTGAAAGTCAGGCAGGGACCACCCTGAATCAGGAGAGAGGCTATCAGGGCCTTAACTCCACTTCTTGCACCCCACCTTGTGTGTTGTCCTTCTCGTGGCATGTAAGACAACTGCTGTGCTGGGCAGTGGGGTCTCTCCCCATCTGCAGCAGGATTGTGTGCTTCCAGCAAATCAAACTCTTTCCTCACTGTAGCAGAAATTGAGATACTTATATATTTTTTTGCAAAGCACCTGTGATGAAAAACTGAGGCTGTCTTTCTTCCAAGAAAGTGAAGCTGTCAAACAAATACAGACAATCAGTCATTCAGGTGAGCTTTCTTTGCAGCACAGCATGCTAGATTTTGGACCCTTGTGGAGAAGAACAGCATGAATTGCATGGCCAGGGACTTGATAATTCTCAGAAATGAATCATTGCTGTCAGAGTTTCTATGGAAATAGGGAAATAAATGAATATTTAGGCTTTTTTTCAAATTAATTCTCTCAGAAGATCCAGAGGTTGTGCAATGGCTAGAAGTATACTGAGAAATAAATCATTATATTATTTAGATTTTTCTAGTTACTGTTACTGTTTTTTTTTTTTTTAAGTATGTTTCATACAGCTTGGTCACAAAACATTTTAACTCAACAGAAACAAACGGGACATTTGGCTGTAAGTTCAGAACAATGAACTCATGAGGTTTATTTTTATATGCAAGTTCGACTTGGATGTTTGCCATTATAACACAGAAAAAAAGTTACCACTTAATGCCTTCTTTTTTCCTCTCTTGAGATGATGAGGGCATCTGGATCCCATTTTAAATTGCAAACTAGGCTTTTGGGCTTTTTAAAACAATTTGTATAGCTTGAATTAATTAATGCTTTGGTCGATGTGTAGGCAGTAAAAGACAAGATGACCTCAAGCATGAGAGAGGTGAAGGAGCAATCCTTGCATGAATTTTGGTATATCCTAACTTCTGAGCGCTTTAATTGATAACCAGGACATTTCAATGGGAACAGGGCATATGCACAGTGGCTGTCACAATGTAATACTAGGACAAACTCTGGGACAAACTATGTGTGTTTCCCAGCATTACAAATAAGTATTCACTGAGCCCAAACATGCAGCCTTGAGCAAAGTTGTGTTTCCTTGAGCAAGTCAAGCAGCCTGAACTAGATATGTCCGTCCCTCGTGAGTTGAGAGTAATTTGCTGCAGTTTCTGCTGCAAATTTTTGCTGCAAGTTCCTGACACCAGACGCCCTATTTCTGTGGTCTGCACTATTTCTCCTGGTACTGAGCTGACATCCCTCTGTTCAAGCTGACTAGACTATCACTGACCAATGCCCAACCCATATCCTCTCAGGTTTTGGAGGGATGGTCTCCTCCCTTCAATGATACTTAAGCTTGCAAGCAACTCTCCTGCTCCCCAAAAATGATGTCTCATGACCATAGAAGTGGATGCTGTGGGGGACAAGAACCTGTCAGTTTTACAAAATAATGGAAACAAGGAGGAACAGAGAGTTTCTACTCAGCAAATCCAGTTTGCATGGAAATGAGAAAACCTGAACTCTACCCTTCCAAACCCTAGAGCCAGATGTATATTCTTATAACACATGGCTCACATTAGGTTTTGCCCAGGCTATGGCATATTGCAGTTCTGTGGCGAGGATGGTTGGGTAAAGGACTGTCCAGCTAAAGCATCGTGCTACAGGCTAGTGAGGCATTTCTGTAGAGCTCTGCAGGAATTCAGCCATGTCAGGAAACATTTTGGTTTCATGGCACAGCTTGTTCTGCCAAAAGCATTCTGGCATTTTGATTGTGCTACCCTTCATCCTTCTGCAGCCTGCAATTCTTCACAGACATCTTTTCAGAAGATAGAAAAATGCATCCACTGAATCCCAAGAACTGGGGAATGACTGTTGCTTGAAGAAAACACTACTGGACTTTTAAAACTTAGACAAAAGTATCTTTGTTCCTTGTTCACAGAAATACTTCTGAAGCATTTTTCTTTGAGGCAGATACTTGCCGGGCACCTGGGAACAATGAGGCCCTGAAAATGATGCTGTCAGGAGACAGAAGGGCTGAGGAGCAGCTCTGCAGGAAAGCCATGGGATGGTGGTGTCCAGCTGGCTGGATGTGAGCTTGTCAGTAAAGGCAGCCAGCAGCTCTTGAGCTATGTGATCGGGGGCATGGTCTAAACATCAAGGGAAGGCATTGTCTCTCTCTGTGTGGCCCTTGTCAGACCACATCTAGATACTGATATTAGTTTGGGGATCTGACACAGGAAAGATGTGGACAAACTGTAGAGAATTTAGTGGAGAGCCCCCAAGGTGGTGGAGCTTGAGCTCTTGCACCATGAGGAGATGCTGAAGGAGTAGGAATGGGTCAGCTTGGAGGAGGAACAGCTTTGGGGCAGCAGAAAGCCCCCAGCACTGATGAGGAGGTCATGGAGGAGATGGAACTGGGCTCTTCATAGTGATGCAGGGTGGGACGGGAAAAACAATGGACATATATTGAAATGAGAGAGGTTCCAAGAAAAGTTTTCCCCATGAAGGAGGCAGTGAAGCAGGTCACCCCAAGTGGTTACACTGTCTCTGTTCTTGGAGGGTTTCAAGCCCTTAACATCCTATCTTGCCCCAGCACTGAGCCAAAAGGAACTGGAGGCATTCCAAGGTCCATTTCAATCTGATTTAACATATAATTCTCTGATCTTGATCAACTCCAAATGATGTCCTGCTGTAAACATATTTAAAAACTGATAGTGCTGCTGATGCTGCAGCTGTGCTGAGCCCAAGACCAGCCTGCACTCATTGCAGACATGATGGCCAGTATCCAGCCAGCAGATGGTGGGGCACTTAATTTTCCCTTGGTTCAAAAGGTATTTGAAAACTTTCAAGCTCTGCATGAGTCTTCCAAAGGGAAACATCACCACACTGATTCATCCCTGTGAAAACCATATAGGGTCTTAAACAACCGTGCTCTGTCAAGGCAATGCTATGTTTTGCTATGTGCTATTTGATGCACATTAGATTTGTAAATTGAGAGATCCTGTAGCAGCCCTTGCCAGGCCTGAGTGATCCAAGAAATACTAAGTTTAAAGTAGATTCAGGTCTGAACACTGGAGCTGTATCCTCAGCCTTGCTTTCCTTAGTATCTGTCGCCGTTACTATTTGTTATGACAGCTACATTATTTGTGAAGTAATGGAACAATATAAAAAAAAGCAGAGCTGTTTAAAGTATCAAAATTCCCTTACTGTGAGTTCCTTCGTCTTAGCTCTCATTATTTTTTTGGGTCATCCAGTATGCACATTTGTATACTCTAGACATGATAAATCTCTGTATTAATCTTAGTGACCTGTGTTTGCCCCGGCTCATGTGATCTTAGTATTTCCATGGTAAAAAATAACAGAAGACTCAATGTAGAGAATTTAAGGCATTTACTGTGTTTATAAAACTCACTATGGGCCTGATCTTGTAATTCCTTTACTTGTTTAAATTTTCATTATTCATCCTAAGGACTGTCAATGAAGTGTAATGTTACATGTAAGGGGAATTTGTAACACCAGATCCTGGTGAGATGCTGACATTAGAAGCCATCAAATGGAGGAAGTCATGGAGATATAACAAGAAGTTCTTGTGGAAGTGATTTACAGTGGCCATGTCTGCTGGGGAAAGCTGAAGCATTAAGCAGGGAAGCTGCAGATGTGCTGGGCCAGCAGGGGGGTGACAGTAGTCCCATGTCCAGCCCAGGGGCCAAGGGCTAGATGAGGGAAACCTGTGGGAGACAGGGCTCAGCCCTGCTGAAATGAGACCACAAAGCCACACAGGCCACTTGGAGGGAGAAGATCTAGAGGGAAAAGAGGCAGCTTTAGGGATTAGTATGAAAGCAACAGCATTTTTAAGAGCTGTTCTTCACATTAGTCCGTGATGTCAAAGCATCTTCTGGTTTATTATTCTTATTCCATTATTAATATTATTTCTTTCATTATTCAATTTATTTTGATACTAAATAAAAACAAGCAGTAAGCAAAAAGGACACTTTCAAGGCCTGGAGCTCTGCATGCCCTCCTGGGGCAGATATTTAACCTCCCCCTTCCCACCAACAGCACTGTCCAGGGGTCAACAAAGGCTTTCATTTTTCCCTCATTAGGTGTTATGGCTAATTAGGAACAGAATGTGTGTATGAGCAACCCCGCAGCCCCTGGCTGGCCTCAGGAGTGGATGTGATGGCAGTAGCTTAGGGACATACAGCCAGAGTTGCAGGGTGGACCTGGCACTGGCTGTAAATCCCAACTTAGCCATCCCTACAAAATCTGAGCAAAACCCTTCATTCTCACTTGCTCTCAAGGGAAATTAAAAAAGTCTCAAGACCAGCTTAACCAATTATCCCAGGCATGAATAAACCAAACAAGCTTGCTAAGGACAACTATCTGCACCTGTGAGAGGATGAAGTAAATCAGATTAATCTGAGGAAAGAGGAGGAGAGATTGTGTTGTTTATTTAGTTAGATGAAGACTAGATACTGCTAGATGCCTTCAAGTTTCAGTTTTTTAAAACTCTTGCCAAAGGAGTGGGAAGATGTATATGAGAGCCAGCATGACTGGCTATTTAATTTCACTTGTCCATCTTTTTTCTGCTCTTGAGATCTTGCTATTCCAAGGAGAACTGCTTGCATGTACTGCCAGTGGTCCTATATTATTTGTTAAAAAATTAATGACATTTTTGGCACATGAGAATGGTTATGTGAAGTTAAAGAAGCCATAAAAGTCTCTTGATTGATGTATTTCTATAATTAATGATTTTTTGAAATGTGTCTGGAGTTTTAAATTTAAATAATGCAGGTGTCTCTTTTTCTTTTAGCCTCCTGTTTTGCAGGGACAAATTCTTGTGAATTTTTCTTTACTTCCCTGAATTGATTCCCATGAATGCAATTAATTACTTTTCAAAATCTTCTCTCTGGGAAACCTAATTCTTTTTCTTTTCTGCATGGATGATATATTCCTAACCTGTTGTTGATCCAAATAGTTTCAGAATCTTCACTTCTTTTTCTTCAAAAGCATGCTGCATCTCTTGGACAGATTTGTGAGAAACAATGGTTCAGAAGCCTTTATTTCTAACTTTCTGAGCTGCCCTCAAATTTAAGAGCAGGCTACTGTCTAGGAGCAATCTAGCAGCAATCTCTGTGCTAGCAAGGGATGTGATGTCACAGGAGTGAGTCAGAATATGGGATCTGTATGTCTGTATGCCACTACAACTGCACTGCCTGTTGTGGTGGGTAAGGGAGAGGTGGTGTCAACAAAGAGAGGTTTAGGAGTTCTGCTTTGTCCCCGAATTTATTGTGGTATTGATTGCCAGTCCTCTTGCAGCCTGCAGTGAGTTTAACAGCCTTCTGGAACTGTGCAGCTGCCCAAGGAACTTTCAGTGCAGATTTACATTGGAGCTTGGTCTTCAGCCATGCTTGGATTTTGGAGGACACTGAAACTTGATATTGCTGTAATTGTAAAAGAAAGTAGAAAGGAGAAAATACACAAAGGACATTAGGAGAAACAAAGGAGTCCAGCAAAAGGGGGAGAAACCAGCAGAAGATACAGCAGGCAATGATAGCCTTGGGCAGAGAAGGAACATCAAAGATGACTTGAGGACTGCAGATCATCATCCAATAGGAAACACATGCAACACTTAGTCCTTAGGAGAGTCACAGGAGTTTCTGAAAAAATGTTTCCTGATAATATTATCTATTTAAGTAGTCCTTAATTCAAAGCAATTCATCATGCTTCAGTCTTAGACAAGACTTGCATCACTTTTCTAAAGGGGTATGATCTTCACATCTCCAGAATGGTCTCTGACCTCCCCCAGTATCCTCTCTCATTTTGCCCTGTGGCGGAGAGGCTGTTCCAAATATCTCATTCAGCACCACAGTAAAGGCCCCTGCAGAGTTATTCCTCAGCTTTCAGGTGTTAGATACTGGCTGCTCACTGTGACAGACAGCAAGCTGCCACCAGCACCAGTGATGGCTCGCACCTCCCAGGATAGAAAGGTGTGAGTCACGTTGTGAATGACCTGGCTTTGCCATCTCCTCTTCTAATCCTGCAATTGTGTGGGCCCTTCCAGTAAAAAACAACAAGACTGATGCTATGATCTTGTACTGAAGGCTTCCCAGTTCATTAGTGTAAAAATGTAGCTCATTTGTGATTTTCAGAAATACTGAATTTCATGCTTTTCCAGGAGAGATATGCTTTCATTCTGCAAGAGAAAAAAAAAGACAGCTTTATCTTTTCTCTGCACTGGCATGCAAAGAAGTTGTTTTGAAAAAGAAATTCTAATTAAAAACTGTTAACGCAATCTTTGCAGTTGAGTCACGTTCTCAGGTACCTCGTGTTCCTCATGTTGTGTCAAACAATAAACATTTGACTCAAGACCCAGGGTGCTGCTGCTGGGGCCAGGCACCCAAGTGCTAGATGTTGTGCTAGTGATTATCACCATGCTTGAGATCCTTTTTACATCTAGCCTGAGCCTTTCTTTCTGTGCAGATCGTTTTGTTTTTCTTTTCCAGTGTCTTAAAATATTTCCTCTGTCTCCTTGCTGATGAGATTACTGGAACTGCAAGGATCCTGGCAAATTTCTAGCTGTGGTTTGTGACGAGTAGAATTGCAGATGTTCTGAAGCAAAGCTGGAGCGGGGTCAGTTTGCCAGCAGCTCTGTTTGGAGCTGAGGAAGCCCATGTTCTGTAGTCTTGTCTGCAGTAGGAAAGCATAAATAAAAAGAAAGGATTTTTTTTGAGAGAAAAGCAGAATGAGTAGAACTCAATAATAATCCTACTACAAGGGCTACAAAAGGTATTGGGATCAGATGTGGACCTGTATTTATATTGAAATGCATCAAGTATTTGATGCTCTCTTATATGAAGAATTTTAAACTCATCTGGATACGTAGGAGCTGATTCCTTTTGCCAGCATGGGATTAATAAACTATACTAACTGCTCACAATTTCTATTGAAATGCATCTTTTTTCAATATCAATTTCACAAAGTACAAACAGTAAAAATAAGAGTAGTTATCTGATTGCTAGTCAGCTGAGTTGAAGTTCAACCTACGAGCAAATAAATCATAGGGATTTATTGCACTTACTCTGTTAGGCTTATTTTGTTGTTACTAAAGTATCTTGCTAGTGTGTCACGCAAACTGTCACAATTTTTATGTGGGAACAGATCGCAGTGTCATGGCATTTCTGTGCAAGGCTCTATAGTTCATCATCTAGCATAATAGTTGCTATTTTTCATAAGTTTTTACCAAGGAAGCATGAATTTATATATTAATATTGCATCACCCCCCCACACCCACCCAATAGCATATTATCTATGTTTCTGTGGCTTTGTCTTATTTCTAAGGATTAGTCCTGGATTGGAATTACTGTATTCCTTTACAAAGGGTGTTTTCCTACTAATCCAGTTTCCTGGGAGTACCATATTTGTGTGTAAAACAAAACAGTGGCAATACAGAATGGATTAGCAAACATAAATACTCCTAGAGACTGAGATTCTAGTTGGGTTCTGTGGGCAAAGGCACATGGTGATGCACAAATACTCATCTCTTGCACTGGAGATTTGATGTGCTGGAAAGCTAATGAGATTGATGCAGAAGGGCAATGTGTAAAGAAGTGGCCTAATTCCTCCAACTGTAGTATGTCTTTGATGTGCAGTGATGTTTGACTCATGGAAATAAATTATGTAGGTCAGTCTGAGGGGGTCAACAGAGAAATTCTTATGACTAGACATGAATTGTCTTCTGACCCTTCAAATATTTTTGCTGTTTGTTTGGGATTTTTTTCAATTCGTGTTTTATCTGTGAAAGGGGAACTACATGGAAGCACTTACTGTTCAGGTGCTTCTAAAGTTGGCTGCTAGCTGACACTTTTGCACAATGTAAGAAAACTGCTCATGTTTAGTGGCCAGGGAGGGATCTCTGTTTTCTGTCAATAACAGCATGGTTATGATTAGATTGTTCTTTAGGTGCTGTCACAGCATGAGCTGATCCTTTAAAAGATTTGGGTTCAGCTTTGCCCATGAATTAATGCAGTTTCTTTAGCCTCACCTGAGTCTGGCCTAGGGAATGGAAATTTAGGAACCAATGTTTGCATGCTTATAGTAACTAATGTAAACCTGTTTGTACTTGCTATCATAGTATGTTTGTGGTATGTATGCCTGAAAAAATGCTGGTTTATTATCCAAGTTAGATGTATTATTTTTCAGTACATGCTTAGAATTTTTCTGAACAGAAATGACAGCTCAATGTCCATAATGACTGATAAAAAGATATTTCCTAATATTTTTAGAGGATATACATTATGCAAGTGTGCTATCATCAAAATCTAGCTCTTTGCAAGTGCTAAATGAAAAAATACCTCTTTTAGCACACAGGCCCTTACTCTGTTCTCATATTTTTACCTCTAAAATAGCTAAATCTGCATTTTCTAGGAGTGCTTTCTGTGCAGTTCTTTCCTCCAGTATTTTCATACTACTCAAGTGTCCTTGAACCTCCCCAGGAGGTTCATCAAAGGATGCTTGTTCTCCCCTGTCCACTCCAGGGGCACATCAACTTGCAGCTATGTGGAATGCATACTTGATTTTAATTTAATTTTGGTCTCGTGTCATTCACTTTTTCCCTTTTTATTTTTTTTTTTCTACGAAAGAGTTTTAGATTGTTGGGCAGCATTTGGTGTAGAGTGGGATGTGAGAGCAAGAGAGAAAACAGCCTCTGTGAAACTTTAACCAGCCAGGACTTTAGTGGATAGCAGAGACAAGATTTCTAGGATTTTCAGCCTGCTCCAGTGCACAGAAAATGAATCATGTTTTATATTTCTATCCTTGCAAGTTGTTTTTAATATGTACCTGATGAAATTAGGGCTTCACTAATTCTAGCTAGCTTATAGTCAGTTAGTAGTAGAACATATTTATGGTATTGATAAGCTGATCTTTTTGTTTAAGCCAGTTGCTCCAGGGAAGTGAATGTTCTCTCCTCTTCAATGAAATTGCTCAAGATTAAAGACATTAAATGCTTAATCATTCATCATTTGTCTAACTTGCAAATACTGCTGATGGTTATGCTGCTTATCTAGGCTGACTCTCTGAGAAATGAGAAGTGATAAAAAAATATTTTTTCTTGAAGATAGAAAAGAGTCTGTAAGAGTTCTGTAAGATTTTTTTCCACCTAAGTTGAACTGCTAAACCTGATATTTGACAGATAAATCAGTAAGAGAGGCCAGCTGATTTCTGTCTGTTGGTAGTTTGAATTACTCTGCAGTGGATGAAATTTTGCTCTCCATTATGAAAACATACATTTGGAAAGTATAAGTGAAGTCGTCTGAGTGTCTGCTGTAAAACTGGTGTGAGAATAACTTTTTGTTATTTGAGCTTTATCTCATCTAAGAGCATTAGAGAGAAGGGAAGCCAAGAACCGCTGACTCTATGTGCAAGCAGCAATCCTGACTCCTTTGTACTGAGTCCTGCCAGTTGCACTGGAAATTAATATGTAATAGAGATTACATAATAATACAAATCACTGCAGCATTATTTATTTTTTGGTTTTAACATGTAGGCCAGCTGGAGCAGTTGGCTAGTTTTATTTCACTCCTTTTTGTATGCTCATGTTAGAGAAGAATGGTGCTGTCCTGCTTTAATTGCTCTGTCACAATTTATTTTCAAATTCCTTCTTAGAACACTTCTGAAAAACCACCATTATTTCATGGATGAGAGAAAAGTGGTTACCAGAGCTGCCAGTAGTAATCTCACTGCAGAGAATGTGCTACCTCTGCTCTAGAGGTTGGAATCTTTTGTATGGAAAAGCCTGTCCTAAAACCTGAAATTAAAGGTCTGGGTTATTTCCCTCCTCTCTAGATCAGGTTCAGATAATGTGGGCACCAGTCTCTGGGGACAGCAGGTGAGCTCTGGTACCAAGGAAGGATGAAATAGATTCTGTTACTTATGCTCATGGCTCAGGACAAATTTCTGTGACTACTCCCTGAGCACTGAGCCTCCCCTCTCTCTCCTGCCTGTAGCCATGTTTCTGCCCTAGGCATAGTGACTTGCAACTGCACCTTGGCGCACAAATGAGTGCTGCTTTTTTTTTTCTACCTCTGCTCTGAGCCAGCTACATGGGTAGGCATTAGGACTACACAGGCCACTCCTGCCCTGCAGCCACCTGCTTTGGAGCACAGGTACAGCAGACACTGAACTACTTGGGTTCATCCTTGTAGAAAGCAGCTTCAATTCATTCTGTTTATAGATCATAGAATAGTTTGGGTTGGAAGGGACCGTAAAGATCATTGAGTTCCAACTCCACTGCCATAAGCAGGGACACCTCCCACTAGATCAGGTTGCTCAGTGCCTTGTTCAGCGTTGCCTTAAACACCTCCAGAGAGGGGGCATCCACAACCTCTCTGGGCATTCTGTTCTAGTGTTTCACTACGCTCACTGTAAAGAATTTCTTTCTTATATCTAGCCTGGATCTACTCTCTTAAGCTTTATGTCCCCTGAAAAAAAGAGAATTTAGCAACATCTCTTCTCCCCCATTTCCTCTCTCTAAACGAGAAAGTAATTAGGACAGACTCAGATAGATTGGAAGCTCTAGAACTGGCTTTGTTCCTTCACTTTCCCAAGGGAATAAACTGATAAAAGGAAAGTATGTCAGTGTTTTACTGCATTGGTCATTCACATTAATTGTGTGTCTTACCTCTGTGTAAAACTAATGTTTCCCATGGCACTTTCTCCTCATGTTCTTGGCATAAATTTGCTCCCTCAGCTGCTGCCCAGGTTGTGGTCACACTGAGCTGTTGCCTTCTTTTCTAGGAAATAACTATATCTGCATTGCGTGTATGGAGTCTGATAACATACATTGCAAATTTACAGGGAAAAAGAGACAATGTAAAGGTAAGATGTATTAGCTCTCTTCACAAGGAAAGCTTCCCAGCTGTAATGCAATGGTACATGAGTGGGTTGAGCCAGGACTAAATTTGTGACTGGATTAGAGTAAAAAGAAAACATAAAATGTGTATTTTGTTCTAGTCCCAGCAGATAATTCACAGACATAAATACTGGGACCAAAAATAGTCAAGTCATGCTCATTATTACTTTCTATAACCCCTTAATGTGCAACCTTTTCTAACTCTATCCTCAGATTTAAAGGCAGCAATTTCACTTTCAGCCATGCTCTTTTGTGTAATTTGTTCCAAGTTTCCTGGGATATAACCATCACTTTTCAGTTGTGCACTGCTTGCTGTAGTTATTGCTGCAGGAGCACACAGCTCTTGCAGCATGGTTTTATTTGTCAGATGTTAGCTATTTGTTCAAATTCACATCGTGTACTTGTACTTTGCCTGCCTACCAAATTGTCCACTAAACACCTATGCATATAGCAATCAGTTTACTGAGGCTTTATTCCTCCTGAAAATTTGCCATGTTGCTGAAAAAAAGCATAAAGGTAAGTATTTCTAGCATGGAACAAGGAGTGTTATTAAGGGGAAAAAAAATCATACAGAGAGTCAGTTATTTTGAGAATCATGCTTAATGTTGCCTTCTAGATATGGACTTAGAAATTTGTCATCCTCACAAAGCAGATTTGTACAATATGGTTTCACCAGGTGACATAAGTTAGCATTGAACTACGTTTAATCTCATGCATAGCCGGAGAAGGCAGAGACAATTGTTTTTGTCTTAAAAAAAATACATTGTGAATTGTTTAGGTGTTTTGGAAAAATTTTCACTTCTGTCCAGGTTTACAAACTCTATTGTGGTTGTTCACACTGGTTTTCATTTCAAGCAGTATAGCTTAAAACCTGAGGCAACAATCACTGAGAAAGCAGAAAGTTTCTAGCCTTAGGAGACTTTCTAAATGGATGGTGTTGGCTGTATAATTAAGCATTTGGCACTTACAAGGTTTCATTTACAAAGCACTTTCTTTGTACCTTCTCTAAATCTCCTAAGCAGAGAATTTGCAGTTTTGAGATACTTCCTGCTCCATCAAGCAAGATAAAGCCAGAGTTGCGACCTTGTCTGTTTTTTGGTTTCTACATTTGAAGTGGTCTTTTTTTAGCCATTTTGAATACAAATGCATGTTGAGTAGGCTGAGGAATGGGAAATCCATGAGAGTTTTCAGCAATCCTGTAAGTGCTGGCATACTCTGAACAGGATGTCTGTTCCCATGTCTGGGAAACAAAGGTACAGAAAGATAATTTTATTGCTCCAGTATTTTCCTTTTTCTGGCTACTATTTTCCCAACTGAAATCAATATTTCAGGGCTAATGGATGAGGATGTCTGCTGTTGCTGCTAAAATGCTGACCTTGGCAATCAATATGTTCAGCTTGGAGCATTTGTGATGTCAATTACTATGATAAGACTTCAGCATTTACTGCCTGCAAAATGTCTATGTTATTGGGTTAGGGTTCCCCTGCAACCTTCTCTTTCCCACTTTTTTCTCTTTTTTATGCTCTAACTGTTTGAGACTCCAAACCCTCGAGCACAACTCTGTTAAGCAATTATTTTATTAGGACTGGGTGAACAATAGTTTTTGCTTCGTTGTCTAATTTGTTGATAATTTTGAAAATGCAAGCAGGCTGTAATACATTTCACTTCATCGTGTAGTGCTGTGTTCTGATGATTTAAAACCTTTTTAAGCAGATTTTTGGAGATTTCTATCAACAATAAGGTAAAGTTAGCCACAAAGTTGTTACATAATGAAGAAATTGGACACCTTTTTATAGAAAACACTGTCAAATTTGACTTAATATTTTTTCATTGCAGCCCAAAACTTAATTGAATAATTTGACTGTGTCAGGATGGTTTAGTGTCATTGATTGTAATTTTTTTTTCCTCCAGAAAATGGTTACATTTGAAAAATGTTACATAGAACAGGATTTTAATGCTAACCATTTTCAGGTGCTTTCAAATTGGCACTTTTCTCCCTTTTCCTCTTTGCTTTATTCACCACAGACTCACTGAACAGAATGAGGTTAAACACCATTATCCCTGCCAACACTGGTGCTTTCTCTCTGTTTGTAATCAGTTTGTTGCTGAGCTTCTGAACCAAATTACCTGGATGCAGTAAAGACCTTGACATCTAATTGATCCTTGTGCCTCTCAATAGATCTAAGAGACTCTTGACCTCAGTCCAGAGCTTCAGTAAAGTTTGTCTCTGTAGAGCACACAAGTAGATTGACCATTATAAATTACTGGATTTTATTCATGAGGCAATCTTGAAATGCAGCATCTAACCTTATTAGAGAAAATTAGGTCTGTCTTGGAGCCTTAAAACCTGCTTGTGGGGCTCTGGCCCACAAGCTGTCAATCCGCTGAAACCTGTCACAAAGTTTTAAAGACTGACTATAAATTGCTGAAAAATGCCAACTATTGCACATGACTGCATACCTTCAAGTGTGTTCGAATCTGCATTTTTTGCAGATTTAAATAAGTCTGAGGTTAACAGAATGCATACTTTTTCTCATAGAGTATTGAAGACATTTGTGAGTATTGACTATATTCGTGTGACAAAGTGTTTATCTCAGAAGGAGCAAAGAGTACTAAAAATGAGAGTGTGAAAAGGTACTTATTCGTGTATACAAATATTGACACAATAACAGCCTACACACCTGCTTTTATACACTATGGCTTACCTTCCCCTGGGACTGGTTAAGATGCTCCCACTTCCCACGCTCCTGTAAGTGTCCCCATTTTGGCTGCATAGTCTGTTCTCATCAGAAGAGATTTTCTGATAATTCAAAATATCTTTTTAAAATATTTATATATATATTTAATTCTCAGTTTTATTTTTTATTTTATGTCTTTTAGCCTCAGGGAGGGAGGCTGTTGCTCACTAGTGGCATTCCCTGGTATATCTGCTAGCTTTTTGGTTCTCTGCAACACATGAGGATGCTATTCCCATACCAAATGGATGGTCCTGTTGCCTTTATTAAAAAAAAATTGTAGTTTGATTGAAGAGCACACATTCTTTTCATGTTATCAGCCCAAGGCTAAAGAAATAGTGCAAGGAGAAAGTTAATCTCATGTGGGATTCTGTCTGAACACAAATGATCACAAATTCACCTGATGAATCCTTTGCTATCTGGAAAGAAGAAGAGGGTGGTTTCTCCCTTTGCAACTTCTTCAGGTTGTTCTAGGGGTCATTCTTTGCTGTTCTCTGAGGTAAGGAGAGATTCTTGCAATTTCCATGCGAATAGAGACAGCCTTGCCAGCACTGGCTGTATGAACTACTTGGGTATGTCAAAGGACAGGAAAAAACATGCACAGCCAAAGGCTACAAAACCCTGGGGCTTATTCATCTTCCTTCCTTGACCTCCACAGTGGTTTGATTTGATGCTAACTCATAATGATATTGAACGTGATTTACATGGTTCATTAATTAATGAGTCAAAATGATATTAAGAAGCCAGGGCTGCACTTTTAACTAATGGATCTGACAAATTCTCACTGAAGTCTTCAGAGATACTGCCCCAGGGGCAGAACTTATATTAATTTTATTCATATCAACTGCCACTACCTGAAAGCTGTGACCTAATTGATGGGATGTAATTGATTATAAGCAATTGTGACCAGGTCTTAAATTTGGGAAAGAAAAAGAAGCTCTGACCTCTGCTGATTTGGATGGCCTTGGTGAAGGCTGTCAAAGACTTAAGAGCATGGTTTTCAGCTTTGTGTTATATTCTGTATGATTCTGAGTTGCAACATTGAGAAAACACTGGAAGGCAGGAATCTTCCCTTAAATAATATAAGAAGAATAGTTTAATGTGTGCTAGGGCAGAGAAATAACAGATGCTGAGATCTGAACCAAAAAAGCCTAGATAACAACAGCCAATTACAAAACTAACATGGGTCTGCAGAGCAACTGGCAGACTATGTTTTCCCTAGAAGTCCTTTATTTCCTGGTCACTGCTGGAGTTTTGATTGAAGCAACAGACAACTCCTGAATGATAAGACCATTTCTTCAAATAAAGAATAGTAATTGGAAACTGTTCCCTTGGGAAATCATTTAAATCTTAGAAAATCAAATTAATATCTTTACCTTTTGTTTTGGTCTAGGGAAATAAGAAGGAATAAGGAAGAAATAAAGCAAAATCTTACATTTGCCCTGTCTGTGAATGTCTGTTGTTTAAAAGGTTGATGACTACAGGTCATACTCTTAAGATAGAATTGTATCTGCAGATCATTGCAGAACAAGATTTACGACAGGTTTAGTGGACTGAGACTTTATTCTATTGAGTGCTTGTTCTCAAGATATCACTTAAAGAAAATACTATTGAAGGAATAGTTTTCACTGCCTCCACATTTGTATATCTTGGAACAGTTACTGAAAAATAGAGAAGTTTGTTCATCCTTCTTTTTTTACTTCTATTTAGACATTTGTAGCCACTGTCATAAATGGATTTTGTCATCACTCACCATGTTCTCTCATGTGATGTTTCATGTAATACTTGAACTATCAGGGAATATGATTGTCAAACCTATGTTTGAATCTAAGGACAGTCTTTTCTACTATTGCCTTCACCGATGTGAAGTTAGAACAAACTGGACCAGCCTGTGGATTTTCCCAATTTACATTGTACTAAATGCAACTCTTTCTTGATAGTATCAAATTGAAAAAAGGAAATTCCAATTGTTTTATCAAGTTATTATCTAGGGCACAGGCATTGCATTTTTTATTGATTTGGAAAATGCCCCTGATTTCAAGATTTGAAATGGCTTCTTAAATATTTGAGCTAAGTTACAGGTCTGGATTAGATCTTTAAAACCCTTCTTATGCATAAAGATACACTGTTATAAAGGTTAATCAGGTTGTTAGATATTGTAATTCTCAATCAGAATCAGAAGTCTTTGTGTCAGTACAGTGCAACTGAGTCTTCACTGCTACAGACTGAACTGCAATCATTGGTATTTCAGTAGTAAGAAAACTAGAGAAGAGGTAGAAAGAAACATGAATAATTTCCAGTAACTGTAGTAAAAGCTGAGCAGACTTGTTTTGAGGCACTAAGATTAGCCATGTTGAAATATTAACCTCCTTTTAGTTTGATTTACCACCATTCAGACTACAGAGTGAATTGCATTTGCTCTGTAAGCATCGTTTTGTTCAATGGGGCAAATACAAATTGACATTGACACAGTAATTTCTCAAAAAGTATTATATTACTTGCTTGTTTTTCAAAAGTGCTTACAGATACCATTTAACACCTCTCAGTATTAGATGTTATAGACACAAAATAAATATCAGTCCTTCTGTCAATGATCTGGTAACTTCAGTATGTAGTGAGAGATGAAAGGCAGTGAGCAGAGTAGAAAAGAAGAGATAGGTGAAAAGACACGTTGAGCTATTACAATCGCATTGGTTCAGGCATATCAGAGGGAAATGGGAAAAGATAGAAGTCTAGAGCCATCCTTCTGATAACTCTGTCTAGTTCTACATGTATTCAAGTCTCTCTCATGAAAGACCGGGGTATAGTTTTTCTGCCCATTAGGGCCCAATCATATGTGACTCTGAACTGGTATTTTGCATACTTTCAATAGGAAAGGTTGCATCCATTGTCTCTGACCAAAATCTAAATCAAACCTGATATTCACTTGCAGTGGGTGGATCTTCCTTCTCCCAGCTTGTGCCCTCACTTTCCAGAATTTGCTTGGTGTAACTACAGGCCTTACCAGTGAAGACTGAGGCAAAGCAGTTACTGAGCACCTCCGCCTTCTTTGTATCTCCCATGACCTTTCGGAAAGGACTTACATCTTCCCTAGCCTTCCTTTTGTCACTGATATACCTGTAGAAATTCTTCTTGCTACCCTTTATGCCCCTGGCTAACTTCGATTCTACTTGGGCTTTAGCTTTTCTAACCTGATCCTTGGCTGCTTGGACAACCTCTCGTATTCCTCCCAGTTAACCCGCTCTTACTTCCACCCCCGAGACACTCTATTTTGGTGCCCAAGCCAGTCCAGGAGCTCCTTGTTGATCCATGGAGACCTTCTGGCATTCTCGCCCATCTTCTTCCTTGGGATACACAGCTCCTGGGCATATAGGAGATGGTCCTTGAATACTGACCAATTGTCTTGGGCCCCTCTTCCCTCCAAGGCTGTGTCCCACAGGACCCTGTCAAGGAGATCCCTCAAGAGATCAAAGTCTGCTCTCTAGAAGTCCAGAGTGAGGAGCTTGCTGCACATGTTCTTTGATGCCCTGTTGGTAACAAACTCCACAGTTTTATGATCACTACAGCCAAGGCTGCCCTTGATCTCCACATTACTCAAAAGACTCAATTAAAAAAATTACTCATTTCTGTATTTCAGCGTGAAGATAGGCTGTTACATGAACATGTGAATGGTTTATTTAACTGTGTAGTGAATACATTTGTCTTTTAAAATTGCTTAATACACCTACATTTCTAAATTCTTAATTATCAAAGCAAAGAAAGTGGAATGGTGTATTTCTAATACACAGTTAAGTCTGACTCATCTTGGTTCTTCTGCATGAGTAAGATCCAGTGTTTCTGTCAATGGCTGCTTACTGTGACCCAGCCATCAGAGAAGTGCGGTGCATTACTGAAGATTTTCACAGCTAGGTACTTCTGTAGAAATTCTACAGCTACCAGGAGATGTAGTTGTTCCTCTCCACATGCTACTTCTGTGGTCAGGGCTACTTGCTCCCACTCTTGCGGTCCTCTGAACCTTTCTTTTTCATTAATTAAATATTATGAAAGTAGTTTATAGATTTAACAGCATGAAAGACAAACAAAAAGCTGTTCTAAAAGTCTGAGCATTATAAAACTGTGGTGAGAGTAGCTACCTAATAAAGCATGCTTAGTGAATGCTTAGAAAACTAATGTACTTGAAGACAAAGCAGAACTGAGATTACTGTGTTTTTTACATGATTCACAAATAACAAGCATGGAGAGCAAACAAATGCCCATGTTATTGTAACAACAGTGTTAACACTGAGCAGCGCAGATAGGTTTTTAGCCTCTATCTCGGTGGTATATCTCTGGAAAAGAAACCCCCGAGAGGCATTCTGCAAAGTCATGTGGAGGAAGTACTCTCAGTTCATTGTGCTTACTTGCACTCCTGAAGGCCATTAGTGTGTGAGCATTTGCAAGAATAGACCATATGTTAATGACTTACTAACCTCAAAGCCAAGTCCACATGCTACGAACCACCAGTGTTACCTTTCTTTTGTGCACCGTGTTATTGCCTGAACAAAGCCCATCATTTTAGAAACTGCCAGGTACAAGTATTATGTCAAAATACAAACTGTGGAAAGCCAGCTCATACGTTTACCAGAAAACCATTAGGAGAAAATGTATATGTACTGAAAACAAGATAAAAAGAATGCATAAGTGTATCCACAAGCCAAACGTATGACATTCTATTATGATGAAAGATGCTTGAAAAACATTAAAAATAGCAAAGCAGATTCTTTCCTACCATAAAAAGCTTTGCTCAACACACGAGGGCTTCATGACTGTGGAAAATATGAGAAAAGTAAACATAGCACAATGATATCACCCAGACATTTTGAAAGGAGGTTTTTGGGTTTGGGACTGTAATAGGGCTGCATGCTGGATTTGCAGTGGGTACTGTAATGCTAATATATCTACACGATAGGCAAACAAGCTGATGCTGCACATCATCCAGTGATTTACTTGTGGTTTTAAATTTCCCTTGGTCATTTCCTCATCTCTTTTCTGTTGCAATAGCTTTGATAGCTCCCTGTGTATACTGCTTCTTTGCCCTGCTGTTAGCCCTGAAAGGGACTGACAGGCCCCCTGTCTGCCTTGTTAAGCTCTTGAAGCTCGCTGCATCCTGTATGTAGCATGTTTCTGATTATGCCGGCAGCACAGACATGGGAGCTCGCAGCTGCTGTAGTGCTGCCAGATCAATACACCCACAAAGCACAAGCAAGCCTTTTGTGTAGGTTCAGAAATCAGATTTCTCTTGTCTAGAGGGCAATCTATAAAGTAAAATCTCCTCACGTGATGGAGCTTCACCGAGATATGCATTTATCGTCGCATTTAACAAGGTGCTAAGAAGCTCTCAAGGCTGAGTGACAAGAAAGGGCTTCCTTGACTCAAATCAACGCCACCTCCTCCTCTGCCTCCCCCACACCACCCTAGACTCCACACATGATAAGACACAGCATATGTTTCTCCTTAGACTTGCCTGCAAAAATATCAAACCTTTAAAGGACGCATCAGTCGTGGACATAAATCTGTCAGAAAACAATTATCAGCTGTATCTTTTTGTGATCTTATTAAGTCACTTGGGTCTTGGTAACCTTGTGGATGCCCTCTGTAGTGGAAATAATCAAGACAGAGATAATGTGCTTTATTGATAAAGCAAGGAGCCTGACTGGGTCAGCTTAAAGCCCACTCAGCTGTTAGTTTTCATGGAGGGCTGTTATTAATTTCTGGAGTTATTTCTTTGCTATTTTTTTTTTTGGTATGTCAGATAGGACTCAGTTTATACTATTTCCTTTCATCTGATATGAACAAACTCACTTTTCCCTCTTCCAATTACAGTGAGCGTTTAACTTCAGAGATAGCATACAGGGATCATCAGCTCAGCAGCCGAGAGAAGGAAAGAGGAACAGAGTACAGGGAATGATCAACCATCATGGAGACCTCTTCACTTTTGTCCTACCATTTCCCTGGGAAAGGTTCTGTTAGGGGTCAATGTTCCAGGAATGCTGATGAGTTGCACTGGCAGCAGAACTTTGTTTCTGCAAGGGCATGAGAGTTTAAAACCATCTGATCTGAGATACAAACAAAAGGGAACTGCATGTGTGGGATGAAGTGACTTTACTGCAATTTGAGCTCATCTCTACATGCCCTTTTTCACTCACTCCTAAATTATCCTCCAGGGATTGGTTTTGAAGAGTTAGATTTGACCAAATTTCACCTCATGGTGAAATTCACCCTAATAACTGATTTTTCCCCAGGGGAAACGATTGCTTCAGAAAAAGGAGGGCTGAAGTTTGAGGAAATTGCAGGACTCCACTTCTGAGGAAATGGATGCTCTGAACAAAAATATAGAAATATGGTTTAAATTAACTTTTGAGCTCTCCTTCTGACTTTGTTTTTGTTTTGAAGAGCAGCCTTAAAAAAAATAGATGTTTTGCAGATTCTTCTCAAAAAGCCCCTAAAGGAAAAAACATTAGGGTGCGTGGCACTATCTAGCACAGCACTGGTTTAGAAGGGCCTATGGAGAGGAGACACAGGTTTCTTACTGGTCCTGTGTGAAGGCTGGAACAACTTTGCTTTGCACACTTTCAATCTGGCTGAAGCAAGTGAATTTGATTAATGATGAAGAAGTTCCTTGCAGAAGAAAACGTAAAAGTTTCTAAAATTAGACTGTACAAATATTTTTAATGGAGTCTAGGAGGATGACTAATTTAATAAGGCTTCAACAAGAATAGAGAGCTGAGAAAACAACCATCAGAAGAAAAGCATTAGAAACACTGTGAGATATATATTCGATAAGGTGAATCCATTTTCAGGGCTACAATTACACAGAAAATCTTACATAGTTCATTAAGGATGTTCTGTGGTTCTGATCCCTTATGTTATCAGTTGTCATTAAAAGGAGATAACACTAAGCAATAACTTTGCCTAGTTTCATGTTAGGAATTGTGGGAGGAATCTGTTCCTAAATAGAAGTCTAGGAATTGTAATGCTTTGGATGCTTTATTTTCCCCAATTTGTAGGTTAAATTGGGTGCTAATGAGAGACTGATGCAAATATCTGGAAAGAAATATTTGTCAGAAGAGTGTAGGTCAACAGAAAGAAGCCCATTTAGTGACTGCTTGACTGATGGCTCCTGGTCTGCCTACTATCTTTGCAGCCTTGATCCTGCAGCCTTATGCTCTGGCACTGACTTAGGCTTGCTTTGCTCCACCCTTGTTTCCAGTTCCCTCCAATTGTCTTGTGCACAAATTCTCTCCTGTATTTCACCACCAGTCAAAGTGTTTTGTCTCCTGTGGTGGCAAACTTCCAATAGTAAATAGGCTTTAAAGACTTCAGGTTTTTTTGTTTTTTCATTGTCAAAGGTGGCATTCTTCTACTACACCAAGCCTCTTTGAAATTACTGTGAAACTTTATACTGTAGTAGACCAGTGGGGCTGGATTCATCTCTCTATGTGTTTTACCACTGAGGGTCTCTCTGACTTCACTCTTACAGCATGTGCTGGATACCTGACTAAGGAGGCAGCGAGTATCTTTTAGAAGTGCCTTCCTCCCTCCACTGACCAGGCCAGATGCCTGCTTTTTTTATAGATGGATATATTTAGTTAAAGAAAGGCTAAAAAAAGTCAATCAACTGTCAATAGCTTGTGTTACTGCTGTAACACATTTGTACTGACAGATCTTACTAATCAGAGCAAAGATAAGGTCCATAAGCTTCTCATAGAGTTCTTCATTACAGTATAGTCCCATCTTTCTTAGTCCTGCTTTTAATCAGACTGATTTGTCTCGAGGATATAGAGCATAGTAATATTTTCCTATCCATTCTTTGTCATGACACTATAATTAAGAATATAACCATATCCTTAGCATTACAGCAACCCAATTTACTCTTTCCTGAAGAAAAGAAACAGGCAATAAGATTGTGGAAACATGAAATCAGAGAATAGTTTGTGTTCTAATGCACCTTCAAAGGTGCAACCTGTCCAACCCTCAGGAAATGAGCAGACCAGGGACATCATCAACAAGATCAGATTGCTCAGAGTCCTGTACAACCTGACCTGGAATGTTTCAAGAGATGGGGCAGTTACCATCTTCCTGGGCAACCTGTGCTTCCTGTTCTATTGCAAGAGGCCTTACTAGGAAGTGTGTCTCTCTCTTATGAGCCCCCTGTAAGTACTGAAAGGTTTACCATGAGTCTCCTCCAGGCTGAACACCCTCAACTCTCTCAGCCTGTCCTCATAGAAGAGGTGCACCATCCCTCTCATAATTTTTGTGGCCCTCCTCTTTAGCCTCTCCAAGGGGTCTATGTCTTTCCTGTGCCTATGGCTTCAGATCTTTTTAACTTCACCTGCCTATCTCATTACATTTCTCTATCAGTTAAGCCTGTGTTTAATTTTCCTTTCCAAGTGTACTTTTGTTTCCCATGTTGTATTTATAAAGAAGGTGTATTTCAGTGATGAAATCCATTTCAGCCCAACTACATTTATACTTCAGTTTTAAGGGTGAAACTTTGTACTGAGTAAAAGATTAGGCAGGTACTCAATCAGTACAAACTAAAGTACGCACAATGACTTTTTCCTAACAAGATAAAAATAGAAATAAGATATTGAGTACAATCAGATAGATGTGCTCTAAAATGGGGGAAAGGCTACAGGTGTTGCAAGCTGGAAAACTGATCCAAGTGGGAAACGTTGTGATATAATTAGGAAAAAAAGCTGTAATCACTTGGAAAAAAGGACCAGTTACAGTCCTTCAGGTTAGTAATGCCAAATCATTTGTGCAGACTGGGTCACATAGTCTTGTGAGAGTCATATACCCTGTTCCCATCCTGCTATGAGATGTTCTGTCTCTCATATACCTAAAATTGAAGCATCTTTTGAACTTTAAGTAGACATAGATCAGGTATGACAACAAAAGAGGAGAAATGTTGAAGATGGGAAGTCTCTATCTCAGCTGTTCAGTAAATAACCAGTCTCAGGCTCAGTATCACAGAAAACAGATCCTTAGATTAACTGGATTAATTTGGCTGCTTGACTTTCATGTTAGACAAAGAAATGATTGTTTGTTAACAGGTTACCTGCTAAGTCATTATACGCATGCTGCATGCATAGGATCACAAGTATTCTGGAGTATTCTCTCACTACATTGTATCTGATTATTATATTCTGAAATGTGATTCAAAACACAGCAGTTGGAGAGACTGTTCAGAGATGCTTTCCAGAATGTGCTGAAATAATCACTTCCTCAGAAATCACTGCACTTCCTTTGAGCAATCAATAGTAATTTTTTCAAACAGAAACAATGTCACCTCTCAGTTGGTTTCTTATGGTTTTTCCATAATGAGGACTTGTAGGTACAGATATTTATGTGTAATAATGCATCCTGTCTCCTCACTATGTAAATTCAGAGCTGACCCATGGGAATCAAGCAGAAATAATTTGTTGGTCTCCATTAGGAGAATGACATTATGTGGAAACAAATGACGCTATCCCAAATTCCAGAATTACTTCCAAATGCAAAGAACAAAGTTCTCAGTTCCCAAGGCAAAAGTCTCAGGTGAATCAAACTGTGCAGGAACAAGAACTGTTCAGCTGGTTAGCATTTTCTACCATCTATTGTGGCAGGGGAAAGCTCTTCATCTCCAGCTCAATGTAAACAAGATTATAGTAGAAAACTATTTTTCATGGAGACCAGATGACACTGATGAAAATATCTGGAATTGATCTGTCGCACAGCTTCTGCTGCTGGTGTGTACTAAAGACACGACTGAAAGGTGATGCTGTTCTGAGAGGATGGATGAGTTACAAGTCAAGTAAGAAAATGATCAGTGTACTCTTCATACCTTTTCCTATATACACAAGACATAAGAGATTAATTAGATTCACCAACATACCTCCACTTTATCTGTGTTGGTAAGAGGAGGCACACTGCAGGTAACTTTTCCTCTCAGTACTTGTGGGCAATGTACACATCCTGCTTGAGGAGTTTTAGTCTTAAAAAAATAACTAACTTACAATATCACATGCAGTATTTCATGCTTAGCTCTTGCAAGACTCCTTTGCTTTGAAGGGTTTTCTGCTAAGCTACTAATCCTATAACAAGCTACGTGTCTAGGCCCCTCCTTAATCATATACTCTGATTTGGAATGGGAGCCAAATGAAAATTGAGGGTCTTGGTCAGTTTCTATTAGTCACATAGAAGGAAATGTCTTTAAGTTGGAGTTTTTAGTCCAATTGCATTTTAATGTCTAAAGATGCATAGAATAAAAGCCAGCAGAAGTCATTGGAAAACCTTCCACCATCTTAAAAAGAAACAAAACAGATCAGGATCTGGGCATATCATTCAATGTTGGTTCCATTAATCCACTGAGAAATGTTTGTTTTTTTTTAATATGGTTAATCTGAACAGCAAAGCTAAATGCACCATGGCAGTTCAGAGAAAATGGAGTAAAAGATTTAGGACCATTCTCCCCTCTCCAACAAGCATTGACTCTGATGCAGAAAATTCCCTAAGCTCCTACACAGCAACAAATATTGTTTCTGTTACAGTTTGAATGAGTCTTGGAAAATTCATTTTGTTGCTGGTAAAGAGTATTAGGAGATAGGGACATGAGAGGATAACAGCTTTATGAAGGCAGGGCACAAGCCTGATTCAACATCAGGAGAAAAAAAAGGGAGCAGAGGAGATACTGTGTGACTAAAAAGCAAAGAGAAGAACAGCGGGCAATGTGTTTTGTTTCACCAAGAATTTCTGGAGGATTTGACCCTTTGCAAGTCTGTCACTGCTGGGTGGGGACTGCAATGCATTCTGCACAGTCAGTCCCTGGGGCTAAATAAAATTACAACAGAAGCAAACTGTTTTTTATTTCTCATGTGCAAGCAGGACAGAGATAGTAATACTGATAAGGTTAGAACTTTGGGTAGTGTAACCGCTCCAGACATGAGCCAGTGGTGAAAGGAATATGTATTCTGAAGTCTGGATGATTTTTGATACGTCTGCATAGTTGTGGACTGCCTGACCTCTTAGTCTTTCATTGTTCATTGGTAAAGACATAATTTTTTTTTCCTCTTTTATATTTCAACATCTGATAGTTTCGCAATAAAGCAGAACCACAGATGCTGGTCAGATCCTGCATATTTTCTCTCCCTTTTCCAAGCCCCTTTGTTTGCTTTTTGCTATGCGCTTATGGTGACGCATCCCATCTGGTTCTGCTGTATTGCATGATTCAAGATAATACTTAGCACCACTGGCAATTGAGATGGGACACATCATAGCTTGTTCCTAGTGCTTCTTGCCAAAGGGCCTTCATGTTTTGCTTCAGAATTTTTAAGTTCTTTTTAAGTTATATAGTAGCGAGCATACTAGCAAGCTCTGTTTTTCCTTGTTAGGGCTGATTATACACTCAAGCAAGCATGTTTAGATCTACTTCAGGGGTTTGTACCAGATATACCACATATGGGGTGAAGATCAGACAGTTTTCCTTTATGAACCACCCATTCTCATCAAAACCACCTTGATTGTGTTCCAGCCCCACCTCCTGTCATGTCTGCTACCCACACTCTTGTCAGAGAGGGGCATTCTCAGAGTCCATTCATGGCATGTTTGCTTTACTGAGCTGTAGAAAAAAGCAGCCACATCAGAGGCAAGGACAGAGCCTGTAATAAGAAAGCATTCTTCCCATGCCCTTTGGTTTTCGTGTCCCATATTTGAGCCTGAAACCATGGTATTTTGAACCATGACTCACCAATTTAGCTTTATTGCTGATAGTCTGCAGTCAGTATATTTCATGAATTTAATCAGTCGAGAAGCTGAAAGAAAGGCTAAACCAGTAGCTTTTAATTACTGCATAGAATAGTAAGAGGTGATGCAATGAGACTTGGTCGTGTCTGAAAAGCATGTAAATAAATCTGACATCACAGGCATGGCCCTATAAACGCAGACAAAAAAGCAAGACTTCCTGCTTTTTTTTTATATTGTTTCCTATGTAGTTTGTTTATAGCTCTGATTTGTTTATTAGTTGAGTGGACACACCATTCTGGAGCTTTGCCACAGAAATCAGCCTTCTCAAGGGAACTACAGAAATGCCCTCCCTCAAACAGGAGAGAGAGCCCAAAGGGATTCCGTGTGCCCATATAGAGCAGTGAGAGAGAAATCTTCCCTTCAGGGCACTGTGGAGGATTTATACCCTCCCTCGGATGGCCGGATAATCTCATAATCCTTAACCTATGACTTGCCTCTTATCTCCTCTCATTCCAAATTATTTAGACTTCAAGCAAGAGGAAGTTTAGAAAGGAACAATTATGAAAAGCTGTTTCCATTAAGCTTCTAAAACATTTTTAGCCAGTTTAGCAGAACAGTTAATGAGAGCAGAAGGGGAGAACTTGGGTGCATATACGTCTTTAATCTTTCTGCTCTATTTTTCTTATCTCCACTGCATCTGCTGAAGCAAACAAGCAAAAAAGATGTGTCTCCAGTATGCACTGAACACTTCACATGCTATAGTTGGAAAAGCAGAGGAATTCTTAATTTTTTCGTCAATTTAACAGTTTTAATTTATGTGATATATACAACATGAAATGTTCTCTCCACATAAACAAACCAATTTATAATTTATAGGTTTGGTTGCTGCTCAAAAATAGGTCCACTTTGCCACCTTTTTTTGTTTGCTTTTTGTTTTTACAAAAAATACGTTATTCTTTTACAGCCCTGCAGTAAGCCTATTACACTAAAGTGAGGAGATGGTTAGTATACCCTTTCTGGTCCTGCCTTTTTTATAGATTTCAAAGGTAATTTAAAAAGAAAATACTCTAAACATAAAAGAGACTGTCATCAGTTATTTATTCTTTACAAAGATGTAATTGTTGTGAATTTATTTATTGTGTTATTGATGAAGTTTAAAAATGCGTATCATTCTGCTTTATGTGTCTGTTTTATACAATTCTTTAGAGTAAAAGTGAGCTTTGACTTGGCATTTTTTGTTTTAAAAAGTAATATTTAACATATTTGCCATTTCAAAGCAATCCCCTTTGTTTCTGCCTCAAAGTATTGCACTTTCTTTTGTTCTATTGAGGCTTGATTATAATATGAAAAAGAGAAGGAGAATGTGCCCATTCCAAAAATAACAGCAGTAATATTCATGATAATGATGATAATAATAATAATCACAACCATTAAGAAAGATCCATAAAAACAAAGCTTGTAAGAATACTTGAAAATTAAACATCATAAAGCAGAGGGTTTTTTTCATTGTAGCAGGAAGGAGGGAATGTAGTTTGTCAAAGGAGAATTACAGTTGGAATTCATTACCACACATCACTGAGTGACTCGCTTTCTCCTTCCAGGTTATTTTCCATTTGAACTGTATGTTTTGGAGATGATAATTGTTTTTCACTGTCATTTCATCTCAGTGCTGTGATCTCAACTGGAGTCTCAAGGTGTTGCAGTAAGATAATTTGCAACAGGTAAAATGACAAGCATCCATCATTATCTGGAGTAATTGTTTACAAGGCTATCAACAGAGCTATTTGAAAAGTGTTCCAACTGTTTGGTTTTTGAAGGCAGATTTAGTCCTTCTGCACTGAGTTTTTTCATAATTTCATGTGAGTATTTGTCTGCAAAGCGGTTCCATGGAAATAATAATTGGAGTAATTTGTCAATCGAAGTAATAAAATTGCAATACTTCTCATGATGTCACATGATGTCACATTTTAAAATAAAGTCACTAATAGTTTGGATTATACCCCTTCCTTGCTGTTATGTTAGAGCCATAATATAAAAAAAATCCCATTGACTTTGCAGGAAAATATCATTAAAACAGAGTACTTTATTTCTTTTACATCTTTGACCTCTCCCTCCCTGCCATAACTAGTTTACTGTAGCTGTATTCTTCTTCTCTCAAAAGTAATTAATGTACTTTCAGATTTGAAGAATCTCATATTTCACCAAGTACCTGGTTTTGGATAGAATGGCCTTGTCGTCATTGTGCAACTGAAAAATTATCTGAAACACTTTATCAAAGATCAAACAAACACAAACTGCACCTACTGTTAGCTAAATGTTTGGCCTGGGATGAGTCACCCCATCATGTTCTGGGCTCCTGAGCTCAGTATCATCTCTGATTAGTGCTGGAGTGTGGCACCCACAGGTTTAATGTGACCACAACATATCTGAATAACTGGCTTTGTGTTTAGCAATACATAGTTACAGTGATGGCTTTTCTTGTTTTGTTGCTGTGGTAAAGACTGGACTTTTGAAAAGCACAATTATATTAAGAGTAACTATGACAAACTGGAAGAGGTGGTTGATGCAAAGCTTATGTATTCTAATTTAAATTAGAAGTGTTTGTGTGAGACTTCAAACTCCTGTGTGAACTAAGTGCTGGGTACCTTCACTGCTGACTTTCTACTGTCATATTTGGCTGAAATTCAATGGTACGATGATACAGATCTAATAATGGAAAGTCATTAACCTGAGGAAATCTTACTCAGATGAAACTAAATGGGCAATACAATAGCTAAAGCTTGCCAGGCTAAGTTTTGTCTGACTTCATTCCAGGGAGCTGAAGACCAGAGCAGTGTAATTTCTCTCTGAAGCAGAACAAAGGAATTAGATATCATTTTGCCACCCATTCACTAAAACTGTTTTCAAACCTGAGAACTTTTTGCAGGAGGGAAGCTAATGCTTCTTTTAAAGTAGGATTAGTCAAGGGAGTAAACAAATAGCTGTATAAAGTGGAGAGTCTGATTCAAGAATATTCAGAAAGGGATCCAAAAAGCAGCTACTACCACCTCAAATCACTTGCAATTCAGATAAAAAAGACAAAAAGATTATGACATCCAAAAAAATCGGGGGAAGGAAACAGAGGGATGTGTTTATTATTTGGTCTAGTTCTGTATCCTTCCTGTGCTAACTGAAGTAGAGGATAATTGTATTTTAAAACCCATATACAACTTGGGCATCTGTTAACTTTCATCTGTCCTGTATCACTGGAGAGTAACATGTAAATCCAGCATGCTGCAGGCTAGATTTAAGGAATTTGGTATGTTTAAATCACTGTGGTATCTGGAAGATTAGGACAGGCTAGGACAACTTAGGGGCCATTTAGCCCCATTTCTGTGAAGAGATAACAGATATCTGTATTTTATCTAAAAAGTGTGTCAGAGGTGCCAAGGACCGGACAAAGACCAGTAGACCAAGAGAAGATGAAACTCATGTGTCTGTCCTTGGGAACCTAATACAGCAACCTGGCTAGTATTCAGATAGGATTTGCCCCATGAGAGCTGAAACAATAACAAGGAATAATAGGAAAAATATATATTCACAGTAGTAAGTGAGCTTGCAAATTGTGTTCTTCCTAAGCTCTTGACCTCAGACCAGAACATTTAAATTTAAATGATATATTGAAATATCATTGTTTGTTTTTTTAACCCACTGGGTAATTACCAGAACCTCTTGCTGGAGTACAAAGAATGAATAGTTGAAAACACATTTTGGGTATTTTTTCTAAGCCAGTTCCTTCATAAGCAAGATTTACCCTTGCTTCAGAATTAGCTCTGACTTTGGGAATTTTTTTGTAAAAACCCTACTCCTGTTAAGCTTGCTTGTTTTCATCCAATACAAGGATTTTTTCCTATTTGTTTGTGACCCCTCTTCCCTATCACTTACTCATTCTTGGCAATCTGAGTTGGTTTAAAATCTTTTATATTAACATCAAAGAGGAGGAAATAATGTAGAGTTAGTTTTCAAAACCTGAGTGTCATGGTTTCTCAGTCCCATCAGTAATTTTTTTCTTGAGATAGAAGCTCCTAATGCTTGTCTTAGCCTCCAGGCATTTAATGAAAAATAATGCTTCTCTGGAGTGCACAAGCACTGACATGATCATCAGTTGATCACTGTATTACTGCTCACACCGCTCATATTAGAGTGACAAATGTAGATGGCAATATTCACATCAAAGTCATTACCTGAATGCCTCTTGCTATGAGTGACAACAGTACCATTATTGAGTTGTGAAACTAGAAGCTGAAATATTTCAAGAAGGAGCCACTTCTTACACATGCAAAATATTTTTACTCTGTCATTCCCACTTGTTTTCAGATTGTCTGCATGAAGATGTCTCTTCCCTTGTGGTTATGCATGTGTAGTGTGTAGCTGCTGAGAATCTCCATTAAGGCTGTTTCTGTCTGGAGCTGGAGCTAGCTTACATATCTCCACATTACATTGTACCAGACAGTCAGGTTTCTGGACAGTTCTCAGACATTGTTTAATCTGCAAGTATAACACTGGCTGTAAGATGTAATGTCAAAGGCTCAGAATCCCCCTTATGTGACACAGATGTCTCCTCTCATCACCAAACACACGCACAAGTAGTAGCTTTCTTCAGTTGTTTTCCATACTTGTGTAAAGGTAGGTGCTATACCATGACCTCAGAAATCTTCTTTGAAAGGGAGCCATGAATGTAGTTAAATATTTGATTATTCTAAAGCAGATCTCTGCTGTAGTGGCCTGGATATTCGTTAGGGCTGTTTTTAGCTCTATTACCTAAGCCATTCTAAGTGATAATTTACTCTCATATGATTTGCTCAGCGCAGAAAAGGCTTCCTCTTCTCTGTCCTTTGACCTACCTTTGATTTCTAGTTCCAATTATATCTCATGTTTTGTTTGGGTTTTGGTTTATTTATGATGCTTGTTCTGTGATCTTTCCATCTTCCTAACATTTAGTGTCAGGGAAAAGTCTTTCATGGTGTTGGGAACCCACTGTCTCCATCCCAATGCACAATGAAGGGAGAGGAGTGTGTGGTGGGGGTAATAGGAAACATCCTTCTCTTGCTTATGCTGGTGGTTTGCTCAGGACGTGACTCTGAACTGTGTATTGTGAGAAGCAGGGGAAGACAATGGTAGAAGTCTTCATTAACACAATTCCTGTGCTGCTGCTGCTACTGTATTGTGAACATCATTACTTCCCTACTACAGTGTCACAGCTTCTTTTTAACTCCTTAAGTGCCTTGCATGGTGCCAGAAAGAACCTTCAGTGCTGAAAAAGGGAATAATCTCGAGAATGCAAGAAAGAAAAGAGAACAGATTCGTGAGAGGACCTCCAGGGTGGTGGGGTTGAGAGCCCTTGCTCAGTGAGGAGAGGGTGAGGGAGCTGGACTGGGTCAACCTGAAGAAATGACAAATTTGAGGCTGTCTCCAGTGTTTGAAGGATAAGACTCAAGTAGAAGTCACTCTTGCTTTCTCCATAGTTCCACTCAGGTACTGAACATGAACCATTGCACTCCTGTGTGGGACACTAGCCCCAGCTGCTAGTGTCACATGCTAACAAGGAGATGGAGGCCGAGACTGGTCTCTCTTTTAGGGGGGTGGGTAGCATTTTCTGTTTTATAGGATTTCTCCTATAATATGTAATAAGTTATCCTATGTAATAAGATACTTTCATGTTTCAATTTCACTTCATATCTCCTTGCTGAAAGGGATTGTCCTTGGCCAATGAATTGTGTGTGTCCTATGGGTGTTATGTCATTTTCAGGATAAATTGTGATGCATGAAGACATATTGAGCCCAAGAGAGGGTTATATTTTAATAAAATTTTATCTGTATCCCCCAAAGATGAGGAGCTGATGATCTTCTTCAATCCTCTAGCCCAATGGTTAGGATATCAAAATTAGAGCATGAACAGAGGAAACAAGAGCTTTCAGATCTGTTGGGTCATGATCTCTACTTCAATGAACAAGTAAAATTTACTACAAAGGGCAACAAGAGATATCCTTAGTGTGTCGTACAGCCAATTGATTAGGCCTATCTGTTTGCAGAGGTGTTATAGTAATCTCCACTGTTTAAAACATAAATTCCTGCAAAATACATGATGCTGCTAACCATGAAGATTTATTAGGTTGAGACTGCCCCTCTCCTGTTCTGTTTTACCCCTTTGTCTAGTGAAAAATAAGCAATCAAACCATATATTTTGGTTTGGACTTGATAATTTTCCATTTCCTTGAGCTACAGCGAGCTGACATGGTTTCAGCATTCAGGAAGTGATTTCATAGGTACCCTACTCTAAGAAACAGATGAAAATGTCTTGATTTATCACTCAATGTTTTTACAATCTGAGAAGACTAGGAGTGATGATGTCAGGGCCTCTCTAGGGCTGCGGGGTCTGGGAATAATCAGGGGCTCCCGGTGGTGGGTGATGTCAGGGTGTGTCAGCCTGGGTTTATCCTACTCTCAGCTGGGTGCAGGGCCACTGAGGGCACTGGGGCTGTCCCAGACCTGGGCTTTTGGCACCTCCCTAGGGATGAGGACAGGCTGGGCTGTTGGTGAGGTTCAGGATCAGTCCTGGTGAGAGGAACTGGGATGAGATACGACCGTGAAATGGCCACATGGGTGCCCTGAAGATGCCTACCAGTGACACAGTGTGTGCTGGACTGTCAATAAGTGTCTGGTAACACATTGTAGACAGAGAAGTAGCAGGGTTTCCCTATTTCAGGTTAAAACCAGATATGGATCAGTGCCTTGCATGTTCCTGAGCAAACTTAGTGCTGGCTGTGGGCCAGGAAGTAATTTTCCAGCCATTTTTCCAGCTGCAGGCTGGAGTGCCTTGAATGTAGCCTTTATACTCCTCTAGCATCAGGCCGTGAAACAAAGACTGTGTGTGCTCTACAATGATGTTTTGTTGTAACTAGATGGATTGTATTTACAATTGGGATTAGAGTACATGGGAACCAAGATATAGAAATATAAATGAGAAAAAACTCTTTATGATGATACTGAATAAAATAAGCCCTACAGGAATTCCTGTATACTTACATAGCTGTCATGTGGCTTGTTGGTAAAGTTGAAGGTAGTCTCATAAGGGTCCTTGCACATCTGCAGCTATACCCATGAGTCTGTTTCAGCATAGTATAAAAAATGCTAAGCATGCTTAGAGCCACATTAATTTTAGAGTTGCCATAGAAATTGCTGGCATCTCAGTATTTAATTTTATTTTACAACAGGACAAAATCCAGAGACTTCAAAACCTTCCTTAGAATGGAAATTCTGAAATTCTTCGGAAGAGGAATTACTAAAAAATAAATAAATCTGGAATTCATTGAGATGTTATATTTTGCTTATTCAAAGCATCACAATGGTTTGTGTTGATTCATTTCAACACTGAGCTGCAGATCATGACTGTGTATTGTCTTGTAGGAGCTGTAGTACCAAATCTCATTCATTCTCACACTGTGACCAGGGTCTCTGGCTTGACTCCATCTTCCCTAATGCAGTCAGAATCTCAGGGCTTCCTAGATAAATCCTACAGTTTTGTTCAGAAAAGCACCATGAGAATTACAGGAAATGGATAATTTCAGAAAAAAAACAAGAGAAGGGAAGTCTACAGTTATAGGCCACAGAAAGCATAAAGCATTAGGGAAAAGGTCAATATGTCTTCAGTTATTCATGCACACTCAAAAGAAAAAAGTAAAAAGGAAGCCTTAGGAGTCATCCATATCACAGACACTTTCTGATTTGTATCCAGTCACCCGAGAGTGAAGTGTTTCCCCTTTGTTTTTAAATTTTCTTTTTTTTTTTTTAATTAAAATGCTGCTATATAGGGCTCTTCAAAAAGCATGCAATACAAAAAGTCAGGTGATAGAGCAGACTTTTAACATTTCTTATGTTCAGGACTTTGAACAAGAAAATGGATGAAATACTTTAAAATCCAAGACTGGAAACTTCAACTCTAGGCAACCATCATCCTTTGCTTCTGCCTTCACCTGTACTGCATTTGATGCTCTTTTTTTTCCTGCTCCACACGTGGAGACTGCTGCTTGTCATGGTGATGGAGTGTCCTGGTCTATGTCAATGCGAAAGGCTCTAAGTCCTCCTATTTAAGATATTTATATAACTTGACTAATTTTGAGTGAAGCAGTTGAGAGTTCCTTTGATGGCAGTGGAGATGGCAGATGGGATGGATGATGGACCACATGGGGAGGCAATGGTAAGCAGCTAAGAGTAGGGTTTGAAACTTCTTCCACTGACACAGCTAGAGCTGGAAAAGAACATTTGTAGCCATATTTCAGTAAAGTGCAAGGTGTGTTTCTGATGATTTATTCCATAGTTTTTAAGTTCTGCTTTTCTAGTTTACTTTATCAACAGGTACTCCAAAATAAATAGGTTTGTTTGAATAAATGATGAACTTGCACTAAAAAGTCCAACCCTGTGAGCTAATGTTGACAGATGGTGCCATTCTATAGGTATGTTGGAGAGTTTTGGGGTTTTTTTTGATGTAAATTCACTGTGCATGCCAGTGTGACTCTCTTTATTATAGACAAATTTGCATCTGATTTTAAAAATTTGGTATTAAAAATTTGCATAGTGCAGTGGCTTTTCATGAGATTCCAGAGCCCCTGCAAATCAGGATGTTCCTTCTGGTGGATAAATAAGAGTTAAACTTCAGAAATGTTAAGGCTACATCCCCTGAGTGGGGAGCTCACACACAAAGGTGAAAAACTCCACTTCTTAGACCAGAGGAAGTCACCCACTTTGAATCCAAACCAGTCTGCTGATGCTGACTGCATTTTCTGCATGTGTTTTATTAAAGACTTCTTTTTATAACAGAATTTAAGAAAGCGTGCATATCAGCTACTTTTGTAGAATCAGACCCTTGCATGATGAAGAATCCCGCCCTTTCTATCAATATCTCTTGCAATTTGGAGGACTGCATAATCCTAGTATTTATTACTGTGCCACAGTCAGATAAAAATATTCCTTATATGGATAAGATATGTACAAGGAATGTATACATTTAATAACTACAGTACTCACTTTGATGAATACCAGTTGCATTTGAATATGAGTTTGTAGACTCCTCAGGCTGTCCAGGGCCTTAGAAGGCATTCACTGTAATTGGTAGTTGGTGGGGAAGAAGATACAGAAAAAATACTTTCATGTTTCAATTTGAGTTTAAAAAAGTAAAATAATTCAACGTGAAATGATTTAGACTAGTTTTTATGTATTTCATTAGCTGATGAAAAAGTATGACATACAGTCTAAATCTGTGAGGTTTTCAGTATTCTGAATTAGACAGAAACACTGAATGCCCAAGGGAACGTACCCACTAACACTTGATTCTTTAAAGTGATAGAAATCAAAAAAGGGTAAGTACTGTGACTTTAAGAAGTGCTTCTTGCTTCAGAATTTTTTTTTGTCTTCAAACTATTAACCATGTGCAGAAAACTGTATAGCTGGAAATTTTAGCCTTGTAGGCAGCTGGATGTTTCTGTCATTAGATTGAGGCAGTGCCACAGGCTTCTTGCTTACTGGGGGAATCTGTTGCCTGGCCTTCCCCTGCCCTGCTGTAGCCTCCCGGGCTCCTTCTCTTGTGGGCAGAAGCTCTTTGAGGTATGGGCTGCCTTTGACTAAATGTTTGGATGGGATATAGCATGACACAATATAGATATTTTTTGGAACCTCTAGGAACATAGTAATGTAAACAGGACTGTGTTATATGGATCAGGATTTTATCATTCAGCAATTTACTAGCACATCCCAGAGGGGGGCTGAAATGCAATTTTCCTTATGTCATATGCATGCTGCAGAGCCACTGTGTGACAAGTTGTGCAGGAGCTGGAGCTTTTCCCCTTCATAGAAGAAATATTGAGCTAAAACTAAGGCCAGTAAATGCTTAATTACTGATACTAAACCATCTTTCATACATATACTGTGAACATGAAACATATTGGATGGAGCTGCTGTCTGGCGCATTTTCACAACATGTGAAACTGGTAAATCAGAAACAGATGGAAGTACTGAAGTAGGAGAATTGCCCTATTCCCTAATTTCCTTGGCAAGAATGCAGCAAAATACCAATATTTGGGGTTTGTGAAACACCTTTGGGTTGATATTCTCCCGGACAGAAAATGGATAGCTAGGACATGAAAATTATTTACCAGGATATGTATACATTATTATATGACCCATTTATATTTATCCATAAAAAGTTTATAAACCTTCCTTCATGGTTCTCTACTCCATCTTTATTTCTTGAACCATCAGATGCTCTGATGCACTGTATAATGTGCTTGTGCATAGCAGCACAATGCCAGGCATAGAACTGGAGAAAATTAGTCTTATTTTCAATGGTTTCCTGAAAAGAGTTATGAATCGTAGGTGAATTGGATCAGCATTTTTGGTTCTTAAAAATAGATCAAAAACAACTAAATGGTTGAAGGTCCCCTTGAACCAACTCATTCTTCATCCAGGAGGGCTGGATTAAATTTTTTTTTGTGCCTATAAAACCACACCTCTGGACCACACTGCTGTGTAAACTGCTGTGTACAAACTTTTCCTCTCCTGTGGTTGCAGTTCTGCTTTATGTACCCAGTTAGAGGTGCAGCAACCAGGAACCAGAGATCCGGTGTCTCAGGACTTTCATGGTCCTTCACCTAGAACTAAACTGGGCATGTGTGCAACCTGGGGGCTGGAATTTCTTCACACTACCTTCAGACTTCAGTCAGTAGCCTCAGTTATTCTTACCCACTTCTGGCTGGAAAGAACAAGAATGACCAAACATACAAAGTCTGCAATAAAAGGGAGGCAATCCAGCACATATCATATGGCTTAATGGTTAAAGTCCTTTTCTGAAGTTAAAGGAAGCAAATTCAAACTTTTGCTGGCATTGAATAAGGTGGACCTGCTTCTCTTGAGCCCTGGACAGAGAGTCTAAAAATCACTGAATTACTGAGCAAGATGATAGCTATTGTTCAATACTATTCTAAACTTAAAAATCTTCTGCTATTTTGCCTTTCTTATAAATTCCTTTTAAAATCAATAAAGGTTTTTTCTTAGGATTGCGTGGAAAACCTTCTGAGTGTTCCATCCACCTTCTCGTTTCTGGTTTTTTTGGCAAGAAGAAGGAAGATTTTAATTTGTTTTGGTCCAAACCAAGATGATTTATTTGTGTGTTTTCTTCTGGCTTTAGATCTGAAAATACAAATATTCTGACAATCCCATCCTTAGCAAATGTGAGAACATGAGTTTAGTACCATTTCTCTTTCTGAAGGGTTTCTTCTGGGCAAATTGCTGTATAAGGTCAGACCAAAGTTAAATTCTGTTATTAGTGTGATGCAAAAGGAGAGCATGCCAAGCATAAATCATGCTTTATGAAAGTGGAGTGAGCCCAGACAATCTGTTTTGGCCCTCTAAATCCAGATGCAGCATACATTGTTCAGCCATGGCTAGAAATCTGACATCCCCTGCTAGTTTCAGGAAATGGGACATACAGGACTTGTGAAGTCCAGACATATTTTTCCTTAGTCGTGATTATGTTAAATGAAATTAGAAGACAAAAATGAAGGTTGAAAAAAGGGTTCAGTGTAATTATTTTTCTTCTGTACTTCATTTTAGGGGAAAAAATGTTTATGCTCTAGTCTTGCTCTTCTTTCTTTTGGCTCCCCATCCCTCAGAATATCTTACAAAATCACTTTTGAGTGAAACTTTTTATTGGGAATTGGCATCATGACACTAGAGCAATAGTGGTATTTCAAGTATTTGCTAGCTGTTTTCTACAGAACTGATAAACTTTGATGAGCTCTTTGACATCATATTCTTGGGACTTATGGAAGAGGGCTCAGATGGCAGGCAATGTATTCACAAAGCTCAGGGAAGTAAGGAATGACTACAGCTATTGCACACAGGCCTGAACTCAACACAAAGGGGAATGGAAGGTGGCATTTGTTTTTGATAGACAGCACTATCAGTTAAGTGGATCAGCTGCTAGACTGAAAATTTCCCAAGTTAATCAACAGAGTGTGAATGCCTCCTTGAGTCAGCAAGACCAGAGAGAGGACAATCTATAAATGGCTCAGCATAGAATATGAAAACTGAACTATCAATGAAATGAACAACATGTCTGAGCTGGCATGTATTTGTCTCCAGTGATTAGGGATGCCCAGCATCATGAAATTAGGAACAGGGAGACTGGAAATAGCAATAATATGCGTACTGTAATCCAAATGTGTTTTGCAAATGCTATATTGTGCTTTTATTCTGATTTCAGCACATTACTATATCTCTCTGCTGAATCAAAATCCTGTGTAATGTCAAATATATTCAGATATGTAAATATGGTATTAAACGTTAAACTCTCTGTGTAGAATTACTAAAGAAGCCGGTCAAAGAATGCTGTACTATGACAGTGCTTCTGGGTTCTCCTTGTTTTTCACTGCTAAATCAAGCCTACATAAACTGGAAAGTCCATTTTCTGTTTTTCCAATATTACTTTCTCAAGGAAGCTACTGAGATACTTAAAAAAATGTTTGCAATGAGAAACAGAATTGTGCACCATACCAGCTTTGCATGAACATGTGATCCACTCTAAGAGAAGTTCTGAAATTATGGTTATTCCACTTGCTCTATTACCCTTCCTGAGATTGCACTACCATTGTTTCTTTGAGGGGAAGCAGAATCTCCCACAGTGATCAACTAGATTCCTCCTGGAATGATAACTATTCTACTGAATGAATAATGGACTGGAGAGGCAGTAGAGGGATAGGAGCTCTTCTCCACCTGTTGTCCTGGTTGCTGTTGTCCTGTCCATCTTCATGAGACAAAGTCATGTTTGCCTATGAAATTTTCATAGCAATCCTAATGAACACAAATGACTACTTTTTTTTTTTTTATATCTTGAGAAGTCCTTTGCATTAGTGACTTCCTGAACCAATTCCTTCTCTTTGTTTACTCATATTATACAATAAGCTTTTGGAGTAAGTATATTAAAAGCTCAGGAGTCAAGCATTCAAAAGTTAGGAGAAGTTATGTATTTAAGACTCTTAGCCTTAACTTCATGATGTTGGACTGATTTTCATGATTTTTTTATGATTAAATATGGGAAAGTAAATGATAGTTTAATCATTTATTATTATCATTTGAAATGCTTTAGTTCTAATTGCTTTCTTAGTCAACATATATCTCTTGTTGAATGTGTTTGAAATATATTTTCAGATACAATGTTCAGGTATTTTTTTCTCCTGTCTTTTTGGAGAGAAAATATCTGACAAATTCTGAGGTTAGAATTCCTGTGTTCTTGTCACAGTTTGTTATTGAGCTACTATGCTATATGACTGGTTTTGCTCAGTCTGTAGGTTTTCTAAAATCTCCTTCACAGTTTAAAAGGATCAATTAACATTTAAAGATATAAACTGTGTAGGAGAGAAAAGTATTATTTCTTGGAAGTCTCTTAAATATTATTGCTCACCAGAGGTAATTAGAAAATGATGCATCCAGAACTGTACTGAATTTTTTCTTAGGAAATCTCAAAAAGAAATAGAGTTATGAATTTCTTCCAATATTTTATGAGTTAGCTGAAAATAATGCATGAATATTATTTTAAAGTTAGAACAACTTAACATCTTCATAAACACTACTTTGTTTGACATATTTCAGCCAAACAGTTTCAAAGAGGACTTTTTCCTAAAGAAATTATACAGTAGCTGTAAATGGTGCTAGAATCTCTATCAGAAAACAGAGATGTATAACTATGTTTCAGCTACTGTTTCCTGTAGGGATATATTTTAAATCACTGAAAATCTTACAGGTGTATAGTTTAATGTATTTGAGAGTGAAATATACAAGTACAAAATTTCTGATTTCTCTGTTACTTTTCCTTTCTAACAGCTCCAGGTAATTTCTGGTGTATTACAAGCTTTGTAACACTTTTTTACCCCATTTTTCTCTGCAGATTTAAATTTCTTTAATGGTCTCCCAAAGGCTGAGAGGCAATATTTATCAATATTTACATTATATGGTGGTCACCTCTGCTCAAGAGTGAATTTCAGCTTCCACACTTTGTAGTAAGAATAATACTCAAATCATTGTGTACAAAACAGATACATTGTAAAATAAATGTATTCTATAAGCAAATGAAATACACAGAGTTATATATGTAGGGATTTAACAAAGCCTGGATCCCTCACCCCCACTCTATTTTCTGAAGCTTTGAGTCAAAGTTTAAGATAACGTTAAGTACATCTTTAAGACCTTGGAGGCTTGGCAATGCTAAATCCTGAAAATCTAGTCTAATATCAAGAGAGCTGTGGTCTGCTTTCACCAAAATTGCTTTTCCCTGAAATACTGATTTAAAATGCCAGCTGGCCAGCAACCAGCATATATGTAATGCATTGTGTATTGACATTGTGTAGCCAATACAGTGCTCAACAGGATTTTTGAGGTAAACTTGGGAAACTTCCCAAATAAGGTCCTAACACCAATGAAAAGATCAGACTACTGAAATGAAAATAGCTACATAGCTTAACATAGCTCTGACTTGGTTGTGTAAATATTATGAGAACTTTAAAATCATGTCCAGAAGCAAGTTCATTTAATTTAAGACTTAGTGTTAGCTCTCTGACTTGCTGTTTATTCGCTTTACACCTGGCCTGAAAAGGAAATACTCATACAGAAACATTTGTTTGTCTGTCAGGGAAATCTGCCTGTTCTGTGATAAAGGATGCTAGATTTCCCTGGCAGATGTATGGCAATCTAAAGTCATATATCTTCACAGATACTGAATGACACTGAGTGGATTTACCTAGCATTCTTAGAATACATCTAGAAGTGACTGAAATGAACCTGTCAGAAGTACACAGAACTGAATTTCTAGCTCTAAGTTTGTGCAAGACTACACTAATTTCCTTGGAAAGGCCCACAGGCTTTGACAAGGCTGAGCCCAGACAGGAAGTTGTATCATAATATGCAACTACCACACAGAGTAGATACCACTCTACTTTGTCTCCAGGAGTTATAGCGCAAGATAAACATGGCCACTGTGTGTGCTGCATTTCAATGGAAATAGCTCGTTATCACCAGGGAATGTAGATCATATTGAGAACAAATGATTTGCAGGTAAATGAGGTCCAACAAACTACTAGATATATGTTTTCTAAGTGCATGCTTTTTATGGGAAGCATTTGCAAATGGTAGTCTTTCACACCAATCCTGTCTTCATGTGACTGTGTATTGAAGATTTTCTCCAGGCTCTGTATTATTTGTATTCCCTAAAGGTTTAACAAGTTTGCATTAATCCCTCTCTGCCTGGATTCATAGCTGGTTTTTATTTTTTTTCCCAGAATAATGAAGCTGTTTCACAATGACTAGCAGACATGAGGCCAATAAGATAACATTTCCCACATACTTCACATTCCAGAGTCTTGGAAGGGAGCTTTTAGATATGGCGTCTTAAAAGCAGTTAGAAACTTGAATTAAAATGTCTCTGAATATGGCTCCAAGCCTTAGTCAGTCCATTTCTTGAAACAGTGTGGCTATACAAATCCATTAGCAAAACCCAACACCTTTTCAACAGGAAGTAAGAGATTGTTATATGCAGATGCAGCAGGAAAATAAAAACAAAATAGAAAACATAAAATGTAGAACCTTGTTATTTACCATTAACAAATTAAAGTGGGTGTTCTAGTTTTCACATGCTCTCACCTAATCTAACACAATACTTCCCAAGGAATAAGAATTTATATCCAAACTCCTCATGCTGCCTTTCATGCATTTATCTGTAATTTTTTTTTTCAAGCAAAGTATGCTTTTCAGCTTTCTAAGGAAAAATTGATTTATCATCCGTGAAGAAGTCTAGTATTGTATTTCTAAGTGTAGTAAGGTAGACCTTTGTGAGAAATAAGATTTTTCCTATTAGACATGAGATTCTTCATCTTGAAGAGCCTGTATGCTAATAATACTTGCAATCCAGAGAAAGAGTTTATATTTTCTCCAGAGTGTGCTAGAAAAAAAATATTGGTCATCTATTTGGGCACAGGAAGAAACCATTTCAAAGCATCCCTTTTCAAAGCAAAGCATTATTAGAATTCCTTGTGAACTTACTGTCTGCTTCATGACTATTTTCTTATAACTACTGCATTTTTAGACTGTGTGAGAAAATGTATCACTTCAAATCTGATACTGCAGGTACATGGCAATGCAGAGATACTGCATAAAGCTTAAACTTGCTTCTTCTTCATCTCTCTAATGTCAGATTACTTATGCATGTGCCTTTGGTGCAGCAGGAACCTATTGCATGGAGGCGTTCTTCTTCAGGGGAGGCGTTATGTTTCTGTGCAGTGATTTGGCTTTGTAAAGTAGTTAGGCTTTTACTGTGTTTTTTTTTCTTTTCCTGTTTTTCAGTGGTGATATATGTTTACCTTAGAGAGAGCAAGGTCAAAAAAAGCGTGCTTTGCTGTGGCCAGTTGTAAGTTCCTGAGGAAGTTCATTCCATAGCCTGTGAACTATTCCCAGGGGAGCTCTCCCCTGCAGAGAGAGAGGCATTACCCTCTGCTCCAAAATTCCTTTCTGCTTAGTCCGTGATGTTAGCTGCAGCTCTCACTCCAGCTTTTAGCTGAGCTTTTGGATTTCTTCAATTTGATCCACTCTACATGCCTTGAAGGCTTTGCTTTTGCATAAACAGTTTGTGAGAAGTTGGTGCAAGCTTGGTGCAGCTCATCTAATGGTGTGTTGCTGGAGAGAATGCTCTTCATTAACAGCAGTTGTCTGCAATTTGTCAGTGGTGGATATGTTTTCAACAAGTCGAGGATTTCCAGCATTACACAATGAAACTGTTTTACCAAACCACTAAAAAGTGGGCTCGTTAATTTTTTTCTCAAGGCTCAAAACCTCATGAATTCTGTAATGCTTCTGAGTAGTGAAATAAGGCAGGGATACTGCGTGGCACTTTTGTGCAGAAATATTAAAGCTAGGATCTGATGGAATGACTCAACAGGGCCTTGGATGGATGGCTGCCTCCAAACTGCAGACCAGGTAACTCAGGACTCTCAAGCTTTTTCTGACAGTAGTATGAGGAGTTACAAGATTTTTTTTTTTTGCAACAATGACAACTCTATAGAAATTAAGAGATTTTTACTTTCTAGGTCGTCATATTCCCAAGAGACAATTGATTCTCAGATTTCCAGAGAAGACTTAACTGCCACCTGGGCTGTAAAGGAAAGCTTTTTGCCATTGTACAATCAAGAAGAAAAGAGTGCATGAACCAAAGACTACACAAAAAATGCAAGCCTGCATCTACAACCTGATAAAGAGTGCACTTCTCATTAAAAGTCTGTCTTGCATTTGGGTTGAAGCCTGCTTGGCTTCAAATTTGAAAGCTGTTGAGAAGGATAAGAAGTCCAAAAGAAGTCATCTCCTTGGCTCAAAGTGGAGACAGTGGTTGAATTTTAGGTACTTTTGGAAGTTAAGTGTTACTTTACATGACTTATTTAAGGCTTTTAGGAGAGGCAGTGAACTGAACTTACGGTCCAGCTGTCAAAACGGCTCTCATCTTAATAAAGCTGCCACCTCTCTTGCCCTTCATCTGGTCAGATCACCTGTGAGTGAAGGCAGTTCATGAGGTTCTACTCTTTCCACTCAACATAATCCAGCTGGCAGATTTGCACTGAACTAATGAACTGTATTGGTTTATGGAAGGTCTGCTGAACCCCAAAGCTGGTATGAAGACTAAGATGGGACCCTGTAGCTGAGAGCATGGGAGAGGAAGGGCATTACTTTCCCATTTCAAGGCAACTAGAAGTAAACCTCATAGCTAAGTAAACCTCAGCCTAAAGCAAAGGCTTTTAATAAAGAACAATTTAAGCAGGGATCTAACAGTACTGCAGTTAAAAGAAGCAGACATGGATTTTCCCAAGCTTTCTATTCTGGCATCTCCAATGCCCTTCCCTAGGGCCTGCAGCTCACATGTAGCCACAAAAAAACCTGAGGGAACTGCTGGACTGAAAATTGACTAGAGCTTATTTTGAGCTAGTTATCAAAGTGTCATTGTTTCAGCCCAATTTGTCCTGAAACTTTCTAGAGACAGGTGCTTCTCCTTCTTTCTCTCACTCACAGAGAAAGGAGGAGAAGGGATAGAGAGATTTATGAGTTTTGAAGACTCTAAACTAATGACATACAAATAATAAAGTGAGAAGGATAATAATGAAATGCAGTATATAAAAATGAATATTAAGCTCCCAGGATAATGGGGAAGTCTCTGTAGAAATTCCAGGGTGGACTTAGCAATGGGCGAATTTGGGAGTACCAGGATCAGAGGCAGATGAAGAGACAAGATTCTCCTTGGACATTGGCCATGGCAAGATGAGAGTTGACTCTTTGATCCCTCAGTGTTTATACTGAGCATAGAGCAAATGGGATGGAATATTCTAGTTGATCAGTTTGGGCTCTCCGAACCTGTCCACTCATCCTTGCAGGTGGGACCTCTCTATCCTTTTCCGCTTCTCAGCCTGTGTTGAGGCAAATAACGAAGTTAGTTGGTGTTGGTTGTTATGGCAACAAGTATAAGCAAGGGTCTTGCTGCATATCATTCCTTGGCACAGACTATGTGTATTACTCTTATCATTTTAAGAACAAACCGTGTTCTGCATAACATGTTGTTAATTTCAGAGTTAGAAGAGGCCTAGCTAAGAAGTAAAATTGCTGAACAGAAAATTTATTCTGTTTTACCTTAAACCAGAGATAGATAGTAACTAAGGAACACAGAATACTCCCACTAAGGAAAGAGTCAGCTACAGAAATGATGCCCAAGCACCATATCTTCAGAAATAAATAAGACCTCACTGTAGTGAAGCCAGTTCATCCTGATACAGCTTTTCTTGTCCACCATAGAGAAGTATTGTGGATGCCCAGTGCATATCAGGTTACTGAGGTATTCCCTTCAAGTGGAAAACAGTGGGGTAGATCTGCTGTTTGCTGGAATATATTTGCTGCATTTAGTTCCTTTGGGCTGCTTCCAAATGGGAAGCAACATGGCTACTGCTTTTGGACTTTTCCCACATCTCCTGTTCAGGTGATTGTGCAAAATGCTTTTCTCCTCAAGTCCACGAGTGCTTATGTCTCATACAGACATAAAGCCTCTGTCCTCCATTTGTCATCACTTATGAGAGCACACAAAACACTCTTCAGCTCTTTTCTATTTCTTTTGGCTTGTATATATTTTACTATGTCTTCCATTCACTTACCATAAATAAATATGTTCTGGGATCTCTGGGAACAGATACTGGCTATACTGGTCCAAGAGGTAAGGCCAGCAGGCTTCATCTGAAACAGAAACAGGCACATTTTCTGTAAGGTTGCTGGCACCATGAGGGATTCTGGCAGCCACTCCTGTAGCATGTTCCAGCTCTTGCTGACAATTGATGGCCATCCTGTGAGCAGAGATGCTGCTGTCCCTAGTTGTTGGGCACAAAAGTGGATACAGTACAGCCTGGGGCATATTTTGGGAATTCCTTGGCCATTGTAGTCTTGATTGTTTAGTCTCTGCTGCATGCTGGATGAGGAAAACTGGTAATTAAAATATTCAAGCATCCCAAAGTCTCGAGAAATTTTGTTTACTGGGCCAGTCTAAGTAGTTTTTTTCTGGAATTTTATTGCTTAGATCGAAGGGACGACTCCAGAATCACACTGAAAATGCTTGGAAACTTTCACCTCTTCCAAGTTTGAGCTAAGCCTCTTGATATTAATCTATTGCTAATTGCAACATGAAGAAAAACATGTAGAGTCCTCTTATGTTATTTTCTCAGCTGAGGTTAAAAGTTCGCATCACCAAACGAATCTTCTCTTGCATTCTGTCTCTTTATTGCTATCTCACCAGGGGAATCAATCTTCACTTTCATTCCATCTCTCTATTTCCATTTGCAACTTTTGCTTACAAGTTTGTTGTTTGTAGTCCAAAAATTCTATTCCAGTTCCACCAAAAAATATCCATGGTTACGAGTACTCAATTGCAACAACTGAGTTTGCTTCAGAGCTGATTTGACAGGCCACTGGGGTCATGTTACACTTCTCTTCCTCTCACCATACAGGCATCACATCTGGAATTGGGTTTCTTGTGTGTATGCTATCACTTCCAAATGTAAAACCTGCCTTTTGCAAATGTTAAGCAACATTTGTTTGCAGTTTGGTATTCTGACCGGCATTTCTGCTATACCTTAATTGCTGGAATGCCAGGAAAAGGAAATACATATGGGATGCTGAACATACTGCTGCAGAACCAGCCATCATCACTCGTGGGACCTTTGATTTTGAGTTATTTATCCATATCTAATTCTCAGGCACCAGAAAATCACTACCTGGAAAGTTGTACCATTACCTCACTGAGGAAAGTGGAGAAATTACTTCTGTATGATTGAAATTATCTTGCCACAAAGGAGTCTTCACAGTTCATCATAAGCAGACCAATAGAGGTTTCTTTCAAGTATTTTGAACTTTTTTGTCTTCAGATGGTCTTTGATGAAAGTGAGAGAAATGGGAAAGTAGGAATCATTTCCCCAGAGGTGCACATTGTAAATATAAGTTATTATTGCTTGCACAAGGAAAGGATCTTTATGTGCAAAACCGAAGATACTGGAACATTCAAAGTAGCCTTTTAAACTAAAAATAAGGAAATTATCCAATGTAACTCTAGGTTTTCTATGCTTTTTTCTTATGATGTCAGATGATGGCAACCAGTCATGTAAAATGTCAGCACCAAGGGAGCAATGCCTCATTTGTTGCTTCACAATGGAGCATAAGAGTAATTAAAGGAGAGGCAAAAAATTAATCTTGTGTATCCAGCCTACTGCTGTGAGCAGCATCTTCAGAAGGCCCATGTGACAGAGTTCTGCTACTTTTTTATTTTTCAATTATGATAACATAGTCTTGCACTTTGCAGCTTGTTATCAGAATAAATAGTATTTGCAGTTCAGGTAGCATAGGTAAACAGCCTGCAGTTCCTTTGTTGTCTAGGGATGCCAAAACCCACAAAAATAGATGTTTTCAAGATTCTGGTTGCTGATGTGCACCAGACCTCAGTGAATAACGCAAATGGAAAGTACAGTCCTCATCCCTTAAGATGGCTCCACAGTCTGGAGATTAGAGGAAGATGCAGAGAACTTTTGGATAAAGCAATTGGAACAGAAAGAGAGAGAAAAATCTCTTGGTCTTTGACTCATTATGTCTTCAAGGAAACTGTTTTATGAGTCTCCTGTAAATAAATACAATTTCATCACAGATACAGGACCTTTAAATTTTTCTACCACAGTCAAACCTATGGGGATCTTGTTATGACTGTCTTTTCAGGTCTGGAGTTTAATAATATTATTACTCTCTGAGTTAGCAAAACTGTGGCCAGGAGCCAGCTATTATTTCCCATATTTAAAGACAATTTAAACCAGAAAAATGGAGGTTCATTCCTGAGTAGAATTAGAAAACAATGTTTTGATGCCTGGCTATAATATTTCACCATTGTCAATATATGTAATAAAGGCAAACAGTGCAGCGCCTCATCATGTTCGTGTTTGCTCCCTCTCCATCCATATAACTCTCTTCAGCTCTGTCATGTGTGCAATAACTCTCTGCAGTCTTCTGACCTTCTGCAAGACTCAGGCTTGGGGTATAAAATGTCCTTTTTAGCGTGAGTAAGCAAATACAGCAAAACATCTCTCCTCTCCTTGATCTATCAGCCAGTACATTTGGTGACTCTTCCTGGGGAGCAGCTACCGGTGTAGCTGTAGGGGCTCTGTTGTATGCATGCTCAGCTGGCTTCTCTCTTAGAGATGTAGAGAGGAGGAGGTTACTATCACATGCCCAGCCTTTCCACACCTCTGATCAAGCTTTCACATGCTGACCTTACCTTCTCTAGGGTCTTGCTTCAATTTATCACCATTAATGCAGTGGCATGTTAAAAAGCTAGGCCTTTAAAGCTGTGTAAACTCAATAGGTCTACTCAGGAAAACTGGAATTGTGGTAGAAAATATGGTAGAGCCAATATGGTAGACAAGAGTGACTGTGACACTATGCTCAGACCATTTAGGGTCCCCATGACGAGACACTAGAAAGGATGAGATTGTTTTATCACAGAGAAAAAGTCAGCAGGAGGAACACAGTGAAAGTACAGAAGGCAATGAATGAATTAGATATGTTATTCCCATTTTCATGGGTAAGATGGTGAGATATGAATAATTATCTGACACTCACAGCATATTGTTATCTCATTAATTCTAGGCTCTTTTGTAGTACTTTTTCTATTAGTGGGACATAAAATACATAATAATTTTTTTTTAGGTTAATAAATGCTGAATATATGTTATGCATATTATAAACCATGTAGTAAAAATAAGTGCCTCTGAAATGCCTGGAGAAAAAAAAAATAGTTTTCTACTATGAACAGCCCCATTGCAGAAGGAAGAAGTAATTTTTGGAAAGCACTTAAGAATATTCAGATTTCCCACTTGAGACACCATCAGTTGCTGAAGTTGTAAAACATACTAAGTCCTTACTTTCTGAAAACAGCTTAGCTTCATTTTAATATGTGAAAACTGGTCACATTACAAAAATTTAGATCAGAGAGGATCTTTATGAAAGGAAATTTATATAGCTTATAGAAGGTCTCTGTTGTTAAGAGTGGGCAAACATATGGATAACATAAGCACCAGTTTGAAATTGAAACCTGAAACCAAACTTCAAACTGGTTGAAAGTGTTTATTTAACTCAGAAGAAATCTTTGACTGCATGTGCAATTTCTACTCCCTATAGGCAACAGAAATATTCAAAATAACACAGGGAAGAAATTACATCATTGATATTCTGATACAAACAGAACTATGCACATAGCTCAAAAAATATGTTCTCTTCTGGAATACAATGTGATTCATCATTTAACTCATGCTAATCTAAAGTGTACCTCTGCATGGTAGGCGTGTAATTATTGCTAAAAGTGAAAAAAACCACCAAACTAGCTGGTGGCCAGCACATCTTGCAGCAACACTGTAAGATTTGCTTTGTTAACTTTTGTGTTGATTATGTGAGCTTTAGCTTTCAAGGTCATGCAATTGGAGCTTTTTTTTTGAGGACATGTTCTGTTTTGCTTGGATTATTTCACATGCAACAGGAAAAGCATCAAAAGAATGGCTTGTGATATTGCTCTGAAAGAGAGACTGAAATGCTGAACTGCTTTGTTACTTCTCACAGTCCAAATATTAAATTTTTCCAACTCCTTTCTCCCCAGAGCTCCTTGCCTTTGTATCAGGAGGCTCTGGCAAATATAGATTCTTTTTTTCCACAGGATCCCATAAGCATTAGGAACTAGGCTGCTTTGACTAACTGGACAGCAAGATCTTTAACAGAGCAGCTGGAATTTGGCACTATTTTATATAGCATATTTAATTTTGCATTGATAATGAGCAAGAATTTCCCCCCTGGTCTGTGACCACACCTCCAAAATAAACATGCAATTATGTCTAAGGCCATTAGTGACCTGGTTTGAAGCAAAATACCATCATGCATGTTGAGATTGTATTAATCTATTTACTGGCTTTCTGGTGTGTATTGTTGCTAATGCATTTTAACTAGCTAGTGATTGGCATTTCCCTAAACCAACATTTTTCACCACTTAGAAGAAAAAGATTTCTGATATTGAATGGAAGATTTTAGTAGGTTATCTTCAACTATTTTGTATGTCTCCTCATAGAACAACATGGGCTATGATTCGATCTTATTTGCAGTGGCAGTAATCAGGGATGCATCTATTCAAGCCAATGGCATTAAAAGAGGATTAGGCTGGGAAAGGTGAGATAAGAAGCAGGCAGTGGCAGCCCTGTGTTGTTCAGAGCTGTTTTTCTGCCATGAACGAGTATTTAAAGAGCTACAGGAGCAGGAGTGATCCCAGGCTTTTAGAAATACCCATGAATGGAGTGCAATAAATACACAGGAAATGTGTCTGTAGAAGTACAGAGACAAAAGGTTTATATTCCCTTTTTGTCACCATTACTAGGATACCAAGTGTTATAAAAATAACTGTCTTGGGCCTGATTCTGGTCTTCCTGGTTATCAACTGGGAGAGAGCTGCCTGTCTGTGAATCTGTCAGGAGATTAGAGGGAGGCTGCTTTGTGCACTCGTTTCCTAAAATATGTGATTAGTCATAATCATACTTCAAAACACTACACACTCATTCTTCTAAGCATTTTTTTATGACTTAATGAAAATCCCTTGCCCACGTGAAAGTTAGTGGTTTTCAGGATTTCATTCTATAGATAATAGCTTGTGGGTCACAGGGAGATTAAGTTCTTCTGCATTTCATTACCATGTACAGAAAAAAGAACAAAAGGAGATGACTCCCATATCTTAATAACTAGCCTGTTAATCACTTGTGTTTAATGAGGGCCGCAAAAGTGTTTGGTTTTTTTTTTTCCTGGATTAATATATTACAGGCATGAAATATCCTCTACCATTCATTTGTCCACCCTTGGCAAATTCCAACAGGGGTGAGGGGTGGACTGGCCATGTTACGCTCTGTACACAGTGCTGGGCAGATGCAGATGGACCAAAGCAGCCCATTCCAAAGCTGCCCTTCTCTGCCACATGTTTTAACCTAGACCGTGACACTTTTACATGCTAAATTGAGTGATATTATACAGCTTCATATTGATATTAAATGGCAAATCCTTATGTAGGAAAGGCAAAAAGGATTGCCCAGTTAATTCAGTAACACATAGCTATGTATAACATTAATTCTGTTGTACAAGCCTCATTTCTCAAACAGTACCTGTGCTTTTTGGCAACAGTGCTACTACAGTACAGTGGATCCTTGGTATATTGCGTTATATTATATCATTGGTAGAGTAGAAATGATGGACAGAAAGGACTATGAGGGCAAAACACCATCTGGGGACTGGGAGACGGTGGAGAAGCTCAATCATCAATCTCTCTGCTTACAGCTGCTAACCACAGCTCTGAATGCACTGTCCTGCAAAGATCAACAGTGGTTTTTGGTTGGGCAGAAGGATCTCTGTTTCAGCAGTTATGGTGGGGACAACACAGAGAGAAGTTTCTCCTGTAGACTAATGCTTTCCTGAGACCCTGCTATTAAAGGGCAACTGTTTCTGAGGCAGGTCTGGGCTGTACTGGCTGCACTTGGGCAACTGAGTCTCTCCCACCTCAGCACTTTTCTAATTCCAGCCTATATGACAAGGCTGTCATCCTTCTCACATGAATGTCCATTACTCAGTAAATTTAGACTCCCTGGGGAGGCAGCACAAATAGGAAAGGGGGTGTGTGGGTGAGAGATTTTCATGCTCTATGACTGGCCATCTGAATACATTGATGTTCCCATACTCACTCAGGAGTGAAAGCAATGCTTTAGCAACCTTCTAGTAGCAGAAAGGTGGATGTCATTTTCTCAGTGCCATAAAGGATTCTTATTTCCCACAGTCAACATGGGGGTATCCATATTACCCCTGTGTTTTTTAGACATACTTTTTGTTTGCTGTTGGTTGGTTTTGTGCTAATATTCTTTAACTTTCATCAGTTTCTAATTGCTTTCTGGTATGGGAAGCCATGTGTGTGCAGCTGTGAATTTAAGGGGTCTGAAATCTGAATGCTGGTAATTGAGGAGCACAGTCACAGAAAAATAATACATGCAGAGCTGGTGTGGCTTTTTCCAAATTACTTCCTTCTTTATTAGAGTTCCTGGGAAGGAGAAATGTGCCATTTTAAAGCATGAGGAAGCACTAGGCAGTTGGAGGGAAGGCATGTTGATCAGACTGCAATTCTGTGACATGGTTTCCAATGAGCAGGAGTCAAGATCCATTACTTCAGCTTGCCAGATCAGTCTCCACTCTCCCGCTTGCTCTCTAACCACTCCTTCTAAAGCAGTTTTTTAAACCCCAGGCTGCTGGAGACTCATAGGCTTCACACAACCACAAAAACATATACACAAACTCATATGCATAATGAGCAATGAAATGATGACAGTTCCACTCTATCATTTAATGCTTGCAATTTAGAAGACATTATTTCTCTTGAGTTAGCTTTGACAGAAAAGCAGTAGGGCTTTTTTAAAATGTATTTTCTTCATTTGGAATGTTAAGAACAATTCTGTGCCTGCAGGGGAAAAAGAGAAAGAACGAGAAGAAAAGGGAGGAGAAAAGAGGAAAATAAGAAAGTTTATCCATGTCTGCATTTCAGAGAGATGGCTCTAGTAGCCTCATTCTTCCCTTCTTCCCTTCCTCAGTCCCCCACCCCTTTGTGTGCTAAAGTTACAACCCAAGGACTTGGAGACATTTCAAAGGAGCGTCACTAATGAAGACCACATGTGCACTGCTCCTCTTGCTCAGTCCAGAACAAAGCTGAACTGTAAGAGCCTTCTCTCTACGGGGGAAAAACCAGATCTCTTCCCCCTTCCCGATTACCCCACCCACAGTTTATGAATGAGCCTTTCTCAGGTAACCACCACTTGGTATCAGCGTGTTTTCAGGAGGAAATCAATCATCTTTCCAAGAGAAAGCTGTAAGGCAGAGAGCATGTATTTTCTTCACCAAAATATCCATCAGGGGCCACACCGAAACATCCACATGTTTGACAGTGCTGCAGCTTTTGGCCTCTGTGCTTGCACAGCAGCAGTGCATTTGCTGAAGCATTATTTCCTTTGCTTTTGGGATGCCTCCTCAACATTGTGTCTGTAGCTGTAGGTTTGTACTAGGAGATGTGCCACAGTAGGGCCTTCTTTCTGATCATTGCCAACGCAGGAGGATGCTGAAATCCAAGACTAAAATACATAGTTTCCCATCTCTGTTTGCAATCAGCTGTGGATCCTCACAGTGGTAGTTTTGTCAGACAAGAAATAGGAAACTGGCACCTGAATTTGTAATATTGTTCAATTATTATTATTTGAAATATTATATAATATATTATTCTAATTTGTAATATTATGAATATGTAATATTATGTGATTTGATTTAGTGCTGGTGCCCATCTAGCTCTAGTATTGGCCATCTAGGAGTGCGGAAAGGGATTGAAGGGTCCCTCAGAGAGGTTTATGTCCTTGCTGGTCTTGCAAGGGGTGATCTCCTGCTCCCAGCTGAGTTTCCAGTGCCCTCATTCCCCAGTGGTGGTAAACAGTATCACTGCAGGGCAATGGCAGATGGGAAGAATGGGCTAGCCTCAAATCTCTTCAGATCTTCCTTTTGTAAGGAAGAGGTAATATTAGTTTTATATAAGCCAGTTGGCAGCCATGGATTGTCATGGTATCAAAACACTAGTTGTGTTACTTGACAGCTGCAGCATCTTCCTTCCCATACAGCACTTCTGCAGGAAACCTCTAAAGGGTTTTTGGGAAGGGGATAATCTTTAGACTTTCTGTACACAGAATGGCTGCTACCAGGGTGAATCTGTGGAGAAGGATGTGGCTAACATTGTGAAGGGATGAGCCAGCTGAGGGGCCTGGAAATATGGCAAGTATCTTCAGTATGGTAGAAAACTAAATCATCCTTATGCAGATGTGCTTTGTATGGGCAGGTATGCTTTGTAGTTAGATCCGCTAGCCAGTGTCAACTGGGGGAAATGTCTCAGCACTGTGTTATTTTCTAACACTTTCATTAAAATTTATTTTCATTAAAACACATGATGACAGCCAAATTCCATAGTTCTGTTGTTCACAAAGCTTTCTGACATTAAGAGAAGCTGTCAACAGTGAACAAGGACATATCAGGACACAGGGAAAGTGCCTGGAAGATACCTAGAAATCTTCACACTGACAAACTTGTGGATGATTGACAGCAGAGGAAGACAAAAGCACCCATAGGCCCAGTCATGGTGACAGCCATCATGGACACAATCCTGATGCTGTCTCAGACAATTAAGCACTAATATGGCATAAAGAAATATGAATAAAAAATAAAATAAGCAAATAAATCTGAACAGCATCAAAACCACCATGCAGTGGTGATTGTTGCTTAAGCTTTACCTATTTTCTGACAGGAAGCTCTTTTGGCACAAGTGCCTTTCAGAGCTGTTTCTGGTTTCCAACAGTATAGGCTTTGTTTCTATAACAAATATATTCTTATGATTGAAACCACTAGTATTAAAAATAAATGGGAAGAGGGAAGTGGATTCTGTGGAAAAATGGCTGCAGAGGAAGAGAAGTGACCTCTTTGTGTTGGTTAGTGAGGAAAAAACTAGTGGAAGGGTCATAGAACTTCTTATAAAATCACTTTTAAGTACGGAGTTAAACCACAGTATATATATAGTAGAAGACATAGTCTGAGGATGATTGTTTGTTCGTAAGTGATCTAGGGTTAACAAAGCATTCCAGGGTTTTATGAAAGGACTTTTAAAAAAATAAACTTTACCCTTCAGTATTTACAAGCTAAGCACTTCAGCATAATCTCCATGCATGAGAACCTGAGAAGAAAATTGATTGAAACCCCATGATGAACTGTTTTGTTTAATGGCCTATCCTCGTGGCAGTAGAGAAAAGCAGATAAAATAAACAATGAGAAAATGTAAAATTTTAAATTTTTCATCACTCAAAGTAATCAAAATTCCATTCTGGAATTTTAATCTTAAAGCAATATCTGGATTTTTTTTGAATAATATCAAAACAGGTGAGGTTTCTTTTTCCAGCATAATATGACACAATCTATGCAGACTAAGGAAATGTTGTAACCTCAGTTTCTTTGAAGCCTCTGCAGGTTGCAGACTGTTCACCAAATAAGGCATCCTAAACTCTTCTGCTGCTTCTGAATTACTCTTCTCCCAACTATTTTTTTTCTCTTAGAATCTTGTCTTGTTTCCAGACATGTTGTGAGGTAGTTTTATCTAAACCAGCTGTGATTTCATTCACCATTGATAAAATGAGGTGGAGAAGAGCAGGGCCATGCTCCTGGGGAAAGGAGAAGACAGCTCTGGAGTGTGGTCATAAAAAGGAAAGCAATGGGGAGCTCCTCTGAAGTCCTTCCTACCTAGCCAAAAAGGGATTATCTAATCCTGCTACCTATTTCTGGGATGCAGGAGCACCAGAGGGCTCTGCATTCTCTCTTATTTTCCTCTCTTGCTCTCTGAGTACAGCTGAGGTGTGTTTGAGTGGCCTTTTGGTGTTTCTTCTGTCTGGTCAGTGAGGAAAGTGAGGTACAAGTAGTTAGCATCCAGGTAATCCCAGCTGGCAGTTCCTGCCGCAAGATTACTCAGGGTCAGTTTTGTTGCCTTGATTTCTTCTAGCTCCCAAAACTTCTGAACTATCATGCCATTCCATAATTTAATTACTTTCCCAAGCAATTTATCTTTAGAGATGGCAAGGAGTAAGTAAGAGATAAAAAGTGGGTAAACATAAATTTGTTTTGTGCCACATTCCAAGCTGCTTCTCTGAAATTTTCATTGTGTAACAGATGTTGTCTTCTCTGCTAAATTCCCCCCTCATTTTTAAGGCCGACTTAGCTGGCTTAGTTTCCTCAGCCAGCTGAGGCCATGGAAATGTCACCTCTGTGAGGCCAGCCCCAGGCAAGGCTGCATTGACCCAGGAGTGATCCAGGCACCAGTCCCACAGACATAATCCCGGCATGGGTTACTGCCTCTGCTACCCTGTTTTTATGGTGGAACGAAGAAGATGCTGGCTGACTCTACAGTCTGTTGGATCTGTGTCAAAATTAATCTTCTCTCTGAAGAATGATGTAGACAAAATACCAGTGATACTTTGGGTGTTGCCAGTCTCTCTCCCATTGTGTGACACGAGCACTGCTCCACACAGGACAGATGCTGTTGTAATACATGTGTGTAAATGCTCTTCCCTTATCCACAATAGATTCAAACATAGATATTCCTGTGGCAGAAGGCAGGTTTGTTTGAAAGTATCTATCCTTTTGTGATGGTGGAGAGCTAATCACACAGAATATTGAGGCAGAACAGTAGCCTTTCATTTTGTTCTTCCCAGAGTGATGTGCAAAAGCTGTAAAGTCAAAAAATGTTTTACGTCTTTAAAGGCAAATATTCTCACAGCAGTATCAGCAGTGGAAGCTGTCTGGTTGATTCTTGCAGCAGTAATATTCTCTTTAAGTGAAGATTAGCTCTGAAGCTCCAGTATCTGTTTTACAGCATTGCAAGCCATTTTTTTTCTGGAAATTCTCCTTATTTCTTGCTTCATAACTTCACTCCCCTATCTCTTTAAAATCACAGTACTGACTCAGTCTATTTGACTTCCAGGTTCAATTCCAGTTGACTCAAGAGGGAGGAAGAAAATGTAGAGTGTGAGAATGAAAACATTTCTTATTCCAGGAATTACTAACAGGCAAATGCCATTAAAGAATGGATGGCATTTGTTCACAAACTTTTAAAAAATATGCTGCCATGAAGACAAGTGAATCTGGATGAGGTCTTTGCTTCAATAGCTGTGTGATGCTGCTTGCCTTCCTGGCTGGGATCTCAGAAAAGAGCCTGAGAAGGCCTTCTGTCCTTCCCGGCACCTGCATGATCTCTGTCTTCAAATGAGCACAAGTCTCAATTTCCAACCCATTTAGCTAAGAGGGGAATGATACAGTTATATACAGGGATTTCTTTTTCCAGCAGACTATAATTTTCACACTTCAGCTTTATGGACTTTAAAATCTCCCACTTCACAGGTCTGTGCAAATTTGATGGAAAATGGGAATGGGAAAGTGCTGCTTGCTCAGACACAATAAAAAGCCATTACAGGTCATTGTGGTTCGGATCGTGTTTGTAAAGCAGGAACTTCCTAGACAAAGGCTGACAAGTGGATGAGATATTAAGTGACCTTCCTTCCCCCTCACTGCACTGTTTCAGCAGCTCACTTCTAGAGTTTTCTGCTGCATGTTATAGGAGCATAAGGCTGAGAAGACTCCTCTTCAGCCATCACATCCTTCTTCTGTTGTGGCCTCTCATGAAGTACAGCAGGAAGAAAACAAAAAAATGGCAAATCTCCCATTGTCTCCTACAAATGGCTTCCTCACTGAGGCCCTAACCACCCAAGTCAGTGCCTGGTGCCCTGCAGTGGAAATCACTCATCCGTCTGCTGTGAGACTCCTATCTGAAGATCTCAGACTCATCCATGAATGTTCCAGAAAAGCTTCAAAGTCTGGCAGCTCTTTCATGCCTCCTCAGCAGAAAAACTCATCTCCAGGGAGACTGGAATTTCTTGTGTGACAATCTAGCTTACACCAGCCATTGGGCATTGATTATCAGGTGTAATAAGTGCCCTCTCCCATGCTTATGCACTCGTTGCTTTTCCACCCTCCAGCACTGAGTCTGATAAGGGATTTCAGCTGCTCATGTCACATCTCTGTGAAAACACAGGGCTTTGGTCAAACAAAGGCTTTTAATCCACAAATCAAACCTTGTGCAAAAAATGGGCTTCTGTGCCTGAAAAATGTGTATTGAAGTGGATATCTTAAAATGAGATAGTGCTGTACATTTTTAATCCTGGCTGCTGCTGATTGCGCTTGAAATTCTAAATAATACAGGTGTGAGGACAGACTCACTCCATCAATGGACAGACAGAATTTCAAACTAGGTCCCTGACAGAAGCAAGCAGTTGCTGAAGTGTTTGCCAGATGAAGACTGGTCCTATCAAAAATGCTGGAGAAACACCCTCCCCAGGCCCTTCTTCATCAGTAGGACACTGAGTGTTGCCTGGGGTGGGGAGGAAGAAACTGCAGGAGGGCAAGTCTGGGTATGCACACAGCAGCCATGGAGGAGCCTTGCATGATTGAAGTGAGCCCTGGAAAAGCAGTCATGTTTTAAATGATTTTCCAAAGCTCCCTCTTAGCAAGTATTAAGAGATTTCCTACAAGCACAGAAGCTGATCTGGGGATTTCTTTAGCATCTGCTTATTTAAAAATCAGCCATTGTCCATCCTTAATCATAATTCAGATCAAGCCAGATATTAATGTTTCTGTTACCCTCATTAAAAAGTCTTATTTTTAATTCCTTTTCAGAGAGGTGAGATACACAAAAAATTAGGATCATAACACAACCTTGACACTGAAATAGGGAAAGCAGAGCTATTCTTTGTTGTGTGTATCAAGCAAGGGTTTCTTGCACAGTGTTGCTACAGGTGAAAAAGGAATGTGAACTAATTTCAAAAGCTGTAAAATCTTTTCTAAATTATGTTTTCTTGCTCATCTTTTTTTTCCAGATTCTCATACTTGTTACAGCTGTTTTCAGAGAAAAAACAAATCTATGCTGGGGTGTCTGAGTCTGTATAGGGGAGTTTCATTTGCCTATTAACATAATCATGAGGCAGCTGTAAATCTCTAACTAAATTCATATTTCAGTATCAGACCAATATAATTGTTGATTTGAGTTGTATGATATAACTTCAAAATTAATGATTATTAAAGGCTCCATCTATTCTTCTAAAGCCTGTTTTCAATACTTTTCTAAAGTCAATAACTTAAGGCCAAATCAATGAACTCTGTAAATACAAATATTCATGTTCCAAAACAGAACATAACCTAGACTGGACCTTAATATTATGAGTTGAAATGGAAAATATGATTTTTTTTTTCAAATACCCCTACTGGGGATGGCAATAGGGAAGGTGATTGTGTTTACTGTTTATAATAGCCTCCACAGCAGCTGAAAAGGTGTTTTGATTTAGCTACAGTGACCAATAAATATGAGGTTATCTTTCAAGCTTCCTTCTCCTTTCCAAGCCTTCCTGTCACACTGTGGAATTCAAAGCAGACTGCTCTTTCTTCCCAAACCTTTCCTCCCACAGTCAAAATCCTGCAAAGCCAAATTTGGACACTGCTAACTGTTATGAAGCCTCTTGCAATGAGTGACTCTGGCTGGGATTCTAATAAGTCTGGTGCTGTAGGGCAGAGAATGATATATTTTCATTATTTAGATGTGATAGGAAGGGTTTGGATCAGCTGAAAAGGGCCCTTTCAACTGTAGAGCATGTATCCTGGTGTAAGGATAATTAGGATAATTAGCAACAGAGCAAGAAACAAGTATAAAGCTGAATAAACTTCTCTTTAGGACTTCATGCATCTGAAGTAAATAAAAGCCATGGTTGCAGGTGTGTATGCAGAGATACTGAACATGTAAAATCTATGCTCCATGATGAATGATGCTGTGGTTGTATCTTTCCTTTGGGAGAAAGCACAAGAATGATGACTTTTCATGCCCACTGCACTTTGCTTAGGCTAATTACTAGGAACTACATGGATTTGTGATAAATAATTTATCCAACATATTGAAGTATCATTTTATGTTCACTTAGTGCATTATATCTGTAAAGAAATTAAGGACTTAACAACCATGCACAAATCTTTGAAGTTGAATGTGTACTTGGACTCCAGCTCTGAATATGGAGACCTTTCCAAGACCCCAGCATTTGCTGAGCTTGGATCTAAAGGTTGTGCTGACAGGACTCATGGGACCACTTACACCTCCTTGCAACTGAAAGTGGATCAGTGTGACACGAAGTGTGATTTAGCAGAATTCAGCATTAGCTCTTTTTGTGGTCATCAGGCTGGGTGAGTCAATTGGTCTGAAACAGAGAATAGTGTAAAGGCCAATTCTGCAAGCCAAGGTTTTCTCTGCTCCTAAGGAAATGTGGCCAGCAGGAGTAAGTCTGTGTATCCTCCACATCAGTCAGCATGAGGAAGAGGCCTTTGATCTCATAAGAAACCAAATCCAAAGTTAAACTCTAAATCCAGGCTCAGATGTGTGCTTCAAATGCTGACCTGACTTTCTCTGCTCTAGCCTGCATCTAAACAATATTTAACAGGCTCATTGCCCCCCCAACATTTTATAAACAGATGCATAAGGTACAGGTTTCATGATGGCCTTTTAAAGAAGAACCAAAACATTATAAACATGATTTTCCAGTAGAAATAGCCAAAAAAGCCCAGTGAAAGCCCAGCTTTGATGAATGAAAGCAGAAGGGTGATGACTGCATGGGAAATGGCTCCATGTCAGTGGCACACACTACTTGGTTAGCCTTTACCATTGAGGCTAGCATCTGCACTACACTGCACTCTCCCCAGCTGCACACAATTTGGAGCCAGGCAAGGCTCAGCCTTACCAGTGGTTTACTGGATTTGTCTCTGCAGTGCTGCTAGGCATCCACAGACATTTTCCAGGCAGTGTTCATGACTGAACCCCATGTCCTCATGATTTGTCCCTGTGTTGCGACAGAAACTAGGGTTATTAGACAGAGAACAGTTTGCAGAATAGAAACCATGGTGGTGGGTAGACTTTCTTGCTACAGAAAATTGGTAGTTGAGATATTTAGTGCAACTTAGTGTCAGAAAAAAATAATATTGCTTGTCTCTGGGGAAGGTCTAACAGGCAATGAAGGGGCAGTTCCTGTGCCTCCAGGGACTGAGCAGTGATTTGAGTGGCAAATGGAAACAATGGGGAGTTATTCTCTGAACATGCTGTGTGGCTTTAAAGCTGCATCAAGAAATATGTCGCCTTTTCAGATCTCACCTCACACTTTCCCAACATTTTGTGCAGCCAGGTCAGGAGGAGCAGAACCAATGCTTCTCTGATGGCTGCTACCAGGAGAAGGGATGAGCAGATAAGCTAAAAGTGGTGGGGAACAGTTATAGATCTTGACTTGGCAACTGAAGCCCCTGGAGGTATTTAAGAGATGAGCAGATACAGAGTTTAGAGATAGGATTTAGTTCCTGTCGGAGTTAGGTTGGTGGTTGAACTTGATGATCTGAAAGATTCCTTCCAAAACAATTCTATGATTCTATGTGTGGTGATGTACTTTCCCTCTTTATTTCCTCCTTTCTTTCCCCCTGGCTCCTGCTTGAGCCATAACCATCAGTGGGAGGTGTGATGAGCTGTTCCCACACCTTGTAGGTGACTACAGTCAAAACACTGTCTGGAGTGGGTCATCTAGATACTTGGTTCACATGTGAATATGACTATAGGTCAGTTATCATTCTCCATAAATAGTGGACAACCCAAGAGCCCTCTGAGCTCTTCTGCATGGCAGTGGGCTGCACACCAGGATCTTTGCTTGAGCAGGGACACTTGCTTAAGGTTCTACAGTTCTTCTCCTCAAGGATTCTTTGCTGCAACAGATTCTCTGTAAGTAACTAATAGCATGCTAAAAACTTTGAAATTTTAGCTAAGTGATATAAAGGATTGATTGCATATACATATAATCCTTTAGACATAAATCATTGACCAAATCTGGGGGGTCCTTTCTGAACCTTGCGACTCAGTGAGAGGGTCTCCCTGACAGCTTGTTTGACCCTGTTCTCTATGCAGCTAATAACAGAGTGTACTCTGATATAAAAACACTGGTGAACTTCTTATCAAACTTTGTTATATCACTGTCTTAAATTGATAAACATTTCTTTACTTCTCTCTTACGAGTGAAGTCATTCACACAGCCTGCAACACTATGGTCTTCTCCACCTGGGATTTCTACAGTGTGTGGGAGTGGAAATACTCCATATTCTGTGGGGGCTCTAAACCTCTCCTGGTGAGGAAGTGAAGAAAGGCTGACTGAGGCAGGTTCTATATGTTTTCCATGGGGTAAAGGTGACTATTGCACATGGCCTGCCCTATTGAATTGGGAATTCAATTTAGGCTGTGACAAAAAAAAAAAAAAAAAAAAAAAAAAAAAAAAAAAA
>VZTY01004185.1:191552-313681 GCA_013400935.1 Turnix velox
TCCAACCCCCCTGCCATAGGCAGGGACACCTCCCACTAGATCAGGCCGCTCAGTGCCTTGACCAGCCTTATTTTGAAAATAAACCCTGTCATACACGCAACACAGGATGCAGAAAGCAAACTTGATGACCTAATCTTATCTGTTGTGTAGTAATAGTAATGCACTTCTGTAGTAATTCTAGATCTGGTTGAAGAATAATTGCAATTTATCTGGTAACGAGTTTTACACTCTATTCCTACATAGGAGTGCCAGGGGAAATGGGCTATAGCACCCAAGACAAGGTGCTTGTAAGTCTGTGACAAATTGATTTTGAAGTATTTGTCATTTATAATTAGTCACCTGTACTAAGTGTGAACATTATAAATGGTATGCTGTGCCTTTTGCTGATGCTGCAGTACACCATCATTGCTCTATTAAAAAACCCCAGTGAGCTGACAGGTTCTCCAACAGTAAAGTGTGAAGCAGTTTTGCAAGCCAGTTAATGTTTGTAAGCAGAGTAATATGCCATCATTACTCAAAGCAAGTGTGATATGTACAAGTGCATTGACTGTAAGCACCCTATAAAAACTGCTGGACATGCGGCCCAATGACATGAGATAAAAGCTGAAGAAATTTAAAAGCTGGATAAATGAATCAGCCTCATAGTTCAATGGCTTCCAGCTGACCCTGAGCAGAGATCTGGGTAAAGCTGGGTCAGTGCTCCAGCCGAGGAAAAGGCAAGAATTGTGTGTGTTGTTTATGACACTACTATTTTAATAGAGCATGTATGGTAAACAGTGCTGTAATAAAAGCTGACCTTTGCCACCACATGCTTTATTCTCCTCTCCTTAAAACCTGCTTGTGAGCAGTGAGAGAAAGGTGGATTGTATGGATTTAGAACCGACTCACTGTGAAGACTAGCACTGATTTATTTATTCCTACATAGGAGAATTTGCAAGCTTAATTCTTTTTCCCTTTTTCTCCTCATTTTTGAAGATGTTCATCTTTGTCAACTTTCCCTGCTGAGGCCATGCCGAGAGGCTCTGATGCATCACCTACGCCATAATCGTGCATGTCTTTCTCATACATTTGCACTGATTCCCAGCATCGTCTCTTCTCTGCAGGATGGCTTGTTCACCCAGACCCTGGGAAGTGCTGTCAATGAGGCCTTCTGCTGCTTTCCAGGGAAGGATTCTTATAAAAAGCATGCACAGCATGAAGGAGGAAGCAGATGCAGGCTCGCTCCACACACTCCTCTCCATTTCCTGGCATATGGTGGATGGTTAAAAAAAAAAGGATCTGACTGGTGTGAAAATCTATTCATCCTCTATCACAGAGAATAAATTATTTCTTTTTGGTCATATGCTGCGTGTTGTCCTGGCTGCACCTGCCTGTGTTGTTATGAAGGAATGCTTTAGATTCCCAGGCTGTAGAGATCAGGACAACATTCTGCTGACTTTATGAGTGACAGAGGCTGAATATTTTCATTCCATCACCTTTTTGTCTGAATTATAATTTCTGATTTTGCCTGTATCTTTAATGAAAGAAGCCTAAGCCTGATTTATGGCAAGAAAAAGATTGAAGATCCAATACAACTGGAAGTAAATTTACTGCCCAAGTGGCTTGTTGTCACTCATGTTGGAAAAATGCCTTTATCCATGTCTGATGTTTTTTATCCTCAGGCTGTAGTTGCTGGCTTTGCTACATTAGTGCTTGTGTTCACAGTTCCTGCTTCTTACCTGTCCCACAGCTTCTCTTCTGGTCTCTGAGACTATGAAGCAGCTGCCTGTAGCCAGGAGTGGTGGGATTTCCATTGCCCTTCTGGGAATGTGTGAGCACCCTTGGGGCAAGCAGGGCTCAGGAAAGTGGGCTCCATCCTCCTTAATCCTCCCCCATTCCCTCTAAGTCTGCACCTGTTCAAATAATCTCCTTGATAAGACTGAATTTAATTTAGTCTCTCTGTCATGCTTCTTGTCATCAGAAGTTCCCTGAAACTTCTTTCATATGACAGCAGTATTTTTAAAGCCCAGGCACTGGTCTGGGACAGACACTGCACACTTGTGGTAAAGAAAAGTGGGGAGCCATGTTAAAATTAAGCTCCAGTTAATCTCAAATGGCATCACTGTGCACGTCGCTTTACTTATCTTTCTGTCTTAGCTTCCTTCTGCTCTTGTTCTGTCAAAGTGGGATGGACTACAAAGGCTCAGTAGTGTTTCTGGCCTGTTAGTGGGGATCTGGATTGCTCCTGGCTGTATGAAATCCTTGGCTGCCATGAGGGGACCTGGGAAGGTAACTGCATGGGAATCCCCCATCTTTACAAAAGCACCTGCACACACAGATCCTACAGGCTCAAACCACACAGGTGGATTTTTACAGCTTCCTAAAAGGAGGAGCATTTCTGTCCCTTTGTGTTTGCATCCCAAGGAACAGCAACAATCACAATGTTCTTTGTTGTACAAGAAGGTGCAACAGATTTTTTTTTCAATTAGCTCATGGTGCCTGTGGGATAATCCTGTGGTGAATGGGTCCTGTTGGAGTTCCGACTGGCACTAAGAAGTGGCAAAGGAGTTAAGAGTGAGTAGAGAGGACTGAGCCACTGCATGACTGCCTCTCCTCCCACCCTTGATTAATATCCCTAGTAATGCTAGTTTTGCAGAGAACGTGTGTTCTTCACCAGTATTACTTAATAGGGAAATGTCTAAATGTGCCAATCAGGATTCTAGACAAAGCCCAAACCTTTGGGAAAAAGCTGTTTATTGCTCATTGTGCAGAGAGCACTGAGCACTGGCCAGCACTCTTTTTCAGAAGCTGCTTTTTTTGTGTTCCTATGACAGCCACAGAGATGTGTTGGACATATGAAAGGCCTGCTTCCTCTATTTTTTTAATAATTGCCATAGTCAAATTACTATTACCTTACAAAAAACCCCCAAACTATTTTTTCCCTCTCCACGCATTTAAAAGACTAAGGGGTGGAGAACAGGATGCATACAAACATGTATGTACACATATGTTTACACACGTGTACATTCATGACTTTTTCCATCAGATCCCACATGAATATAGCCCAAAAATGGAAAACAGTGGAGATAGAACAACAGACATGTTGTCATAAAGTCATACATTAGTTGCTGAAATCGGTCACGCTGCACCAGCAATAAGGTGAAAGCAGAAGAAACAAAAAAATATGCAATCTTTTTTCTTTTCCCCCCCCTTACTGAATACAGATTACAAGTGTTTAACCTGCTTTTTGAAATTGGAAGCGGCAGCAGATTGTGATGTGAAATAGGGCATAACGCTTCAGAAGAAGGATGTGTAGTAATTTCAGGGGCCTGCTTTTCCTTTTGTATGTTATACATAATAATAGGCTTTGGTCCAATTTCCATTTTAGTGGATATTGGGGAGGTGAGAGGAAATGTTTATTTTAGCAACTGGGCAAATCAAAATAATTTTTGCTCAAAACATGGGGGCTCCGAGAAGGCTCTGCAGCCCTCAATTCACTGTCAGTCTGACACTTGCCAGAGCTGGGGTTCTGTATGGGGTGCATGTGGGTTTTGGGGGTTTGTCTGTGGGCACAGGATGCTCAGAGCTATATGAGGGAAGGATTTTGCCTCACATCTTTTGCAAGTTTGATCTGAACTCGTTGAAAAGGTCCAGGAGATCGGGTGACCATGATGAAACTGTTCTGGTAGGACAGTTTTCCTTCCTTTTTCAATAGCTTGATCCCCTTTATAACAACATACAATTTGTTCTAGCCCTAGCAAAAGCCTATAAGTCTTTCTTTATTATTGTTATTATTATTATTTTCACATGTTTTGGACTGGACCTGATGTTTTTGAGATCTCAGCTGAATGTGACTGAATTGCAGTACAGCTTTTCAAAATAATTTTATGCTGGAGCAACAAATATTCTGTTTACTCAGGAATGACTTGTGGAATTCAGGTAGCGTGAGAAAAGCCTTTCTCTTCAAAAAGGGGCAGGTAGACTATGGCCTGAGCTGGGGAGAATTGGTTAGAGTGGTGGCTCATCATCTGTGGGAATCCTTGCAGTATCTCTCCTCTTGCAGAGATCATCACTGTCCTGGATTCAAGTGAAAAGAAGTCTCTTTCCATGGGATTCAGCATCTGAGCTCAAGTAGATGATGAAGCTGCTTCAGTCTAATCCTGAATTTCACCTGAGGCACTCTGCCAGCCCTGCCATGGGAGGAGTGGATGTGCAGGAGGTGATTAATCACCAGGAGGCTGAGGACCAAAGTCCTCTTTAACTATTACATCACCTCCACATTTTTGAGAGATGCTGTCTATCCCAGGCATGAAACTGGTGAGGTGTCTACCTTGTCCGCAAAACTCCAGTTTCCCATGGTATCTGCAACAAGAAACCAACTTTACTTAGCTCTGTTATGCCCTATCTCTTCCTTTTATGCTTGTGGCTTTTCCTGCTTATGTGCAGGTTCCAGCATTGAAAGAAGAAATTGCACACCGGGGCATGATGTGAAAAATCTCTCTCAAACACCAGTTTTCCCTACACATATCAATTGCAGAAAGAGCAGATGGCCTGGATATATTAATTTTATTACAGGTAACAGAAGAGGGACTGTAGCAGATGAGAACATGCAGTGCTCATGGTTTTGTAAATGGCCCAGTGGTGTCTTTAAAATAGAAAGAGGAAAGGTCTGGCTTGTACTGGGGAAGCTGAGACAGCCCAGAGGTTTAGGTGTAACTTGGACCATCAGGCACAGCATATAATTACCTTACTTGACGATGTTTTATGCCTCCTCTGATTCTTGTCTACGAATAATGGAAGACAGCATTGCTAAAGGAGAAAGGACAACTTGTGCTATTAAGTCCACTCTAGTCCTGTATTTCCTCCTGTGTTACTCTGCTTTTTTTTTTCCTTTCTCTTATCAAATCTTTTTATTTTAATTTTGCCTGAGTGCATTGTGAAATATGGAGAAGGAATGTTCATATAGTCTCCTCCCTTGCCGAGTGCCTGCTTTGTGTGTGCATGCACCAACGTGTGTGTTGTGTTGAGTTCAAGGACTGTTAAATGTCATGTAACCAAAACAGAGCATTTCAGTCACGTGGTGCTGACAAGCTGCACTCATGTGTAGCACATGCTTTTCCTTAGACCAAAACAGATGTCATTTCCCTTGATCCCTCTTTGTATTCCTGAAAATAAAGTTCTGTAAAATTTTGTGGGCTTGTTTTGCTTTGGTTTGGTTTTTTTTTTGTTTAAATAGCTTTAGGTTTATACCTTCCCAGACTGAATGGGAGACATGAAAGATTGCAAATAGATGTTTCTGAATTATCGATCTCTTTGCTTTCTGGAAAAAATTTACATTAAATGGCTGTTCTCAAGCCCATAGCTTTAATGAGAATCACTACTGTAGCTATATTTCCCTGAGGTCCTGCAGCTGAATCCCGCTTAGGACCAGGGATGGCATCTTTTCTCCTGAATGCAATGCTCCTGATGCTAAGTGTCTTTTTTACAATGTTATTCAGATGGACATGATAATAAAAATATTCCTGTGTGTCTTGGTTTATCTGGCTGCATGTCAGACTTGGTTTGAACAGGCTTACACAGGCAGAAATGACTCCTGGGAAATGATTACCATGCTGCTGGGTGACCGAGATGGTTGTTAAAGAAAACTGTGTTTTCAAATGGTTGACAAGAAAACTAGTAGAAAGGTACAATTGTCATCTATCTACTTGCATTGTAAAATGTCTTTTACACAGAGAAAGAAGGTCAGACTTGAGCAAGTGTGGCACACTGAAGTAGAAAAAATACCAAAGAAATTTATCAGCTAAAATGTTTGCATGCCTAGAAAAAAGGACGTTTTCTAATAGATGAAATTAGTCCTGCACCTTTAGCACATATTTCAATTTACCTTAGAAGGAAACAGGTACTGTTCTGAATTAAATTAAATGTTTGCAGGGTTATGTACATGTGTGTTTTCTATATAAGATTAATAACAGAAAGAATTGGGAAGAACGTGGAGGGGTTAAATATATTTCTAGCTGCCAGTACTTTTGCTTCTAGGTAATTTAGAAAAATTGGCTTTATAGTCGCTCGCTATGTCTGTAAAATTCCTTCTTCTCCTGTTTAGGGATTCCCTTTGAAATATGGGACCTCTAAGGTCCATTGTGCCTCTCTCCTCTGAGTCAGTAGAATTACCATCTACAATAAAGGCCAGTCTGTTTTCATTGCAACTCATTGCCATGATGACTCATATGGATTCATTCACAGGACAGACCAGATGTGTAGGACTGAGAATACTGAAAGCAGGAAACACAGAAACCCATGCTGTGATGATGAGCTGCTCTACGTGTTGCTGCCTGGCCTTTGTCTGCAATGCCTGGTTTTGATACTCAAAGTCCACAGGAGGCAGGGACTGGCCAAATCTACACCTTGACCAAATGTCCTGTGTTGTTCTCCTGAATTAATAATCTCAAAACCATCAAACAATGCTGCAAAACCATCTTGTCCTTGTTATTCTGAAGGAGAAGTTTTTATTTGGTTAAGATCTTTGAAAATGGTACTGTTAAAGTAAATGAGCTGATGCCCTAAATTGTGACTCATCATGCAAATAATCCTTTATCCTAACTGCACTTTGGTTTGGCTGTGTAGAGTTACCATAACTTGAAGACCAGGATGAGAAGTTCAGCCATGTTCTTAGACAAAGACAAGCATAATAAACAGAGGATGCTGGTGAAGATGTTATCCAAGTTTAAAATAACCTTAATAAATTCAGTACACAAACACTTCTGGAAGGATCATATTCACAGCTAATAACTGCTGTTGCCAAGTTTTAAAAAGCATTCCTCCTCCACATAAAACATCTACAAAGGTGATGACCATGTTAGTTACTTGGACTGATTTTATAAGAGGCAGTGCAGGTGAGTCAGGCTGTTCCTGTTGCAGCTCAAACTTAAAATAGCTTGCTGTAAATAATCTTCTATGCTTAACAAAAGCTTGTACAATTCCTGATAATTAATTCATCACCCACACTGACATTCAAAAGGCTGAGATCGTTTCTGGTGTTGTCTAGTTCACTGTGACAATGTACCCAGAGAAATTACTGAAGCCTGACATTTTAAAGATAACTGTTTATGTTCTTAGGGCCAAAATGCTTCACTTCAGTAAACTGGTATATTTCTTTCAAAATCAGCTGAGAATTTATGCACACAAAAATTAATTGAAAGTGTCACAGCATGTCTGTTCATTCCCTTTCGAAGATGCAGAATCAGATAGTCAGTAAAGGTCAAGTTCCACGTCCCAGCCTTGTGGGTGCAGAGTGGGATGGCTCCCATGTTCTCAGACTGGGGTGCAACTGATAATCAAACCTGCAAAGTATGAGGACAAATCCAACACCAGCTCCCAATGTAGCAGGGGAACACAACCCTACAATTTCTTTTTTCCCGTTTTAAATACAATTCTCTTAGATTCAAAGTTAACTTCATCAGCCACAATTCTTCAAAGAAAAGGGAAGGATGTGATCCTTCAGCATCTCTGCTCTCCCAAATGCTCTAGCAGGAACCTGGACTTCCACTGCATCTTACAGATTTTAGGAACAGCAGCAAAGGCAATGAAATCACTGAAGATTTCTTGCTTCTGTTGTTGTTAATGATTTGCACCACAGTGGTGATAGGCTGTAGCACAGCTCCTCTTCTCTGCCAGTCTTACATGCCAAGCAAACATGACAGGTGTGTGGAGAGAAAGCATGAAGGTTCTTGTGTAGGACTGAAGCAAAGGTGACACCAGAGTGCAATTTTCATGTTAACCTTTGAGTTTCTCTAGGGAAACCTTAAAAATCAACCTGTTCTGATGCATGTCTGCATTTTCACTTGTGGGGGCAGGTATACCTTATGAAAAGGCAGCTGTACCTGCTTCTGCAGCCTCCAATATGCTCTGCTACCAGTTTCACTTCCAGTATCTGAAAGGCACCAAAACAAAAGCCAGAAAGGGAATTTTTATGGGAGCATGTAGTGATAGAAAAAGTGGTAATGGCTTCAGACTAGAAGAGGATAGATTAGATATCAAGAAGAAATTTTTCACTGCGAGGGTAGTGAGACACTGGAACAGGTTGCTCAGGGAAGTTGTGGATTCCCCATCCCTGGAAGTGTTCAAAGTCAGGCTGGATGGGGCTTTGGGCAACCTGGTCTAGTAAGAGATATCCCTGCCTATGATAAGGGAGTTGGAACCAGATACTATTTAAGTTCCCTTCCAACACAGACCACTCTTACGATTCTACATACCAGGAGCATGGTGGTAATGCTACATGCTGCCCTCTCCATTGCTCTGACTGTTAGCAAAACCAGCAAAACAAATACAAATAGAAAGAGAATACAACTTCAAACAATGATCACTTCCTCTTTTTTTTTTAATGTTTCTTTTTTTTTGTAAACTCATTGTAGAAAACCTGTCTGATTATAATTGGAGATGCTGGTGATCCATGAGTTTGCAGCCAGCCAGCATGGCAGCTTTAGCCACTTTGCAGCTGCTTTCTTACTGGGGGAAAACCAGACATGAATGCTTATAGTAGCTGACTGACAAATCTAAGGAAAAAGAACTTGTTTCTTCACAGCTATTGTGGCCTTCTGGGGGAGTATGAAGCATGTTTACTTTGTGAGGAGAAAAAAAAAGCTGAGGGGGTGGCTGATACCAAAAGTTATATCTCTGAATATGTCAGGAAGACGCTTCTTTCTCTGTAGGAAACAGTAAGAAATGCTGTGTTGGGAAGACCAGATACTGGGGCTGAGACAGAAGAGGATAAGTCATGCAAATGGACATGTGGGCATGGAGGCAGAAAAAGAACATTTGCCCTTGTGCCAATAAATTCATGGGTACAGTAAATTTATGTCTTGCAGGCAGGAGGAAATTAATTGCCAACAGCAGCAGGAGCAAAGTGTCTTGATGACCACATTTGGGGGACCACATCAGTGAGAGCTGTACCTGGGATTTTGCCATGGCTTTTTTTTTCAGTTGGTGGAGGCTGTTGGTGAAGAAAGGCAGCAGCACTGTCTCAGGAGCTACAATAAGCAGGTCATTTAAAGGACTTTGGATTGGGTTAACAAGCATGTTGTTGCTGTTCAATGAAATTCTTACCCAATGGCTACATTGGGGTCCCAGGAAGTGCCCATGTGAGATCTCAGAGACAGGACAAGAAAGATCTCCACCTTCATAAAATGGCTTTTCCTAGATGCTCAGCACATTGTAGCTATGGACAATTGAAAGATCCTACCCCTGGGGAAGCCCTTGCTATGCCTAAAAGCAATGCTATGAGATATTTTTCCTGCTGCATTTCAAGGACTCCTTTTGCATACAGAGGTGGAAACTGACCATGGGGCCTCTGTGGGTCAGGGCCAAGCATGGCATGATACACCTTGTGACTGCCAGGTCAGACAATGAGAAACATCTATTAAATTCCTTTTTCACAAGGAAAAATTCTTGACATGGAGCTGCACTTCACCTCCCTCTCTGTGGATTGCACAGGAATTCAGTAAAACCACGGTATTAATGTCTCACCAAATTTGCAGGAGGTATGAAGCTGCAGCTTTGCTAAGTGAGCAATGTCCAACATCCGAATGGGATTATTGCCTTCTGAGTTTAGAGCTAGCAATTCAAGTAGAACTACGATGAGCTATTTTATTTTTGATCGCTTAGAAGAAGCATCTTATTCTATGGTATTGAACTGCCTCTCGTGTCTGCATGTGCTCTTGAGCTGACATGCACAAATTCACGTCTTTCCACCAGACAATTTAGGTGTAATTGTATCTCATCAAGGAGAAAATCCATGGCACTCTGCAAACTTAGAATGTGGGCAGTATTAGGCATTGCCATTAATATCAAGATAAACAACACACAGACTGATGAAAAACCTTGATTGTCCTGTCAGATAAATTTACAACAAACTCATTCCTGCTTCTGAGAGAAAGGCAGTAGTAAAGTTTCGCAACAATCAGCAAATATAGGCATTTAAGGCTGTTTTGGATGCCATAACATCTCTTGTCTGGCTCCAAAAGGGCACAGACCTTTTGCAGATCCTTTATTGTATTTTCCACTTGGACATCTCAGATCAAAAGCTATGTCTGCAGTATCACTGCCTGCTAATGTTGAAGTATCTGAATTCTTCCTAACTAGGAGGTGGGTAGGAAGTGTGGGGCAATGGTTAGGTGCCATCTGATGCAGAACAGGCTGCTGCTGGCCCAGGTAGGCATTGAGTAGGGAATCAGTATTGGCCACTTCAGCCATGATACCCAAAAATGGATCTGTGAGAGGAAAGCATCTGTATTCATAAAAAGTGAATGTGCAAGTAAACAAATGTAGATATGGTTGTAGATTTGATGAGTGCTCTAGTCAGTTGTGTCCTTTTCTTTGAAGAATATGGAAAATGTAAAATACAAAAGTGACTGATTTCATACACATGAGCCTCACCCAGATGTTCTGCTTCTTTTCATCCTCCTTTCTTTTGCTCACTGCTGTTGTCTTCTGCCACTACTAAAGCACTTCTTGGGGCCTCCTTAAACGTTTTTTTTTTTTGCATCTCACAATAGCATCTTCCCTTTCCTCTGTAGTGGGCTCCAGCTTTTTCCTCTGTGGTGGCCTTTCTGCTTTGTTGTGTAGTAATTCTTCATCAGCTGGGGAGGTCACACACACAATTCCTGGATGAAATTGCAGGTACTAACCACTGCAATCAACTTGCCTGTCTGCTCTTTGTTGTACTCTAAGCTATTGGTTTCCCAAGCCTGTAGGGCAGGATGCTGTAAGATGAAAAAGAAAACTTGAGTGTTATTAAACCCTGGATCTTAAGTGGAGATGTAGAGGTGGATATTATAATAGGTCTACTAATTTGCTACAATTAATTACTGGTTGTGGATAGACTAGTAAAACTAGTGGCTCTCTGGGGCTCCTCCACCACCTAGGAGAACAGCTCTGAACTTCTCTCAGTTAATAGAGATGGAAAGCCTGTATCAGAGAGGATGTACTGTTTCTCTCACACAAGTGCTTTGTCAGGGGCTTCAGAAAGAAGCTCCTGACTGTGATTTACAAATAGGAGTCAGAAAGAGCCTGACTCCTATTTGGATGTCTGTCTTTAGTTGGGGAAAAATCTTTAACCCACAGCCTGTCCCAGTGAATTCCTGTTGCACACCTGCCATACATACACCATGTCTCATGCTGGGTATAGGCACATGCAGCATTAGGAGTGACCCTTACCAAGGATGTCCCTTCTGGGTCTTCCCCAAAATCCCACAGTTTCTGTAATGGAGCACAGGTCACCCAGATCACCAAAAGCAATATATTTCAATGCACACTTAAAATGGAGGCTATATTTTCAAGGGGTTTTCTGAATTAGGACTTAGGAATTCAGCATCTCCCATGCTCCTCATTAGAGATGCTGTGGTTTTTGCCTCCAGTTGCAGACATATTGATTTACACTTGGAAGAGAAAAGGAAAATCAATGAGTGTGGAACAACAGCAGGCTGAGAGGCTGAGCTGCATTGAGGGTGAGTTTTGCGGGAGAGAGGCGGAAGGAAAGCTGCAGTCTTTCTTCTCCTGAGCCTTGTAAAAAAAATAAACATTCTTATTTTAATCAAAAGGTTTAGCTGCACAGTTTCCATCACATTTCTGAGAGCAGGATGGCAAAGATCGATGACTGTCTCCTTCTGCAATAGCAGCAGCTGCTGGCACTCGCTGTATTTTCATTTTCCACTGGTGAGACATCTGTCATGTTGTGTATTGATTTTTCTTCTGTTCGTCAAAGGCACAGTTTATGTGTGGGGGCTAATCCTCTGATTCCTACAGGAAAAAAGAACAAAGATCATTTGTTACCAGTGAGCTTTAAATGAAAATCCAGAATGCTTAATTAGGTAACTTCATAAGTCCCTAACCAATGCAGCCCATGCAGCATTCTTTCTCACCTTTCCTGACTGCTGGATGCTGTCTGTCTTCACAGAAATAGGATGTTAGGGTGCATCTGCCTCCTGCCTGCTGACATCTTGGTTTCTGTTGCAGGAGCTAATGATTTCTGGAGTGCTGGTGTACAGGACACTCCTCTCTGACAGCAGATAGACATACCAGCTCTGAAAAACTGCCCAGACCCTGTGTTCTGGTTTAGGCTCAAAAGGTCCCTCCAAATGACAGATGGCCCCCTGTCCTCTCTCAAATGATAGGAGAGGAAGGAATAAAGAGATTTGTGAGTTTACAAAAATTCTAAGCTACTTTAATAGATAATAAAATAACAAATAAAATTTAAAAGAAAAAGAGAAAAAGTTATACAATGTATACAAAACTGTATCAAGCTCCCAGGATGATGTTCACATCTCCAGCAGACACAGGGAAGGTCCCAGACGGGTCATTTCAGTCAGGAGCTGGAGTCAGGAGTGCTGAGACTGAGGTCAAAGTCAGATGGACAGCCAGAGTCTTCCCTATAAACCAGCCATCAAAGAAAGCACACTGACCGTTTGATCCCTCAGCTTTTATACAGAGCATGGGGCAGATGGGATGGAATACTCCTGTTGGTCAATTTTGGGTCACCTGCCCTGTCCACTCCTCCTTGCAGGTGGGACCCCTCTACATCTTTCCGCTTCAAACCCCTGGTGGGGCAAATGATGAATTTTTTGATCTTGATCACCATAGTGAATAATGAAAATAAGAGCCTCTTGCCTACCATTCCCTGGTATAATCAGGTCTTATCAGTCTGAGAGTGAACAGTTTCTGAACAATGTGCAGTTAATTTCAGAGTTTAGTAGACATAAGAGGCCTAGCTGAAAAGTGAAATTACAAACTAGAAAACTTTCTCTATTTTACCTCAAACCAGGACACCTTGATCATTCCTCATGTAGTTAACATATGAGATGTGGATGTCTTGACAAACCCACACGGGTGATTTCCTTGTTTCCATTTCCTCAGCAGCTTTTCTCATCTTGACATCAAAGCCCTATGAAGTACCCCATTTCTCTCTCCTTTTACTGCTGAATTCTCCTTTGTGCCTTGCTGACTTCCTGCAAGAGAAGTCTCTGCCTATAGCTTTTTTGTTTCTTTTTCAATTTATTTTTTCCTCTATCTCTCTTTCCAAACTGCTCAGTTTCCCTTACAGTCTCCCATCAGGTGAATTCCTAATCAGCCTTATCAAGTGATCCTTTTGCCCAGCAAAGCGTTGCCTGGCTACATTCTGTCTGGCATGAGGAGCTGAATAACTGCCTTGCCCTAAGACTGAAAATGTGGCTTTGTCCAAAGGTGTGCCACATAAACTGATGGCCAACAGAGTTTAATGACCTCATTAATACTCATTTGCAGAATGCAAAATTAAGCACTTTCACTTTTGTTGAGATACATATCTAAACAAAAGAGGGAAGGGACAACGTGAAGTAGACTAATTTTCAAGATAACTCATAGCCAGATTCAGATAGAGGAACCAGCAGCAGACACTGTTAATCATAGATAGTCTTCTGCATTACCATACCATTAGTACTCTGAATGTGTATTTATGGGAGGCCAGTGAGAATGTGCAGCCCAGTTAAGAATATTTATTTATCCAGTTTCATATGACAGCAGAATGATGGCAGGTCTGCTGAAAATTCATGGACATTTAACCTTCATATTAGGTTTATGGAGGAAGAATCTACTCTAAGAATGACTCCCACAGTGAGAAAAATGTCCTTAGGCTGGGCCATGGAACAAACATCAAGCCCATTGCTATAATTATTAAAGCTATTTGTGTGTTTTCATGCTACTGTAGCACTTGCTCCACTGGTGTGGAATAGAATGGAGTAAATCTTTGATTATGAGTGTTGTCTGAATTGCTGAAGTGCAACAGCTCCTGAAGGTCCTGGGGTTCAGCGATGAGGTTCATCTCACCTACCTTGAATGACCTAAATTTAGGAGGCTCTTATGTTTCAGTCCCTCTCTAGTCAGAGAACAGGCACAAGTAAAGAGTGAAAAGGTCCATCGTTCACATTTATCCAGATTTGGTTTTCATTCTGTTAAGTGAGACCTGCTATCTAACTCAGAAACAGATGAAATTGAGCAAGGCAAATCTTATCCTGAAAGATTAGTAATTTGCTTATAAAATGAATCCTACTCTTAATGTTTCCATGGGGTTGTAGTCATGCCACAAAAGTCATTATCAGCAATAAGAGTGGTTAGAGTAGAAGAAATGTGCTAGCTCAGGCACAACATAGCAGTGTAAATGCAGAGAAAGTCCTAAGGGACAGTAAAATATGCTGTATTTTGCTTTCACCACTAGTATTTCAGAAATAAATCTCTGAGAAAATGGGAGGAGAAAACTGAGAGTCACCACAGCTGCATTTAGTATAAGGAGCTGTATTATTGTTAGAGGAAAGCCATGAGAGAGTTCTGAGAGGGTGCCGTGGGGAGCTCAAAAGACTACAGAGGTAGGAGAGACATGGCAGCTGGCTTTCAAAGGCTATTGTGATGAATGGGAACGACCTTTCAGTTGGTATCGCTGTATTGAAAGCAGTGAGAGGGGTTATTCAGTGATGAAGCTCAAGGCATTAGACTTGCTCAGAATAAGCAAGGGCCTGAAACACCGTTGTCGTCTTTCTTGGTCAGTATCCTAAGCTCCAGATGCCGACTCTCCTCTGGTAGGATCTGTCTTTCTCCCAGCAGAGGCTGTGGAGATTTACCAAGGGTAATTACGCAAGATGCAAATTCCTATGAAGATTTTGGAGCATTTATTTTTGTTATGGGATCTGTACCTCTTGAAGGAAAATGTTGTCATTAAAAGTTAGTGATCTGACCAAATAACACTTGTGTTTGTGATGGCCATGGACTGGTCCTCTGTGTGACCTTGGGAGGTAACTCAGGAAAACAAATTGCAATCATTCTGCACAGAACCACAGCTCTATGGAAAATCCACATTCTGAAAGTCTGTTGACATTATGATGTTAGATGCTAGCCTAAAAGCTGAAAGGACAGCACAGTGCATATTCCATAGAGTTTTCTCCAGTTGTCTCTGAAAAGTGTTTAGAGGAAAGGATCAACTGGTATGTCTTCCTGTAATACAGGCTTTACGGTCTCCACAGTCTGACAAGCTCTGTTATATTCTTTCATGTACAAGGAAAGAATATTGCTGTTTGCAAAAACAAACCCCAAAAAACAACCAAACAACCAAAAGCAAAAACTCAACCAAAAGCAGGATTAAAACAATGAATTTCTGTAGGATGGCTTGAATTGGAACTCATACTGAATGATTATAGCAGTTTCTTGTAGTGTGACTTGGTTATGCTCTGGTGAACCTGGAAGTGATATCTGAATTTGGCACTGGAAGGAGAAATCAGGATGGTCTCCTAGAAAAGACTGAAATCTTTGAAGAAATCCAGCTGGCTGCACCTCTAAATCCTTTGAGGCTCATACTTCAGCTATTACTTGCAGTATCAGTTACTAAGCATGAACAAACATCCCAAATAAATGGCTTGACAAGGTAACCATGTGCACTCACTCTTCTTCCGCCATACATCAGACAAAGGAGGCTCCCTAAATCAGCCTTCATGGCATTTCTTTTCTGTATATAGAATTTTTGTCAGCAGTGTGAAAGAAGCTAAACAACAGCTTTCCTCATAACTTAAAGAGCTAAACAGCTTGATTAATTACTTAGGGATTTCCCTAGGGCTGTTACTAAGGTAACAGTGTAGAAGTGTTTAAAGATGGCCGAATATCCTGTATGCACAGGAGGATACACATTGGCTTTTCAGCAGCAGCCTCCACTGTGAGTTTTATGTAGTAGCAATGCTGGAAATGAAAGCTACGCTCATATGTGCATGTACAGATGAAAGTGCAGAGCCCACACAATGTGGTGAACCCCTAAATTAATCTACTGAACATGAAAAAAAATCTGTTTTGGCTTTAAGGGGTACATAACAGGAAAGAAACATCAACACTCATTTAAAGAATGAAGGGCATATATCTTTTTCCAGCTCCAGAAAGTCTTCATTTTGCTGGCTGATTTAAAGTATTCTTTCTCTCTTCCTCATGATGTTGACACAAGGCTGCCCTCACACTCTCCAGGGTACTTCTCTTAGGTACAGATGCCCATGCTGCTGCCTGGTTCCCCTGTGGTACCCACCGTGGCTTGCTTTGATCTGCAGTGTGGCACAGAGCAATGTCTCTGTGCTGAGTCATGGTGCCATTAAGTTCTGTGTTTTCAAGCTTCACAATAATAAAGCCTTTTCTAGTCAAAACTAGAGAGAGATAAAAAAGAAGGGGCCAGTTGTGGTAAAGAATGTACCCCATTGCCCTGTGAGTAATTTGACTGAATGGAAGAACAATTGCTCATGTCAGAATTTTATCAACGTTAATGCTCAAGTTAGTTAACACAGGACATGGAGGTAGCTAGAATTTTTGCCTATTCTCAACTGGTGAAACCATCTTCTCACTAACTGATCAACTTTCATCCTTAGGAGAGAAGAAGTAGCATCCAAGCTCAGGAGACTGATATGGGATAAGAGATAGTTTTGAGTTCAGTGACTAGCTTGTAGTGGTCTGAGTTCTTCTGCTACTCAGAGAAGTTATTTTTTCTCTTTATCTGACATCCTTCTTCTCCTCAGAGCTTTCTGTATCATTTCTGATTCTCATTTTTGACAAATGGCTCTGCTCAGCTCCTCCAACTCTACTCAATTCTGCTGCTGAACCAGTACAAAGCCTTAAGAAGACTCTCATAGACTTGGTAATTTTCTATTCGAGGTCATTCATTTTCCTTTTATCTTGTTTCCAGCAATGACCACATGGAGAAACTCTCAAATTTCTGCAAGGAACCACAAAAAATGTGACACTTGCAGGGCATTCTGCTTGGAGATGCTGAATACCCATAGCTTTCCAATTGGCACTTCACAGGATGCTTATGGCTCAAACTGTGCAACATATTAATTCTTCAGGTTTACTGAAATTGCCTAAAAATAAGTAATAAAAATTCTGGAGGAACTGAGCTTCTGTTAACATCTTTTGGACAATTTGGGAAAAAATTCAAAAAATTCAAAACAAAGTCTGAAACAAAAGGCTCCAATTTAATTTAGAGAGAGTTTTGCTATTTGTCAATACTCTGAAAATGTAGGCACAACGTTGCTTTGTGTTACTCCATCTGTATTTTCATCCCAAAATTGTTTTGTTTATATTGTTGAGTTTTGCACATCATCTGGCAGCCTATGACTGCTGTCACTCTGCTAACCCATGGAATACCTTTAAACTCCTCTTTTGGACATAACTAATCACCCAATCTATATAGTTCATTATAGTACACCAAATAATTTTTTTTTTTGATCACTGTTTCCATATCTTCACAAATTACCCACTTCAGGGATATTTGGATGATATGATACTTATTATCATGTTTAAAACTATAGTTATCACTATTGTTTTGAAGCAAGTGTCCACCCTTGTATGATAGGAAATCAAGATGGAGAATCATAACTGCCTTACATCCCTTTTCCCAAAGCAGATATTTTTGTTTAGAATTTGAAAGAACAAAGCTCTTCAGGAAGGATAGAGCTGTGACAGGATTTCACTGTCTTCCCCAGCTCCACTTCCCCTGGGTGCAATTTTTTTCCTACTGAGCAGTCCTTGCTCTAGTGGTCTTGTTTCTCTCTCCCGAGTATCAACAAAGGTGTTTCAACAAGTGAATTGCAGAGAACAGGCAATGGATGATTTTTAATCCCTTGGGAAAAAGAGGAAAGAGTCTGTATTCAGTCTCTGAATCAGCAGCACCCCAGGTGCTATTGCCAGTTCTGTCTCCCACTGCCTCTCAACTTTGTGTTTAACTCCTGCCAGGGGCAGCAGCATCCTGTAGGGTGCTGCCCTGCAGGAAGGGGTGAACTGGTCCCTTGTGCCTTGTCTGCTGTCCCCACTGAAGTCCTCCACACAAAGAGGCAAGATAGCCCTGCCCACGCATCTCACAGCCTGCAATTTGGCAAGACACTGTGTAGACATCTGTGGCCAGCTGAATTTCCCAATGGGAATTGCCATGAGAACACGCTAATAAAAAGCTCATAGCTTCTAGGGCTGTCCTATATTTACTTTCCTGGATGGCCACCACACTGTGTTTTTGCCCTAATAACCAAGTCGATGACAAGAGGAGGCTGTATAGTGCTTATGGTGTCAGAAAGAGAGGAACTTATATCAGTGTGAGACCATGATGCTCAAATGGCCAGGTAGGGACCTGCTGTAGGACAAGGCAATACAGTCCCAATCCTTTGCTCTGCATCTTTCACTTGTGCTATCAATGTGAGGGATGATTTATAGTAACATTTTCAGGGGTGTTCTCCAGAGTTATTGTTCTCAGTTCGCAGTTACTCAGCACATGCTTGCAGAGCCAGTGAAGACCACCCAACAAGTACAGCAGTTCACGTTCAGGTGTATTGGTTTAAACTGCTGACAAAAGCAGATCAGTCCAAGAAATGGAGAATTTGAGCTGCCCTTGTGGTGAGGGTATGTGTCTATTCACTCTTTTGTGGAGATGTTACCTAAACCTCACAGGCAATAACAAGAAGTGCGAATTGTACTTTTCAAATACCTCAACTCCATGAACTAGACTCGGAACCTTGAGATAAAGAGAGAAACACCTTCTTGATGAACCTGAAATAATCCTTAAAGGAGCTGCAAGTTAAAACACAATAAGAAAATCTCTGCTTTGCTATAATAATAGACCTGTAAGTGCAAATTTAAATGATAAAATATGAAGGAACACCAAGTTAATGTGGAACTGCAGTAATACTAGGATGTAAAGCAGCAATGACTTACAACTGTTAAAGAGTTATGGGAGCTGCTAGGCTTCATGTTTACAGCTCAGATTTTAAATGTATTCAGAGCAATCTGCACAGTTCTGGATTTATACAGAACAAAGGATGAGACCTGATGATGCTTTTTGTGTCGGTGTAGGAGAAATAGAAAATAAAAGCAAAGTGACATGCCCCTTGGCATTTATTACTTTGTTTACTTTCGTTTACTTAAGGCTTATTTTTGTATTCTATGAGCTAATTTCCTTGGGAATTGATAAATAATAACTTCCTGGAATATTTTCACCCCTGTAAAATCTTGGCATGCCGTAACTATCTCTCAGCAAACATAAGGGACTTAGACAGACTTTCCCACCCTCCCCTCCCCCACAGAAATGATGAAAGAAAAATCCAAGATACACTGTGAAGCAAGAAGAAGGGGAATAGCTTCTTCTTGGGCAGATATCTTTCTTTGAATCATGAATACAGTGTTGACAAACATTGTAAGTCACTTAGAAACATCGAGAAAAGGGAGCACATTATTAACTGTTTCACTGTTGCTAGACTGCTGGGGTATGTCTAGGTACGTGCAGCTCCCTGGACATATTCTGATAGCCCATGGATGGAAAATAAATTAACAGAGGCAAGAAGCAGTGGAAAACCACCATCAAGTTAAATGAAAATACATTTGTGATGCTGCTCCTTGGGTTGCTTTCCTACAAATTATTCTTTCTTGACCCCCACTCCACTCTTTATAATTGTTTTTTTTAGTCAATATGATATCTAGTATGTGTGAACTACCATGTTATAAAAGGGCAGTGGAGATACATATCACAGCAAGATTCTGTCTGGATCTACCTTTGAAATCTTTCCTCGTGCTGATACTAAAATTGGCTTGGCTTCACCACATTTCTCTCTCAGGACAGATGTGTTAATTGTCTTTTTAATGGTGAAGAAAAACTTTTACACTGTGCTTTACAGCAGTCTTTCAAGTGAAAATCAGATGTGCAGTTCTGCAACTGATGCAGGAAGATCAGTATTTGTAAAATGAGTTATAGTGGTTAATTGCAAATGGTCAGTGCAGAACTGATCCATTACTGGTCACTTCCTTCTGATTATATCTTCCCTCCATGTACACATTTTATATCTTTATTTTAGATACACTCAGATGAAGCAAAGTGGAAAAGAATGAAAATTATCTTGGTGGAAAACATTTTCTGTAGTCTTTCATCTCCGGAAATGCTTTTAATTACTAGAATAGTTTACTGCTAATGTAGTGTACTTATTGAGCTCTAGAAAATCTTTCAACATGTCATCTGCTACAGCGCACTCACTTTAAAGTGCTGGTGATAGATGTTTGCTGTTGCTGGTGTAAGCAGGCTAGACCCAGATGTAGGCACTGCTTTATGAAAACCATTTTCCTTGCATCTGTCTCTCTAGAAAAAGAATAAATGCTGGTATAGATCCCAGCCAGGATGATCAACATGCCAAAGTAGCATCACTGGGACACCATAAAGACAGAAGAGAGATGGATTTTAACAAAAAGTACAACTACAGAACACAAGAGAAGGCAAGAGATGAGAGCATCCATCTGCATTAAGCAACAGGGAAGCCTTCTTCAGCAGTAAAATATTTCCATGATGGTAGGTTTTAGTTTAATTGAAGATGACATTATTCTGAAAACTTTTAGAATAAATTTACCCATGGAAGGAGAGGACGATACTTATTCCATGCAGATGATAGCTGAGAATTAAATAAGAGCCTAAGAGAGCACTTAAAGGCACAAAAAGACTGTTCTGGGCAAGTGAGTATTGTGATGAGGATTACTCTTTTAATGGTGCCATAGGTCAGTTGTTCAAAGCCAATAGGGAAAGAAATAATATCTGTGGAGATGCTGGGTAACAAAAGCTTTAAAAATGGTGGTCATGAAACTAAGATGTAATGGTGTGATGAAAAGCTGGACACGACCTGGAAGTGAGTACTTACAGCCTAGAAAGCCGAATGTATCCTGGGGTGCATCAAAAGAAGCATGACCAGCAGGACAATGGAGGTAATTCTGCCTTTCTACTCCACCTGGTGAGGCCCCATCTGCAGTACTGTGTCCAGCTCTGCAGCAGCAGGGAAAAATATGGACCTCTTGCAGTAGGTCCAGGAAAGGGCCACAAAAGGAATCAGAGGACTGGAGCACCTCTCTTATGAGGACAGGTTGAAAGAGTTGAGGTTGTTCATCCTGGAGAAGGCCCTGGGGACACCTTATAGTGGCCTTTCAGCACTTAAAGGGAGCCTACAACAAAGATGGGAACAAGCTCTTCGACAGATACTGTTACAATAGGACAAGAGATAATAGCTGAAAGGTGTTACATTTAGACTAGATAGAATGAAGAGACTTTTTATGACAAGGATGATGAAGCACAAGTTAACCCAGAGGCGGTAACTGCTCCAACCCTGGAAGCAGTCAAGTTCAAGTTGGATGAAACTGAGCAATCTGTTCAAGTTGAAGCAATCCCTGCTCATTGTAGCAGGGGTCAACTATATGACCTTTAAAACTCCCTTCCAACCCAAAATTTTACGTGATTCTGTAATGTGCGTTTCTGAAGGTTCTTTGCATGAAAAAGTAAGATTTTCCTTGTGTCTCCAATGTGCAATTGAGGTATAGCTCACTCAGTCACAACAGCTATCTCTGTTATCTTGTTTGAGAACTTGAAAAAGTCACATGCAGGTGTGCTTGAGTATTTAGGTCTTCTTCAAGAAGATTTGATGCATGTCACCTCTCAGGCAGGGGAGAGTATCTCTAGAGCTTTATATCCAAGCATGCATCACACATATCTATACATGACAGCACAGATCATGCTGTCAGATGTTAGTGACATCCTCTTCTCAGTGGGATGGCCACTAAGACCTTATATTTCTAAATTATATCCCTTGGTTCTTGATTAGTTACTAGAGACTAATTTTGCTTTGCAAGCATTATAGTTTAAGCATCAGGGGTGTGTTTGGGCTGGAGAGGAAGACAGCAGCTGGCAGCAAGCAAAATATAGCTGCAATACCAGAAAAGCTAACCCTGCATTAGTAGGATTCTTTTAGATTACTCACCTCCTCCATCACATCCTGTTTATCTTTTAATCACTTTCTCTAGGCACATACTGACACTCCCTCTCGCTGGCTTGTCACCAGATGTACTTTAATAAGCTATTGTTATATCTGGAAGCACTTTCCTAGATCTTCATAATTGCTTCTTGTAGTACTTACATGTGTGATGCAGAGATGCTTCCACAGCCATATTTATTGCTACAATTGAAGAGAATATTGCTGCTTTCTTTTTTTTTCCTTTCTTCTTCTCTTTTTTTTTTCTTTTTTTTCTTTTTTTTCCTAAGGAATCTGAACTATCTGAGATATTTCTTTTGTTTCTTTCCAACTCATTCTTTTCTCTGTTCACCATACAATACGCATCAACCTCCATGTTCTGGTCCTTACCAAGACTGTGCAACAAAGGGTAGGTGAAATGATGATGTGAGTCTGTTTTCTCTGATTCTTCCAGAGTCATTTAAAAGAGCCATTGAGCCAAACTTTAATCTCAAGAGGCCTTTAGTCGAAAATGTTGTAGGGATAGAGTGGAACAGATAGCTTGAGAAAATAGCATAATAGTATTTCTTTTTCTTAGGCTTTTCTCCAGAACGCGTAGCCACAGTACATGATCATTCCTCCTCGGTTCAATTTGGTCCAATGGGATGGAAAGCAATTTGTGATTCAAAATAATTTCATGAGTTCTAGGCATCATTGCTGGCAGAGATGATTCAGCAGTTTCAATAAATGGAAAGAAGCACTTCAGGGAAAGGAAATACTCCAGCATTCCTTGAACACCACTGACAGTCTCCAAAAAGGTCTGCTGGGCCCCTTTGACACATAACCACCATCAGGAACTGAGTGTTTCTGAAGAGAGAAAAATAAATTCAGTCACTGGTTCCTGAAAAAACAGCTTCTGTCCCTCCCGAGAGCCATGGCACCCTTACTATTGAACACACACAAATGTCCTCTCAGAAAGAATTGAATAAATACAAGTGTTGGAATGATGTCATACTTTTTTTTGTGTGCTCACCAGCTTCACTATTCAATACCCTGTTTGGGAGCTTGAATGACATTCAATTTGGGGAGTTTTCTGTGAAAATTAGCTCAAATGTGGAGGGCTTTCCAGCACTTGCATTTCATTCTGACCTGAATACTACTGGAGAGATGCTACAGGGAACAGAAGCACTTGGGAAAGAGTTTAGTATTTACTGTTACTCTCACCAGGCAAAATTTGGAAAACAACCATGGGAGCTGAAAAACACACTCTGTGTTTCAGGAAAGGCTAGTATGTATATTCAACTATATGTTTTTCTCTTGCAGAATGCCATTTTCAAACATTTCCACATTCACTCTTGGTTCCATCTCTTCACTACTGTTCCTTCCCCTACAGTCAGTCCCACCAAGAGCAATAGTGCAATACCAGCACAGCCAAGGAGCAGCAAGTCATTGTGATGAAGTTAAGAGGCAGTAGAAAAGGAGACAGGAATGTCTTAAAATTATTTTATTTCTGATTAAAAAAAAGCATCACTGAGCACTATCTGTGAGGATTCAGCAAGGAAAAGTTTGTGAATGGGCCTGCTGCTGGAAGGAGGGCAAGTCACTGTTCAATGTCTGGCAATACAGCTGCAATTCTTATGGAATGTCACTGGTAGACAAAATAGTGTCAATACATAATTTCTGTTATTCACAACTTCAGCAGCAGCCCTGATGTCACAGAAGGAGGTGTTTTGTTGAACAGAATAATAATTATAACTTTAGTAATTCATCAGGCTACAAGATGTTTGCAAAACTAGTTGCATAGCTGGGATCAAAGGGTAGTGGTTAAGACTTCATGGTCCCTTTGGAGACTGGTTACTAGTGACCTCCTCAGGGGTCTGTGCTGGGACCTACTGATGCTCTTTAATGCATTTACCAGTGACCCAGAGGATGTGACAGAGTCACCCTTTGTGAGTCTAGTGATGAAGCCAGACTGGTGGAATCAGTCAACATGCTTGACAAAAGGGCAGCCATCCAGAGGGACCCAGACCAGCACTAAAAATGGGCCAAGAAGAGTATTATGGTATTTATCCATGAGAAATGCTGATCCCTGCAATTGGCATGGACTAAGCCCCTGAACTAGTAGGCCAGAGAGCAGCTCTTCATCAGAGGACCTGGTTGTTCTGGTGGCTTTTAGGCCAAACGTGGTCCACAAGGGAGCCCTGGCAGAAATGAGTGCCAGCAGCATCCTCAGCTGAATCAGTAGAAGAGCAGTCAATAGATCAAAGCAATTTATTTCCACTGCACAAGACTTGCAAGATCACACCTAGAGTATTTCAGTTTGGGACCCCAGTGCAGGAAAGACATGGGCAAACTGTGGAGAGAGATCTTTCAAGGGGATGAGGCTGGAGCACTTGCCCCAGGAGGAGAGGTGAGGATGGATCAGCCTGGTACATAGGAGACTCTGTGGGCAACTAATGCCCATCCTACACACAGTTGTTTTATTACCACATGTGTTCTTTAATATCCCTGCTCCTAATTTTATTTTTATCTTCTCCTTGTTTTTTAATTCTCTACTCCAATTTGGCCTTACAATTAAGTAACTATTCCATTATGCCAGAGCAATTTGATTTGCTTTGTAATTCCATTATCTATATTATTTTGCAGGGACAATGTTAATTACAGATATTCTTCTCTCATGTATCCATGAAGCACTTATTTATCACAAAACAGTCCTACTCTGCCTCTCAAAATATAATGGTAACAGAATATTTTTTGTAATAGTTACTTTCCACACCTTCATAGTGAGAATGCTTATAGTGGTCTGTCCCAAGAGCACAAAAAGACAATGAAAAGAGGTTTGTAACTGCAAACTTAAAGACTATCTCTGCAATGCAATGATTAAGTGGCAAATAATATTTTAGTTTCTCTTCTACTTTTTTTCCCAGATGTTTTCCAGCTGCTAGGCATGCAATTTCTTGCACTCAGTTATACATGTTTCTGTCTTGTTTCTTATAAGAGGATAACTTTTTGCACAAGAAATTCTGAAGCTGTGAAAAAGGACTAGTGGCCCAAAAGAGCAGGTGGATTGGATTGTTTTTAGTCTATAAAGGCTTTGCTGATTCACACTAGATGACAAACTGGACTTTGTAAGGAATTTAATTTGTTTTGTGAATTGCTGGCAAAGTGATTCTTGTGTGAAGTCAAGGAAGGGATGAAGCTTCAAAACTTTAAATAAGAGAGTAGAACAGCCTGTTTTAGGGACCATCTGACACAATGTGATCATCTTGCTTTCTAGACTACAGAGGAGCCACATGTTTCATCTGTCTTCACAGATCAATGGAAAGAAATAAGTAATTCTCTGATGATATTCAACATATCCTATAATACTGCTCAAGAGAGGTGAGATGAGAAACTCATTTTTTGTCTTTGACTGCAGACAGAGTCTAGGGTGGATAATTCATACATCCACACAGCAGATGTCTAACTTGACATAGGACTCCCTCTACAAATATCCCAAAACTTCCTCTGAGCTTCAAACTGGAACAAACAAGATCAAGGAGTATATTGGTTCATCTGCTTTTGCAGAAAGAAAATACATGAGGTACTCTTAAAAGATTTGTTTGCTCTAGAAAACTGGCCACTGAAGCTTCTCTGAATGCTGCCTTTGTAAAGGGAAAGAACAAGATGCAAGTTTCATGAAATCTGAAGAGTTCAATAAAAAGTTATAACATTCCATGGGAATAAAAAATATTAAAAATATTTCTTACTGTTGCAATTTTCAGATAAAATCTGTAAAACGATAGGCCTCATGGGAGTATGGACAGGCAGAGCAGTATTTAGGATACAAACATTGTAAACAATGCATTGTAAACCTTTGCAAAGAGCAAATGCTAATGCTGTTTTGTAATCTGCTATTTGCCTAATCTAGTATCCATATCCTTTTATCTGATTCTATACGCATGCTATATTCTTCAGAGCCTTCGGAACATGTCAAGTGGAAAAACTTCCACTGGTTTCTGTGGGCTTTATTATAGCTTAAATCTGTATATATAGCTGCAAGGAGTCAGTATAAAAAAAATTTTTGTAGTGCTGGACTAAATCAGGTCAAATTCTAGAATTCTAATTTTTAAATGTAGAGTTGGATCCATTTTCATTTACCTCTCTGCAAACCAGATCAAACTACCATTTGAGTTATTCTCAAATGACAGAAATTTCTCGAATTTGCTAAAGTGTATGACATTTACAAAGGAACTAAAAAGAGTAGTCTGCTAGTAGGCTGTTCTGTGTTATTTTTAGTATACTACTTTTAAAAATAACATTTACAAATATGATAACAGTGCTGTTTTCATATGTCTGAAACACTGAGAATCTTCGGATGAGCCTGTAGGTTTTTTCCTCTCCTGATTCCAGCTACTCGGAGGGCACTGACACTGGGTAAATACCAAGGATTTCATATGCGTCCTTGCTCCAGTTCCTCAGCACAAGTGACTTATGCTGTGCTTATAGTAAGAAGATAATGAGTCTTTGCTTAATAATGAGAACTATATAGATGGTATGAAAGACTTGTGCCATTCATACTGTTAATTGTCTGTGTTTGGAAGAGCAATTAATTTTTTTTTTGAAGTGCCAGAGTGGAATAGCAGATGCTTCACTTTGGTTATGAATATAATTTCAATTGTTTTATTCTGTAAAGCTTTGCAAAAGATTGCTTGCCTTACTTGTTAGGAAAAATTCTGTGGGCTATGAAGTGGGATGTCAGAGTTAGGTTGATGACTCAGTGATCTGAAATGTCCCCTTCCAATGAATGCAATTCTATGACTCTTTGCCTATAGAAGGTGTTTAGTGAGTGAATTCATGCAGTAGAAAGAACACCCGTGTTCCTGTGATCAAAAATCTCAGGTCTACAAGAGGCCATCTACATTTGTTTCTCAGTAGGAGAAACTGTATTTTCATGAAGTTCTGCAGCTGAAGAGATCTATTTTTCTAAATTCCTTTTTTCTGTCTCTCCCTAGCCCTTTTGTCCACATACAGGTGGCTTGTACATCACTACCATTATAAATGAGGACTCTTCTCCCATTTATTGAAAACTATCTCATTGCAATTTTGACTCATGAGTAGACCACTTTCTCAGGGGGGAATAGCATACCACGATGCTGGAATTTCTAATGTTTTGACTAAAATTGCAGGTTAGTTTCAGTGACCCGAGTAAGTGGTCCCTGAATTTGAAGCTTGAACCCAAGCTGTGAGATTCATAGTGAGATTAAAATACAAGGAGTGTTTTCAGTCATGAATCTGTACAGGCCAGACCTGAAGCAAAACAATCAACAACTGTTTTTAGGCTAATGCTGATGAGTTCACACAGATCAGCTTTTTCATAGCTGCCATTTTCTAGTTCACGTGAATGTTGCTTGCTTTTCTTCACTAAATGCCTGGAAATAACTTTATTTCCTTCACACCTCTACCAACTCCATCCTCAGTAGTAAACTATTACATTTTTTTTCCATCCACACATGCTGCTTTGCTAATAAAATAAGAAATACCATACAGTGCAATTAACATCATTCCTGAGAGACAATATTCTTCAGAAATCTAGATATTTTAGTATAAATCAACTGAGGCTATGAGATTTTAATAAATCTATTTAAATCACTGTCTGTAGGGAGCTGACTGAATGTAACTCTTTTTAGGCATGTTGAATGAAAAAGTTCTTTCAAGGAAAATAATTGTCAGCGAAGTTTCATATGTGATTCTGTTTTGTTCAAAAAACATGCGTAGATAAATCATGTATCTGAAGAACTTTGCTAACAGATGCGTCAAGTGAAAGAGCCATCCAGTTTGAACTGCTAACAGATTAATTCTAGGCATCATGTGAATTATGACTAATAGTCACTGTTTCCCCAGCAACACTCTTGGAAAGGACAGCACTTAATCTTCATGCAGAGAAACAGACATTATTCTTATAGAAATTTCTATGCGTGCAAACAGTTTTGCCAAAGGCCTGGGGTGTGCTTTTGAAAGTCTAAGGCCATTATAAACAATAACAAGTTAAAGCAAAATTGTGTGCTAAAAATAGTGTATTTCACTGGAAGCATCTTTTAAAGTAACTGGTGTGTTTTATTGGAACAAGATACTTATGTCCTCAAAGTGTTTAAAAACCAAGACTGGGCTGATTAGAGTAGACACTTTAAATATCCCTTCCAGGAAAAGGCATTCCCTGAGGTGCTCTTTAAGAGCTCTGAATTCTTTCTTCGCTTCAATATTTTAACCAGTGGTTGTTTAACTTAAGTATGAAATACACAGATATCTTGTCCCTTCCTTGCCTCCCAGGAGAACTGTCTGTCCTAAATCCCTGGCCAGATCACCTGACTGACTTTCACAGAGAAGTCTGAAATCACTGTGAATACATTTGAGTCACAAGGTCCTTGATAATTTTCCAGATGAATAAAAATATTATCTAAGGGAATTCCTCCCCTTTCACACAAAAACTGTTTCTCTTCCGATTGGCAATTACATCTCCTGTCCTCCCATCCGTTCAAAACTCTGCAGAACATCAAGTTCCTGGGATAATGGCAGCAAGTCCATTTACATGGGAAAGCTATATCAGGAAAGCTAGATGTGTATTTTTAGCTATTACAAATAACATTTAGCAGTAGGAGACAGAAGGAAGCGTTAAAACTATGTGACCAGTCAAGTCTCTGTGGACCAAATGTTTGGGAACCTTTGAGATGGCAAGATATGCCATAGTGTGAGCACATGTAACCCTATTTTTGTTTCCATTTAAGTCCCTAGACTATTAATTCCTTTTAAAGAAGAAATTAAATATGGAAAACAAACCACCTCTTTCCAGCAATAACAACTTTTCTTTTCTTTTCTTTTCTTTTTTTTTTTTTTACTTGTTATGTATTTTTACCACTAGGTTTTAAACAGTTTTTGCTGTTCTATAAAGGTGCCCTTGAGATTATTCTGTGGTTGGCAGGAATACTAAAAGAAGGGAGCACTAGCAGCCGCTTCATGCCAGCACATATCAGGCAAATGTTTTCTTCGTTTTCAGTTTCGGTGAAAATTTTGCAGGTGAGTGATTGAACATGGAGCATGCTGGCTGAATTTTGGAAACAAATGTTTTGAGAACCATAGCTGAAAAGAAAGGCTTTTGCTTTTCTCCACTGAGCTGAAAATACAAACTTGGCAGGCAGTAAACTGTCATGATTGGCCATATCACTCAGTCACTATTGAAACAGAAATGCCCTTTAGCAAAGAGTTCATCCAACAGTGTCAGTGAGAAGGAGGGATCATCCTAGTGCGTTCAACAACACAGAAAGGACAGGATAAAAATAACATTTCCTAGCTCTTCTAACATTTTTGTTTGTGTCTTTTTCTGCACCTTCCAAAGATTAATGGCAGTGACTTGTTTCCTTCAAATACTAGTTGAGATTCTGGGAAGAAGAAACTGTATTTGTTAAGAATAGCGCTGACTCAAATCCAAAGTGAGGCTAATGAAAGTAGTAGAAAATCCAGCCCCTGTTATCTTAATTTTCCTTGAGTAATGTAACTATCTTATGAAGACACATTATATATTTTATTAAACTTAAATTTTGGACATGTTATGAATGTCTATTTAATTGATCAGGCATCTTAAGAATCTGCAAAAGATTCCACATGGTATCTGAAAATTAGGCTAAGTAGGACTGATGATATCCAAAATGCAAAGCCATTCTCCAGTCCTGCAGTCAGTTCCTCACAAGAAAAAACAGGTTTTCATGTACTCACTGAAAGATATTCTCCCTTGAATAAAAGAAATCATTTCTGTAAAATCCAGCTCAGGACCAGGGCCATGAGGAAAATTACATCATTAATATAAGCAATTGCAATCGAATTTCAGAGATTGTATCAGAGAAGAGAATTAAGTCTACTGCCACTTTGGAAATAAATCAAGCAAGTAAAACATGAAACACTCTTCCCATAACCTTTTGGAGTCTACTGCTGGTATGCTGCTTCAGTACAAGGACACCAGCCTGATGGAGAAATTACACTCCTGCAATGGGAGTCTCCACGATGTCAGCACTGAAACAAAATATTTAGTGTGCAGGCAGATCAGAAATCTATACAGAAAGCAAAGGGATTAACAGAATCTGACAGGAGCTTTCCCCATTTTTGTGACATCAGTTATTAATTCATAGCACTGCCACCAAGTTCTCTTTGGCTTGCAGACAAATAATGGGGCTCCTCTCTGTTCCCACCAATCCCAGTACAATCCAGGTGGCACAAAGGGCCCATTGTTGTGATCTCTTCCCTTATCTGACACAGTAACCAACAATACAACACCGTTCACAAGAGACTCCTGTATTACTTTTTTTTTGCCTGATGCAGCAGAGAAAGGCAAATCCACAGCTTCACCCCGGTTTCAGTTTCTGCCAGTTCTTCCCTGTGCTCTCACTCCCTGTTCTCTTCTCAGAAAAAGGAAAATATTCAAAATTATGAGATGCACTTAATCCAGACATAGTTTACAGTGAAATGTAGCAGAAGCATGTTTTGTTGAGAAAACAGAATAGGAAAACTAGTTTCTTTGATTTAAAACTTACAATATTTCAAATTTAATTGGCAAAAGGTTTTTTCTTTTAAGTGACATCATTGGACCCAAACTTACTTGTTATCCCTTAACCGCCTCTGGCTTCTGAAGGAGATCTGTTACAATTATGTCTGTTTTGAAGGGCTTTGTCCCTTGATGTTGTCATTAATATGTTGCTCTATACCATTCATATATGCAATCAAAGCTAAGACTTGTGTCCCACCTATTACTGTTCACATTTTACTTTTAACCTCATAAATCATGCCATCATGTTTCTCAATTTAATTTACATCCTTGGTGATTTTCCTCATGTGACTTCTCTTTTTCTTGGTGGTGCTGAAGGAACTTTGCTTCTATGGAAGCTCTGTAGATTATTGAAGTTAAGCTAAGTGGAGGCCATGTTTTCTTAAAGCATTGAGATGTATATCGAATGTCATGTTTTGCCAGTACAGAAAAAACCTGTAGCGGTAACATCATTTGCAGATAATATACTGCTACCTCTTTCTCTCTCTCTCTCTCTCTCTCTTTATATATATGTATATATATATGCACACACACATATCATGGCATATAGCCTTCACTGGCTGTGAATGGGCACATGAAACCAGCAGAAATGGAGATGAAAACAATCCATTCGTACTTCAGCTGCCTTGGAGAAGACTGAGGGGGTACTGACCATGGTGAACATGGGAAATGAACCTCCTCTGCAAAACACAGAGGCTGTGTTCATTTTGGGACTAAGCCTACAAGTGGAAGAATGGCTGCTGGGGGTGGAAAAGTTCCCAGACATGCAATGTGGAACAAGAGGGTTTGTTTGAGCATGGTGAGGTCTGAGCATGCATAGACATCAGTGATGACAACCTGTGAAGGTATCCATGCCCCAGTGTAGTCTGTACTGACATCTGTATCCTGACTACAGCATGGCATTTAGTACTCTACCCTGTTGAACTCACCTTAAGGCAGAGAATGTGTGCTTCCCAGCTGCTCACTTGAATCCTAGGACTCATTAGGTTGATTCAAGCAGAACTTAACCCACCCTTTTAAATATGCACAGGTCAACAGCAGTTTTAAATTCAGCTTCCTCATCATGTAAATTATTAGGGGTTTTTTTTCACAAATAATTGCTAGTTCAGATCTTTACCTGATCTAAATTACTTCATTACCTCATGGTTATGTCAGATTATACTGTTCCAAATCCAATCCGATGACATGACTGGAAACCTGGAATGAAATGCTAATCTCCAGAAGCATCATATTCTCTTCACACAGATGTTTCCATAGCAACATAACCATCATGATACAACCTAGGTGAATAGGGGTTTTATGTGATTTACTTAATTTTCTGTTGGTTTTTTTTTGAAAAACCCCACAGAATATGTATGGTGACATTATAGAAGTAATACTAATTGATCCACAAGCGTAGGGAAGGATTTGGCAGAGAAAGCATGGTTATGTGTCTAATAGATGAATGACAGGTTATGAATGAGAAGAGGGACTACATTATCCCTCTAATATACATATAGATTTATTGTAGATTTTAAAACCTTGGCAATAATTACGTATATGTATAAAATTCTCCACCAAAACTACTACACATTCTTTACAAGTATTAATTTTCTCACTAACCAGAATAGTATATTATAGTGCCCCACCTGCCCATCTGTCAGTCATGATAGCTCTCCTGTAGGTATTCTCTGCCACTTAATAGAAGTTGGGCTCATTCATCTCCCAGTACAAGAAATGACAGGGTCTACCTTCCATGCCTTTTTCTAAACTTTTAGAAAATTAACATGTTTCAAGTCATTGCCCTGTTAAACACTATCCCATCAAACATAGGTGAAACTGATAGGCTAAAAAGTTACAAGTGGGCAGGCATGTACATTTGCTGGGAAGACAATATCCTTCTTTCCTACAGGAAAAGATTAATAAACTTCACAACATACATGCAAAACACAAATCTCAAGCTTTTGTGGATTGATTATCTTATTTGTAAGATCTCTCACCAATTTCTGTGCTGCCTTGTCCCAGATACAGCATGCACTGCAGGAGCTCAAGCTTAGTGGGACAACAGTCACTGGCTTGGAAACCACTGGGAGCTGGAGGTGCTGTGTAGGCTAGGAGTAGTCACCTGTCAGCCAGGGAACTTATAAACAGAGGCAGGACCCACCAAACCAGCTATGCAAGTTCACCAGAAGAAATTATCTTTGTACCTGCAGGGGAAAATGGGTACTTTGTTTGGATCTTTTCCATGGAAGGAGTGATTTTAGGGACTTTTCACAACCACAAATGACTTATGAGGCACTTACTGGAACAGCTATGTAATTAAAAATAATGTGACTAAATCAGGCATTATCAACAGCCACGTGTTGAAACAGGTAAGAGTGAGATATGTTAAGTTTTCTAAACCTGAAATGTATTTCTTGCAGCCTTGTGTCATCACCTTAGTTTTACTTCCTTCTGGAACTTCAGTCGGTAGTTTGCCAAAGCCTTGACTGCACCATTCAAATTTTCTATCCTTACTTCCCTGGCAGGAAACCCAGGACAGAATGGCACTCTTGGAAACCCTTGTCTGTCTGCTTTTCCCCTGACACAAGCCTCTGCTTTGCTGAGTGAAGGATTCATGCCTGCTGGGAGCTCCCAGGATGGCAAAAAACAAATTCACAGCACAAAGGTCATCATATTCCTTTAGCAGTTCCCTTGAGGTCCTCCCTGTACCAGGATGTGCAGGGAAGCTGCAAAGCCTATGCACAGGGGAGGTACAGCCTCAGACTTTCAGGCTTTCAAAAATGGCCCAGTTCCCAGGTTTCATGTAAGTAAAGAAGGGCCTTTCTGCTAGATCATTGTCACTAGGACAGCTTGACTTTTTTTCCTGAGTTCATGGGTTATTTTTTAACTCTAAGAGCACCAGAAGCAGGGAGCGTGGACCTGGATGGTGCCCTGATTCCTGCTCTCATACAGACTCAGCATCACAGCTGGACCTGACGTTAGGAAACAGATTAGTGCTCCCTTCACATCTCTGTGAAGCTTTCACAGGCTTACTGTCAAAAACACAAAAGTGAAAACTGGATATGCAGGTTGTAACATCCCATTAACATGCGGTGGACAGATGGGGACTGTCTTCCAGGTTTTCTCTGGAGCAATTCAAAATTGGGCAGGTGGTGGGATCACAAACTAGTCCCCAAATTAGGGTAGGCTCTAAATCCAGATTTGTATCGCTTGCCCCATGGCAGAGATTAAGTGCCAGGTGCAGAATCTGAACCCCTGCTAAAACCTTCCTGTTTAGTCTAAGTATCCCACATTACAGTTTGAGTTGAGCCATTCAAAGTAACCTGAGCCAAAGGAATGCTTGACTCAAAAGTGTAAAGAGAAAATAATTTGAAATGATGCTGTATGTATGAAATGAAAGCTAGCCTAATATTTTAGAGTGTCTGCACCACCAAAGAATTGTTTGGTTTCTGAAATTGAAACTGAAGAAACCATAAATCAAATAATGTGGTCTACTGCCTTTAGGTGTTTCTGAAAAGAAATCACAATATTTATTTAGAAACACCATTCATTGATCATGCTAATTGTTCTGGGTTTTTTTCTGAGTATAACTTCACACAAAATTTTTTGCGTGTGTATTTTTAGTGTATATGCCTGGTAGATGGATGACACAATAGACAATATCGTTATGGAGTATAGGATCAATAATCCATGTGCTAAAAGAGGTTCATGAAAGAGACCATAGTACCTTCAGCTTTAACAAATAACATATAACAGAGGACAGAAATAATAGACATCCTCTAAATAAAAAGAATATTTTCCTGTATCAGAAATAATGCTAATACATATAATATTGAAATCAAAGCACGTTTTTTGAAAAAGGAAAATAGAATGTATATCGTTGCTTTGTGAGGGGCTTAAGTACATACTTGTATGAACTGAAATACATTCTGAAGCCTGAAAGATCAGAACAAAGGGAGCTTTTCTTGTCTCTGCCCATTTTATCACCTTCCATGATAAGAAAGATTTTTTTTCTTCTCCGTTTGAAGTTCAAATCACAATCCCTGAGGGAATTCAGGAAGCAGCAGAGGAGGTGAAAATAAACCTCTACATTTGAATACTACGAAAGCCAAGGCATCACAAAGGTATATTGGAGCTAATATCTTGTTCAGGGGGGTTTTTTTGCCCCATATTCCCTTTTATGTGAGGTAGTGTGCTTCCTATTTTGAAGAGTGATCATCAGTCTAAACACTGAACATCCTGGCTTTTATGGTTTATAAAAAGAAGTAAATGTGATCAAAACATTTTTTTTAATCCTTTTTTGCCTCAGAGATATAACAGTAGCTTTGATTTCCTTAATTACACCCATCATCTGGAAAGGTCATAGTCTAATTCTAGTTACTATTCTGGAAACAGAAGGGAAAATTCTGAAATTTTTTGACCTGCTTTCACAAACCAGTGAGGCTTCCTTCTTTCTTTGACAGGAACAGCTACATCCTCCAGAGATTCCACCAGCATGTGACTAGTCAGTCAACAGGAAATCATTTACAGTTTGATTTTTAATTACTTGTGATAACACAAATGCCTGGAAAATCGTAATCCAAGGACAGATCTCCCCCTCACTTAGAACATTCAGATCATTTAACACTGTGTTGCCACTCACTTCTTATTTACAAACAAACCAGTCAAACCAAGCTAAACTTCTTTGTTTTTCTTTGGTTTGCTTTCCTATTCTGTGTGTATAGGAAGCCTTCAGCATGTCTCGTAACAAAGCCACAGCCGATGACATATCAGGGGGATCCACCAGTGACCCACGAGCTGAGTAACTGCCATCTACGGAGTGTATAGCAATATTGTCCTTGGGATCTGAAGATATGCAGGCTGCAAGGTGCTAACCCTTTTGGCCTCAATCCAGCCACACATTTAAGCTTGCCTTTAAACACCTGAGTTGCCCTGTGGGCTTTGGCTGGGTTACCTATGTCAGAACAGTCTGCCGGATGACAGAGCACTCAGAACAATGCTCTGGTTTCAAGGGGGAAGAATATGGAGGAAGCTCATCTCCTCAGTGGTGACTAACAAATGCCAAAAACACTACAGCTCTTATTCTTAACTGCTGGCCTGATTTATTGCCCCCTGTAGTCAATAGGAGGATCCTTTTATCCTTAATGTGATTAAACAAGTCTCTGCATGGTTAGCTAGCTAAATCTGTGAAACGATATTACTTGATGACATAAATCTGGATAGTTCCAACTTTTCAGTAGTTTACTCCACCCCCTACTTTCCAATGGATAATAGGTGGTACCAATGGATGCACTTTTTATAGGCTTAACAAGGGCATCATTATACTAAGCCCCACATGTCAATGTAATTATTTTTCTTGGTTTTGTTCCCTCAGTACTTCTGAAACAATTCATCCAGCTTTGAACAGCAGTGTGTTTAAATACTCTCTCGGAGTGCTGTTATGAGTAGCTTATAGTTCTTCTCAAGATATGATCACTAATGTGATTCACCTCCATTTGATTATGTCATTCTTGCAGCCAGCTGGTAATTAGTGTTGGAAATCCTGGTGATCCTTGTAGCTCTGACAGCTCTGCCTTGACTGACAGTTTTGGTGATGGGAATAGAATATCTCCAGGAGTTCTTCTTGGGGGAGGGATGCATGTTGTTTTCCACTCATCTTTTGCCTGCAGGACTGAATTATCACCTTTCTTCTTTCACACCAAGGGGTAAGGGGTCAGTTGCCTCTCTGTGGCTTCAAAGTAAAGATGGGATTTCTCCCCAGATGCTAATATCTGTGATGTACTCCTGCAGGCCCCCAGAAGACACTTGCTGTCCTCCAGCTGCTGTTTCTGGCTCCCAAGTGGGTTGGTCTATCAGCCTTTGTCACACTCTAAAAATAAGTTTTGTTCCCTTGGCTTCTCCACTCTGAAAGGCGCTCACCCGATGTTTGCCACTAATTTTAGTATTTTGGTGCTTTGGTGCTGGACATCATTCTCATGAAAGACATCCCAGAAACATGGGGCAAGGTTAGACATTTCAAGCACATAGCTGTAATTCTGAACACAAAAAGGGGAGCTCACAAATACAAGGAAGCTGTGCAAATTCTCTTCTTCTTCAGGGTAACTTTAACCTTAAGAAGGTTAGTTTAACTTTAAAAAGGTCAGGGTATTAGCTCATGCTGATGTGCCTGGAGAAAAAATAATTCAACAAAGTTGATATGAGTGGTTATAGTACTGCACTGTTCTTCTCTTCGTGTATTTTCTTTGGTTAAAAACACTATTCTCTGAATTCAGGATAAATCACTCACTGCAGTTTTAGTCCCCTGAAAGGTATTTCTGGCAAGCATAATGGTTTCTCAAACATTTTTACCTGCCTCTGTTCACTTCAGAGGACAATACCCCTAATTTGTTATATGAATGCAAAAGTACGGCCAGACCAGGTCAGAACAATAACACAGGTGACCCTGTACTATGTCTCTGGTACAGTGGAGCCTGTACAAAGAGTTCTCTAATGTTCCCAGAAATGCTTAGGAAAGGGAACAGGAATGCAGGTCATTCTTGGGTGATCCTTCCCCTCCCCTTGTGTAGTGTCTGGCTGCCAGTGCCTCGGAGACCTGATGAACTGAGGCTGGCTGTGAAGTTCAAAAGCCATCCCTGGTGCAGTTCTTGTATAACCCTCCTTGGATGCAGTTGGGCTTTGGCCTTGGCAGCATCCTGTAACAATAGCTTCCAGAGTTTAATTTCCACTGTGTGGAAGAGGACTTCCTTTATTTGTTTTAAGCTTGTGGCCTGCTAATTTCAAAGGGTGCCATTAGGTCTGTCCCGAGTCAAGGTAACTATTCACTACACATCTTCTACAGATACACTCCAGTCATTCCCTCTTGACTCTCTTCCACCCTCAGCAATCCCAGACTGTTTAGCCTTTTCTAGTACCTTCACTTTCCCATACATCTGGTCAAACATCTTCCTCTCTGCACCTTTTCTAGTTCTCCTGTGCTCAGCCACATCCTGTTGTGAGGGAAGGAAAAATCCCATTCTGCAATGTCCCTGTCTGACAGGCAGTAATCCATGGGACATAGACCCAGAAGGTTTCCCAGAGACAGCACAGGGCTATCAGAGTGACCAATGTGGTCTCCCAAGGGAACTCCTTAAATAGCATAGTCTGCAAGGGCCTCTCCAAAGAAAACTGTGGGAGGTTTTATCCTTTCCCATTCCAGTGACTTCTCAGTGGGAGACTCTCTATCCCCAGAGCTTCCTCCCACCAGAATAAACATCCCAGCCAAGCAGACATGTGAGGGGTACTGAGAGCTGCTCAACATCCATAGCAGATCCTTGGGGCTCCAGCTTCATTCCAGCTCCCAGGGTGTGGATTATTTTCATTAAAAGCAAAGAAATGATGTGTGACCTCAAGCAATTCCCCTCATGAGTGGGATCTTGCCAGGCACGTGATCGTTCACAAAAGCGCTATCTGTCTACCATGGAGGTACACATCCATCTCAGACATATGGAAGAGTTTGAAGCTGAGGCACCAAATAGAGCAGCCCCAAAATGTCAGGCCTAGGGTCACCATCTTAAGACATTTGACAATATCAAGCCTCTTTCCCTGCTTACTCACATCAGGTTTACTCCAAAGATTTTAGACCTTCCTGGGCTGGAAGGGAAGGTGAGGGACAGAGAATGTCCTTTGTGCAGGATGGGCTGGCAGCCAGCTATGGAGGGGAGCTGAGGACCTAGTCAAAGGATGGCAGTGACATTTACCATAGTGGAAGAAGCGGCTGCTGGCAGATCCGCTTCCTTCAGTGAGGGGGCAGGATGGCTGGGCAGGCAGCTTTTGCGGGGGAGACACATCAGGAGGAGAACAAATTGTTTGTTTCTCCTCAAGTTTCCATTTTCCTCATCTGAATAATGATCTTCTGCATTTTTCCAGAATTGATGCTGCTTTCTTGAGATGTTATTGCCAAATACCTATCTTAAATGTCACTCTCATAGAGAGAAAATAAAATGCATAGAAACAGGGCACCAGACATAAAGGTATGCCGAGGAGCAGAAGCTGACCCTTATAACAAAATGACCCCCCTAATGTGCCATGCAGCTGCTGGTATTGGGTGGAATCATCTTCTTCTATCGAGATATTTGAATGAGCATCTGTTGTTGCTGACTAAATAAGAGTATAGATTGAATTAATCCTTATGACAGGCAAGCTTTCTGCCAGAAACAATAGCATTAGCTGGGAGAGTTAATTCCTGGGTTTGTGTTGTTAGTCACCCCAACCAACAAACATTCAAGGCAAGCAGCGTGACAGGATGCTGTACAGTATTAAATTCCTCCACCACTCCACTCTTTTTGCTGTGCCCTGCTTTAATTAGGGACCATTAATCTGCCACTGCTTAATGAGGAACCGATATCAAAATGCTCAGCAGTGTAATATAGCTGGAGCAAGATGCATTCTGGCCAATTCTAGTTTCTGAGCCTTGCAACTCAGCCCATATGGAGCTGCATTGCAATTGCAGATGTTAATTAAGCAGCTGTGAGTCCATCCAAGCCACATTCCCTGAAATAAGCAGCTTTTCTTTCACTCCCTCTTCTGCTTCCACCACAACAGAGGGCAGAGTACTGAGGTCTCATTCTGCTATTTGATGTACTATTGGGAATAGGCAGGACTGAAACTTTCAGAGGTATTTTTAAGCTCAAAGTCAAGGTAGATGCCAACTTGGATTTTCTAAGACTTTTGAAGGCCACATTCCCTGGAAGTTGGAGAAGAGGGAAGACAGAATTGCTAAGTTATTTCCATGGCTTATTTCCTTGGAAGTTAGACATCTAAACTGTTTCACAGGTTGGATTCAGTTGTGGTCCTTTTAAAACATTAGTTGCTATCTATTTTGATAATTTGAACTTTTCTCCATAATTTTTACCCTAAGGCAAAGTTTCTCTTCCAGTTTTGTGTTTGGGCAGATCATTGACTATGGTTGGTTTTGTAAGATAGGAATATTTTAATCAGGATATTTTAACTACTGGGTGCTCAGGAAGGCACAAAGGTCTTCATGCATAGGGCACAGAACTAAGAAAGAGGTAACCACTGGAAGAAAGAAGACCATATAAATACAGAAATCTAGTTATTGTATAATTGTATTCATTTTAAAACCACTGAAAATTATGATAAATTGTCCAATTCCTCCAACTATTTTTAGTTGAATTTTCCATCTCTTATCCATAAAATATTTACTAATTCAAAAAACATGGTGGCAATGAAGGATCATTAAAGAAGACTGATTTCTTTGCCAGGCTATTCCTGTCTACTGTTTACTCCATGTTTGCAGCACTATACTACAATGCACAAGGCACAAGGCACACTAAGTACTATGGCACAAGGTTTTCGAGTACAGACTATCTTTTCTGTTCCATTTAACTAATTTCTGTTGTATGTATTTGCTGTATAGTATCAATCCTAACTTAAGATACAGACTTTTGTTACTTGAAATATTCCGTAGCCTTTTATAAGTATAGACTGAAAAACAAATAGAAATTCTCATAAGAAATCATAAAAAAAATTGTACTTGATTGCCTCACTTCTAGTTTCCTTCATCCCCTCATCCATATGCAATTGATAGCAACTGCATTGTAAACCAAAATATGAGTGTTGGCTTTGAAAATAAGAGTTTTCTTCTATAATATCCACTTGTTATAGCTATTATTCTTTGTCTTCTGCAAATTGTCTTTGTGAAAAAGTCTTTGGCTTGAAATAATTTTCCAGGCTTTCTAGCTACAGTATTAATTCCCCAGGAGATAAAGTTGCAATGGTACAAAGGAGAGTAAAATAAAAATTTCATTGAGTAGCTGTGGAGTCTCATGTAGTATTTTTAGTTTTTGGAACTTTCTTCCATTATTATTTCTGCAGCAGGTTCCTGGCAACCAACTCTGACACTCTGGATATTACTTTGAATAGTAACCTACCATATTTCTGGATGCCTAGCATCCCTGCCTTCCCACATTTCTGGCACAGATGAGACCAATTTATCCCAGGCATATGGGACTCCATGCGTAAGAGACACTGAGCCTGTCTGTGGTTTGTACAACCCAGTGCACCTGGAGAATTTTGTGATTGTTGCACATACCTGAGCAGGCATGGTGCATCCATTTCACTTGGGTGATGCACCAGAGTGACCAGTGATGTGGCAGAGACCTCACCTGCACACAAATAGAAAATCCAGGGTAGCTGGACCCAAAGTACTTGGCCTGATCTGCTCACATATATGCAGCAGGAGTCTTGCATTTGTTGGACTTCCATCACCCTTTAAACATGTTTTGATGCATATTAATTTTCATTCCCTTTCACTCTTGTCTCTTATGATTCACTACTTGAGACAGTTCTCTCAGTCTGATAATCCTGCCCTTCAAGCCATTTCACCAGTACATTCCTACGATACCATAGCACATGTTTGTTCACTGGAAGGGAATATGTTTTGGAATTTCACAATTCCAAAGCAGGTGTCAATGAAAGGCAGTGATATTTTTCCCTAGTGAACATTACTTGTATGTAAGTATGTTTCTGATTATCTTTTTGGTAAAACACTACTGTCTTCTAAGCAGGGTAACAATCTTATTAGTTTGACATTGAAAAGTTCTTCAAGCCATCCATGACTGTAGCAAAAGCAGTTTCATTTTTTACAGTAAAGACCACTTAGACTGAAGCCCAATTACAAACTGTACATCTAGAAGGCCTGAGGTCAGATAGGCTGACTACAGTCTGGAGAAGATCTTAGAGCTAGCATATGGACTGGCTTTTGACTAACAATCTAGTTTGACCCCAACTACAGACAAAGAGAGGAAAAATTCTTTCAAACGTTTGAGTTTTTAATGGTATTTTCGACAACTAGTCTTGCATATTTTACAGACAGAGTCAATATGGTGACATTCAAATTTGCCTTCATAAATCTTCACAGATGCTGGATTTGAAGTTTACCCATGTGGCAGTTTGCTTGGTATAACTTAGTACATTCATCCAAGCAGTGCAGAGAAATTGTATTACTAGACTTCTGTGATGAATTACAAGCAAAAGGTTACAGAAGCATTTTAACCAAGCACATCTGAAAAGTGTAAATTATTTGAGGATGCAAGGTTTCTGTAAACACTGCATTGAAAGTAAACAAGTTAAGTATGTCTTAAAGCTTTCTTTTCATTCACAATTATTCTCAAAGCACTAATCATGGTAATATTTGAAAGGGGTTTAAAGAAGTCTCTTTAACATGGTTGACTTCCTGGTTCTTAAAGGCAAAAGTCAGTGCAGAAGTGGAGATGAACAGTAACCTTATTATATGATTACAAACACTGTGTTTGTACAACTGTTTAAAAACCATTTCCTTATATACAGTAACTAGACTATACCAGCTGTACTTCATATTAGCTGGAATTCAATGTGAAGCCTTAAGGAGCATTGCAGTAAACTAGCATTTCTTCACATGAATAGTTTTGGTTTCTCAATATGCTTGAGTAAAGACTACTGAAATATATCTGAATGCTTTGACAATCAGCACTTATCTGATGCTCAAAACCTACTTATGACATTAATTTCTATAAGTAGCACAGAGTTTCTAGGAAGCCAGAAAAACACATCTTTGCATGACAATCTTTCATCTCTCTGTGGACTGCAGCATTCCCGCAGAATGCCATAGTAAAAATGTCAGCATCCCAGTGCAAAGAGAATGATCAAAACTTTTAGAACATATGCATTTAGAATTGATATCTCTTTCTTTTTAAGATTAAATTCCTTCATATGCCCACTAATACAAATTAATGCATATTTGGTTCAAAGTTATATTTTTCTGAATGTAACTCTGTGTTCATTAGTCTCCTTTTCTGCTTCTGAAATGAGAAAACAAGGATCTGAAAATCCATCAGGGTTTCAGACTTCTGCAGTTGCGATGGTTTAGATCTGACTTCGCTAATGAAAAAAATAACCCCCTTCTACATGCCCCATTTTTGAAACCATCCTTTATTTTAAGCTTTTCAAGATGCTACCATTCCTTCCAGTATCAGATCAAATTCCTGCAACAGAAGTAAAATGTAGAATGAATTTGAAGCAGAAAAAAGCAAAACAGCAAACACTTTGTTATTGAGAAAGCATGTCTTTCTGAAGAACACTACTTTTATTTTCATTTCCTTCAAAAAAGCCAATGTGAAATATACTTCACAGCAATGAACCTGATGAAAGTGTCTTAGTATTTTTATAGCACTCAAAATTGAGTTACCACTGTCTCCCGTATTACAGAAACAGCCAGACAGCCTCTGAATACTGCGAACACACTTGGAATGAAAATCACACCAACAGTATTCCTTCCTCATGCTTATGGTCAGTATTCAGATGAACTCCATCATAAGGTACTCCATGTGGTACTTATTTCAGACTGAGTATTTTAGTCTCAAATCATAACATCTGATATCTCTGTTGGACTTTTCTTCTAAGAGTATTTAACTTTTGAAACTAATGTTTGAGGGGATGAGGTGGGAAGTCCTTTCTGACAAATCTTGGGCCTTTGAATCACCTGAAATGATCACCTACCTACATGCAGTTCCACAGATCAGTGCTGAGGTTATAATAGAGTAAATGCTCAGTCCCAGATACACCAGTGTGAACGGCTTCTTTTAAGCTGCTATTCACATCTCTGGCTGCAATCATAAAATCATATCCAAGCAGGTCAGCCCTAGAAGATAAATCATGTCAGCACAAAGCTGGTTTGTGAGCTCTGATTTATTGGTTTTGTTAGGCCTGCAGGGCTTGTGAATCTCCACACTCTGTGGACTGTATTTTGACACCAGCCTGCTCTGAAGGCTTGGATTTTTTTCCTGTAATTAAAGCACAAGTGTAATTAAAGCACAAGTGAGCTGTTACAAAAACATTTGTGACAACATGAGATGAGTAATAAAAGAATGCTGTTTCCCCGGAATAATGCTACAATGAAGCTGCAAAGTCATCATATGAGTTGATTTGAGCTCGGGTAACAAAAGTTTATACTGAGGTCAGATGGGAGAAACTTCTTGGGTTGTTGAAGGACCTTTGCTGCTGGGATTTGTTACATTTATTGCACTGCTGGTTTCAGAGCCCTGGAAATTCAGTTTAGTGAATTCACATAGTGTTCTTCCATTTCACTGTGATGTTGCATTTTCTCCAAGAGCCAGTATCACAGCCTATTCTATTGATGAAGCAAAGCCGCTCTAGAGATGCACTGCCTTTTTGCATGTGTTAGGACATTTGTATTAGTTCTTTCTTCTGTGAGGATGTAAAATCCAAAAACTCTGTCTGTGTGTGAGTTTTAGTAAATGTTCCCCCATAACATTGTGGTAGCTGCTTTTCAAGAACCCAGTAAACACTCTCAAAAATTTGTTGTGCTTTCCTCTCAAAACTGAACATCTTCTGAAACTGTGGCTCCAGACCTGTCTGCAAACTCCACCCTTTTCCAACTCTCACACTGCTGTTCCACAAAACTGACTCCATCTTACCTACAAAGCCAATCTCACACTATGCCCCCTGAACCTGCTCTGCTCCTGGCTCCCTTAAAGCACACTACATGTGCCCCAAGGGATCCTGCACCCTCCAGCTGTCTGACTTCCAACACTGTGGCTGTTTGCACTGCACATCCTCACTGTGCAAATGCAAAAAAATGCTGAGGTACTGCTCAAGACTTACCCTATCTAAGATATCAGCAGCACTGCTGCTCCTTTCTTGGTTCATGGATCCATGCATCTCATGCAGATGACTGACAAGACCTAGCTTCCCAGTGACTCCAGTTCCATGGGACCAGGGGTAGCAGAGGAGTGAAGAGATGCAATTAGAAGCAAGACACTGTTCAGCTACCTGCAGATGCCAGTATATTGAAAGGCTTATTGTAAGATGTAAACCTGGATTTTGAAGTCCTTATCCTGTCACATAGCATGTACTCCTTCCCTTCCAGGTGACCTGGTTTAATTCCTCTCCCAGATGTTTGTCACATAAAAAAGTTGGGAGAGGGGTAAACATCAGTGAGCTGCACTTTGCATGTTTAGGAACATCAATTTGGAGACATCCTGCTTCAGAGAGTAACTCCCTTTGACCAGGGAGAGTACAAGGGTCTGTTCTTTCATGGTGGCATTTCATTGCAGCAGGAAACTGATGGCTCACTCTCCAAGTGGAACACAGGACATGAGTCTGCAAACCTAAAATGGCAGGTGGAGTTATGTCATTCACTCCTCTGACTGCAAGATTTGACCTTTGTCTCTGGGCTTATTTACACTATTTGCCAGGCATTCTTCTCTGTATGCTGTATGATGGTGTCCAAATCTTAACCACAGTTGATTGGACTCTCTTTGTTGCCCAGAGGGATGATTGAAACTAGACTATAGTGGACACTGTTTTGAAAACAGAAGTAACAAAAGGTCATACAAGGGAGGAAAACATGAGTCCACCAAATTCCGATAGATACTAAAAACATCAATGTGAATACAAAAAAGCACTGGGTATAATAGTGCAGCACTGTGAATTGTGAAACTGTGTTTATTCCTTTGAATTCAAGCAGGAAGGAAAGGATTTTTGCTGCTCTGGTGCAGGGCCAGCTAGTTTGCCTTGCCCTAGCTCTCAGCTATTGGAGACGAGTTGACTTTTGCTGGCAGTGCTCCCCATCTCTGTCCCTGCCTACCCACAGGCAAGCTCCAGCTGCCCTATTTCCAGCTTCCATTCCCTCCCCCAGCAGTGCATTCAGGATTTTCTTCACTCATCCTTTGTAGTTACACTGGGCAATTTTCAGATAGACATCTGTGTCTCTCCTTGCAGTATAATGCATGCCCTCACAAGCCATGAACATTTTAAATTATCTATATAGTACAATAGAAGTGGTCTCTTCTGGGTTCCCTGAGTAAACAGAGCATCCATTTTTCCACAGCAAAACTTTTCACCATGGTAAGCAGTCATCCAAGGTCTTTTACTGGGATGCAAAATCTCTCCTATTTTTAACTCCTCATTAGAAGCTGAGAGTTTATTCTCACATTTTAAAAAATTGTCTAGGCCTTGTGGTAGCCTTTTGCAGAGGGGTACACTTTGATTTCTGATAATTGCTGAAAGGTGACATTCCCATTAATCCTCACTAGTACCGTTCAAGGATTTAGAAACTGCTTTTAGATACAAGCACAGCTCTACTAATCCCCTAAGATGAAGTCATGGGTAATGGGAATATAGAGGTCACTTGAGCCATGAATTTTGAACTCTTTATCCTGACAGATGGCATTGCAGTGCGACAAGAAAGGAAAAAAAAGGCTTTTCATTCACTTCAAAACGGAGAGCAGAGAGACTATACTGTCCCCTGCAAGTATGAGTTTACACAGTTTGACCAGATGACCACAATAATTTGTCAGAACATGCTAAGAAATCTATGCCCAGATAATTTGTGACTGTGTTAAACTGTGTTAATTCCTGAATGCAAAAAATCTGTCAAGACTCCAAGGTTTCTTAACAACAAAAATGGGTAATGATGTTGTGAAAGCTCCCAATAGGCTCTGACCAGCAGTGGAATAAACACAGTGGAGTGTTCACTCCGCTGTTCACACAAGGAATTTGAGTCCAGAACCTCTGATAACACAGATTTTAGTCTCTCTCTGTGTAGTACTCACCGTTACTCACACTAGTGGATCTACTTAAGTTGAGGAACAACCTTTCAAATTGTCCTCAAAGAGGCTGATGCAGACAAAGATGTCATCAGGTCACTGAAGTCAAATGATACTGCTTTGTGAGAGAGAAGGCAAGGACCAACTTTTTGTCTGTCCTGACAGAATTTGTTTTTTCCTGATGTGATCAGGTGAGTAACAGCATTGATCAGTGTGGTCAAATACGGTAAAACCAGCATGGTGGCATCTTGTGTAGGGAGTGAAAAGTGTCTGTGAGGAGTGATCACCAGGAAGAGCAGGCAGGTCAGTGGGTAAGAGGAAGACCAAAGCAAGAGCAACAATCAAAGTGCAATACAACTAGCAGTGGCCCTGCCTCAGTATGGCTGGCTCAGCTCACAACAGCAAGGGCAGTGATACATATCTCTTAGTCCCCAGGCACAAGCAGCCATGCATGCTCCACACATGCATCCCAACCCAGCCTAAGCAGCTGTGTAGTGAGGGGGAGACAGCAAGGACTGTTCTACAGAACAGCAGCTTCTGGTTTTTTCTTCTCCCCATAGGAAGGCCTCAGTTACTGCTTCTTGCTTTCAGCTGAAGAAGCTTGAGGCTTGTAATAAGGGAAATCAGGAATGATGGCCACGAGGGACACGTGGATGTCTGGTTTGTGGGGACTTCTTGAGGAACAGGTTCCCCACTGAAACAGTCCATGAAAGCAGCTCTCTGCTATGTAAATACATGTGCCCCTGTAATTCCTTATATCAAATCATCATGAATGAATGATAGCATCAAACTCTCTTTTGAGCTTCTTCATCCTTATGCCTTATAGGGAAGGATAGTATCATCTGAGTTTACAGAGAGGGGACATGTGGCAAAGAGAAGAGCATCCAAGAGGCACAAGGTGTCCATCAAATCAATGATGCAGCCAAGAACAGACTTAAACATATTTCAGTGCATGCATCGTGCAAATGTCAGCTCATTCTGCTACTTGTGCTGTACAAACTGGACAAGAATTTCAATGTGCAGATTGTTGTGCAGCAAAGTTTGTTATCTCCAATGTAGCTATGAGATCTACTGATTTTTTTTGGAAATAAAGAATGACAATTGGTAAGTTTTGATCTTTTTTCTATTACATGTCTCTGAACACTTTGGGTCTTCAGTATAACGCCTAGGATTTTTCTCAGTCCTTCAATAAAATTTTTTCTATTTAGTAAACTGTGAAATGGTTCAATTTTGCTTCCTGTAAAACAAATAGCCTGCAGCTCTGTCCATATAGACAGTTAACACTTCAAAGTTTCTACAGGTCAGAACTAACTGTTAACAGCCTGAATATGCTGGTGCTTGGCCAGTTTATTATTCAAATTAAATATTTCAAAGGAATTCAAATAGAGACATCATGTCTTTGAAGCTATAAAAAGACAGACCCCAGCTTAGGGTTACCATTTCAAAGAGATTTTTACAACAGCTTTAAGATGTAGTAATGTCCGTGGTGGCCAGAGAATTGGTTTGCAAACTGGCTAGACTGAATAAACTGGGACTGACTTGGCTGAAACAATGCACTAGGTGTTCTGTGAACTGCTCAGTATAGCACTCTTGGAGAGGTGGTAAAGATGAGGCAGAATATTGCTGAGTTTTCAGGTTGTGTCAGAAAGAGTGTTATGTCAGGAAAACTTTCACAAAGATGAAAACCCAAGGAAAGCTAATAAGTTATTTCTGCCCTGGTTACAATTATAACTCAGGTGGAGCTCTTCTCTTGAACTCACACAGTCACATTGTGAACCTCATTGCAAAGCAGGTTTGCTAGCCCTGAACATCCAGATTTCATAAATCAGATATCCAAAGTATGGGATAGAAACTTGAAGACCTCAAGATTTAAAAATATTATTGCATTGGGTTTTAGTCCTTATTTATTTACAAATGTAATTCTTTAAAGTTTATATTTGAAAACTTTCCTCATAGAGGCTGTTTTTTCAACTGTGTCATAGCAGCAGCACTAGTGTCCCTTTTTGGTGGGTGCTATATGAACACAAAGTAAAATCAAGATCTCAAAGCTCCTAAAGGCACAAATCATTAAAAAAATTCCATGACCTGAGTAATTTTGACAACTGAGTCACATTGTCATCATTTACTAGACATACAATCTCCTTTATCCCACTGAAAGCTAGTCTTGCAAAGTTAAATGGAAAACAATCTGAGTAGTCTCAAAAACCTCAGCCTTGCCATCTGAGGTAACTTGACATCAAAACTGGTATCTTAAGAACAAAACCCAACTGAATAAGGCAAGAGAGGTAAATAAATTATAAAGAATAAAATCAAGAAGCTATCTTTAAGGAGATCCCAACAATGCTGTCCAAGTGTGAACCCGAAGGGAGAAACTAAGACTAATAAGACACAATATATATAAAATTTAATTTATATCTCAGGACCTTTCCTGTTGCTCCATAAGCCCTTTGACTGTATTTATTCAGTTCAGTTGTTCCATTCTTAGGCTGAAGCTTTTAAAGACATATTTTCTAGCAATTCTATTCGTGCTCTATTTTCTGTTAGAAAGTGGTGGAAATAAACTTGTTTTTCACATCTGCAGGCTTGTATTTAAGTAATTTATGATTGCATTTAAAATATTGTCATATAATTTCATACATGGACCTGATCTTTAGCTTACTGAGTTGCATTCTGTAAATTCCTTCTATCATTTTATGTAAGGTAGACTGAATTATTCCAGTTGCCATCTTTGTCTTTTATTTGTCCAGCGCCAGACACTGTGGAGGCTACACTGTGTCATTCCAAGGAGTCAGGCCCTATTGAATGACAGCCCCATGGGAATGACTTACACACACAAGAGATTTGGCCATAGTGTTAGAAAATGCAGACTTAGTCTCCTCATCAGGTCATGAGGATACAGATCAAAGAAGGAAATGGATGACTTTTCAGGCTTGATTCAGGCGTGCTTCAGTTAAAGATCAAAGGAGAAGCACGGGAGACTAATGTAAAGTGGAGGTTTCAGCAGCCACCCTCTTACAGATGCCGGTGAAATTATACTGACATGTAGCTTCATCAGTCAGAATGAAAATCCAAGCATAGAGAAAAAAGAAAGGTCAGCAGGTAACCGTCCTAGCACTAATTGAACCCTCTGGGCAATGAATGACAGAGGCACAACCAGTGCAGTGCTTTCTGGGTACACAATTCGTAAAAAAATTTCATTCATTTGATGGATGCGACTCGTTTTCCTGCCCACTGTGCAGAGCAGGCCATGATGAAGATCTCAGTCCAAACCAATGTCAAAAGGCAGTGACTGCCTTCTGAGGAAGCTGAACTGAGCAGGCAACTTCTGAAGATGTGACTTAAAAGAGAGTTATATGTTTTGGGGGATGTTTTTGCTTAATTTGAAATAGAACAATAGAATATAATTGAAAATAAGCCTTTCTTAGGCTGGAATCTAAGCCTCTTCATATGGATTAGTGTAAATGGGAAGCCCACTCAAGGACAATGTATCACATACATAAGCTTTTAGCTGTAGCTATAAAATAGCATAAATGGGGTCCTGGGGGAATGTAGGGCTTTAATGAGAGGACTCAGCTTGTGGCGTTGTAGATCTGTACACAGCTGCTCATGCAGTGACAGCTATCACATCCTGGAAGCAGCTTTAGCAATGGCTTCAGGACTTGGTACTTGGCCTGTGAACTGTCTCTGGTAGGCAACAGCCCTTGGCCTTGTCCAACCTCACCACCAGTCCCAGCTGCTTTGGAGCCCAGAGAGCCCAGAGGGACCATAGCTATCTCTCCTGCCTGCTGCCATCATTGCAAGGCCAGCTAGGCTAATGGGAGGCTAGACAAAATATTGAGATCTGCCAGTGTGCTGGGAATGGGCAGATACATTTCTTGGGATGTTCTAAATCCCAGGGATACAGTAATTTTTCACTGTAAATAGAAGGGATTATGTGGTATTTATCAATTTTGATTGACTTTGAGGCTGCACAGGAAACAAAATCCAATCACACATCAGTTTTAATTTGCCTAACCTGTATAGATTAATATATTTTTCATAGATGAAGAAACTGCATCAGTATAACCAGATAATCCCTAGTACTTTCACTACATAAAACTTCCAAGTAAAATTAGAGCACCATACACTTTTGTCTACTGTCAAAGCCCAAGAAATACTTTCAATAGGTCATAGCAGTTGGAACTGGTTAGAATTCTTTTAAGCAAGGAAATTTCAGTCAGTAGTTATTTCCCATAAACTATTCACTGTGACTAATCATTCTAACACTTGCTGTTTGTTATTCATGGTAGGAAAGTGTCAAGCTCTCTGCTCCAAGGACTTATTTTTCCCAGAGAGTTCATCTACATTGGCTTCCCTGGAAGTTGAAGCCAATGTAAAGCAGGGGAAATCTGTTCTCATATGGTATGACTAGAATTCCTATAAATAGGAGTGACTGATGTCCAGCTACGAAAATAATTGATTTTTCAGAGTGGTGGCTGAACCAAAAAATTCAGGAGAAAAATAATTTAGTCCATCTTAGCTCAATTTGTTGGGCTTTTTTCTTCAGAGAAAGTAATTCATTTCCAAAGCAGGTAGTTTCAGATGAAAATCTGTGTGTTGGAACAGACACTAACAGACAAGACTTAATCATAATCAGAGCAGATGAGGAAATTCAAATGTATCTGGTGAAAAAGGACAGGCAGGACACTCCTCCAGGAGGCCAGGACACAGAGACCTCCTATGCTCACAGAGTCCCATCTCTGCAGCAGCAAGATCCTTATTCAGGTCCCTCCAGAGAGGACACACAGGGGTGTGGAGCATCTGCCCATCTCATTTTCAAACCTAACTGCTGAAAGAGGGATGGAAGGGATTAACTCAGCTGTCTTGCCTGAAAGGGAGCACTTTTTCTAGGGTTGCAGATGGATCTTCCTTCCAGGACCAGCTCTGCAGTTACACCTAGGCTTCCCAGGAACATACCTTTGTATTTGATTTCCATGCAAATTATTCCCTAAATGTGATGAGAATAATTTTGAGAAAGACAAAATGGTACTTTTCACAAAAGGATTATCAGCTCCATTAAGGGTCACCTCCTAGCTGATTCATGTACATGAATATATTCATCATTGCCTTTTGCTAGAACTGATACCTTTTCATGGACATTAACTTGAATGGCCTTGTATACATTTCTGGGGATAAATCAGTGAGAAGGGGGGGAGAGATAGCATTAGACTAGTGCTTGTAAATTATTTCTCACAGGTTCTGAGTGTTAGGGTCACTTTTTTTTTAATCTTCATAAAATTGAGAACTGTCTTGCTTATCTTTGTTTAATTAGAATGAGAACTGTGCCTGGCATGATATATGCAGCTGAACCAATTTAAGAACTAATAGTCACTTCCTCTAATTCTCCCCCCCACCTTCCTCATCCTTCTCTTCTCTTGGGCTGATTGAGATACTTGAGCAGGCAGGTGAGCTTATGTGAGCTGGTTTAACTTGTTCACCTGCAAAAATGGCCACCCTTTTTGCTGAGGTAATTTTGAGACATGTTAAAGAGTAAAACATCTCCTGGAGTAGCCCAGACAAGCATTTCCCCCCATGTCTGGTTAACAGGAGAAGGGTTGGGACTGTTCTGTGCCAGCACTGCTGCTGTGGTAGGATTCCTGTTTGCCTTCCAGATTCAGTCACTGTTTGTATTTTGCTATGTTGCATTAGTGCTTATCTTCTGGGTAACTGTTTCCGGCTCTTAAGACACCACTAAAGTTAGTGAGGTTCTTTCCAGGCAGTTCTGTGGAGTTAGATAAGCCTCCAAAAGGGCAGTTTTCCATATTGCTCTGCCTGTGAGTCATGCTGTGCCTAATGTGCAGTCATGCTCGTTCTGACAAAATAGGAGATAATTCACTCCTAGATAGGCCTTTACAATGAATATGAGTCGTCTCGTTATACTTTATATTATATATGATTGTAGGCATGGCTGTACTTGTTCAGGGAAGGAATTTCTTCTGAAAGAGACAGATGCATAGGAAAATCTCTTTCTGTTTTCCTGCCCTAGCATTTTGTTTAATAATAAGGGATGAATGAAGTTTAATAGAGGGAATGAGAGCAGCTGTGTTCCAATTAGAAGGTATAATTACTATTTGCCCAGAAGTTTGAATATACAACTCTGCTGAGTACTGGGATGTCCTAAATGATCAAAAATGACTGGTTGTTGTGTTTTGGTGCTTCATAAATCTGATTCCTCCTGTGCAGCTAATGTTAATCTAGTACAGTACACTGAAAATATAATCCCTTGTAAATCACTTTCTGGATCTGAAAGTAATCAATTATCTGTGACTGATTATTGTCTTTGGGCCAGAAAAGTACCAGACACCTGCTATTTCCATTCAAGCCTCTGAGAATAGTTGGTGCCCTTCTTACTGTAAGATCATTCATGCTCTCAGCATATTCAAATTTGGTATTGTAGTGTATTGTTAGTTAAAATGAGGACAAGCACTGACTTCCCAGCTACTACTGTCCTTAATGATGTCCTTATTCTAGGTTTAAGATAAGAGCAGTTCAAGTACCCTTCTGTTTGACTGCCAGTTTCACACAATTTCCTAATTTAGCATGAGACCAAGGGCAGTGTCGTTCTATTTGGTACTGTGCTTTCAAATTATATCTCCAAGAGCTTTACTGATTTAATTAGTATTTTTGAGAGCGTGCAAAGAAAGGATGAGAAGATTAGGATGGTAACTGGCTAGCTGCTTTGCAAAGAGGCTTTCACACCAGATTTGAAAAGAGATGGAGAAATTTGAGAGGGCTGTTGCTGATGCAAGAAACCTCAGAGGAAAGCAGTTAACAGGGGTGAGACTCTGCTCCGGGACTGCTAACAATGCCTTGCTCTAGCCCTTCACAGAAATGTGTTTGCTTCCTGCTCTTAATAATCTCATGTGACTTCTGTTACTAAGCAGGGAGAGTGTCAACATGCTAGCTGTCAGCTGGAAAAATCAAGTAACTTCATTGTAATCTGGTTAGTAAGGAAATACTTGAAGAGTAAGCTAATCAAATGGTAAGGTGGAATTATTAAATAAAAGCACCACTATTGGTTTCTGGATATACCAAATAATTACCATAGCTATTAACAGTGAAGTAACTGGAGAGTTTCAGTATGGGGAAAATCTGGTCAACAGATGGATTTTCTGCACAGCTCTGCCAAGCCTGAAAAAGTTGGCAGGATGGGATGTGAATGCAGACATGAATTCATTTCATTTTAGGACATGAGGACATGGCATGTCTGAACAGAAGGCAGAAACATGGGAAGGGCAGGCTGGTTAATGTACAGATATGAAAAAGGATTGGAAGACTCTGATATTCAAAGAGGTATGGATATCCTTTGCTGGAATACCTCACCACATCTGTCTTATGTCAAAGTTATGCAACAAAAGTCCCATGGCCTAACCTGAATTTCAACATAAAATGGGGGAGCTTTCTTTCTGTAGCCCTATCAGTAGTATGGAGGTAGGTGGATATCTGCACAAAGTCTCTGCAGAAAGATTAAGTGTGAGAGAAACCTGTAGTGAGGGTGAGATTCCTGATGCAAATCCAGGCTTAGCAAAACTAAGGAGAGCTGTGGCCATTGCTTACACCATCCAGCAGACTGCTTAGATGAGGCACTTCTCAGAACATCTCAACTGGAAAATCTTAACCATGCTTCTGTTTCATGTGTCTTCATATCCCTGTCAAGTTTTCTTATTTCCTTCAGCCTCATAGGGATGAGAACAGATCTTTCCCTCTTCCTTCTCACAAGATAAAGTGACTACAGTGAAATAATGACCAAAAGGCTCCATCAGCACAAGGCAAATAACATCATTTCCCTGGAGATCTGTTTTGATGTTCATCCCTGCATGGTCAGACAAACCCTTTGAACTTTTCCTTCTCCACAGCTGTCAAGTGCAGAATAAAACCTCTATGTGCCTCTGGCACAGGGCTGTGATGTGCATTAGTTACTCAGGCTGGTAGAGCTGCATTTGTTCTGTAGTGAGAATATTCCTATTCTGTAGGGTTCCTACAGAAGATAGAATATTCCTATTCTGTGGGAATATTGACTGGCACCTTGTTCCCCTGACTATTACAGCATGTATGGTAGGTATGATATAAACTGCAACTGTTCCGAAGTTTCCAACTTATTTGACCTAAGAAGATGATTAGGAGAAATATTTCTCAAAACTTACTGAACCTAAGAAGATGATTAGGAGAAATATTTCTCAAAATCTCTTTAACCTCTGTACCAAGAAGAGTTCTGGTACCACCCTCAAAAACAGATTGCTTCTGCATGTAGATAACAAAGCCCGGCCCCTGATATATCCAGCATACATGGCCTGGGACTTTTTGCAACTAGCACAGCCCAGGCAAACCTCCACGGGCTGTCTGTCCACAAAGAGCTTCCACCAAGAAGCTCCAAGAATGTGTGTCTTCTGGGTCTCACATATAGAAATCCCTGCACCTCTCGCACCCTCTCAATTCAGCATATACACAGCACCTGAAAGAACAGTGAAAGGAACACTGATTAAAGGATCTACACCTGCAAGTATGGTCATTTAAGATAAACTCAGGCTAATTAATGAATGATCACATTGTGTTTATCAATATTTTAGGAGTCAGGCAATGGATGTTTTCTAGGCACCCCACAACAGTGGTAGATACCTGCATTAGAGCAACTGTGTTGCTGCTACGGTTTATGTGCTGCTGTGACAGTGGTGTAGTATGTAATGCTCCTGAAAAAGGGTTATAAATTGGATGCTGCATTTTGAACTGGGAAGAGGTGATTACAAAGTAAGTGTGGAGACAGGATGAATACTCCCAATTTCACTACTGACATACTTGGCAACCTCACTTATGTCAGGTCTAAAATGAACACAACATCTTTCCCCAGTGGTATATTATGTACTTCGGTTTTCAGTTCAGAGAGAGTTTTGAGAATAAAAACCCTCTGTGCCTCTGGCACAGGGCTGTGATGTGCATTAGTTACTCAGGCTGGTAGAGCTGCATTTGTTCTGTAGTGAGAATATTCCTATTCTGTAGGGTTCCTACAGAAGATAGAATATTCCTATTCTGTGGGAATATTGACTGGCACCTTGTTCCCCTGACTATTACAGCATGTATGGTAGGTATGATATAAACTGCAACTGTTCCGAAGTTTCCAACTTATTTGACCTAAGAAGATGATTAGGAGAAATATTTCTCAAAACTTACTGGACCTAAGAAGATGATTAGGAGAAATATTTCTCAAAATCTCTTTAACCTCTGTACCAAGAAGAGTTCTGGTACCACCCTCAAAAACAGATTGCTTCTGCATGTAGATAACAAAGCCCGGCCCCTGATATATCCAGCATACATGGCCTGGGACTTTTTGCAACTAGCACAGCCCAGGCAAACCTCCACGGGCTGTCTGTCCACAAAGAGCTTCCACCAAGAAGCTCCAAGAATGTGTGTCTTCTGGGTCTCACATATAGAAATCCCTGCACCTCTCGCACCCTCTCAATTCAGCATATACACAGCACCTGAAAGAACAGTGAAAGGAACACTGATTAAAGGATCTACACCTGCAAGTATGGTCATTTAAGATAAACTCAGGCTAATTAATGAATGATCACATTGTGTTTATCAATATTTTAGGAGTCAGGCAATGGATGTTTTCTAGGCACCCCACAACAGTGGTAGATACCTGCATTAGAGCAACTGTGTTGCTGCTACGGTTTATGTGCTGCTGTGACAGTGGTGTAGTATGTAATGCTCCTGAAAAAGGGTTATAAATTGGATGCTGCATTTTGAACTGGGAAGAGGTGATTACAAAGTAAGTGTGGAGACAGGATGAATACTCCCAATTTCACTACTGACATACTTGGCAACCTCACTTATGTCAGGTCTAAAATGAACACAACATCTTTCCCCAGTGGTATATTATGTACTTCGGTTTTCAGTTCAGAGAGAGTTTTGAGAATAAAAACCCTCTGTGCCTCTGGCACAGGGCTGTGATGTGCATTAGTTACTCAGGCTGGTAGAGCTGCATTTGTTCTGTAGTGAGAATATTCCTATTTTATAGGAACATTGGCTGGATTTTTATTTTTTTTTAATAGTATGATCTCTCTGTTTTAGTTTTATGGTACTTCGCCTAGAGTTTTTAAAATTTCATAAAATTTGGACTTTGGGGAATTGCCTATTTGGGGAATTACATAATTTTTAATTAGAACCATTTAAGAAAGGGAGCGCCAGAAGTTACCAGACATTTGAAAATCTTCCATAAGCTCTTACTACCAGCTTCCTGCTGCTTTGAATTAATTGCTTGCTTACACTCCAATGGTCAGTTCAGGAATTTCTGGTAGTGGCATTCTATTATTTCAAACCTGGCATTTGACACTTTTTCCTGCAACCGTAATAATTAAAAAAAGATGCGTAATAGCTCTGCCACTATAGCGACAGCATTAACAGAGCTTTGATGGCCTAAAGACAGAAGCGAGCCTTGTAAAGAAAGTTTAAAGCTTTTCTTTAGGACATCTTATATAGCTGGGCCAGGGAGATGATAAAAGGTTTCTTCATGCAGATATTAAGACTTACATCTTTTCCCTTCCCCACTGTAGTAGTGCTGCCATGTTTCTGAGTGGGCTGAGGACCCACCAGAGTGTGATGGGGTGGCAGCACTCTCTGCACCTCCTCCACTCCGCTGCTCATAGGTAATGGGGTGTGTGCTCCCCAACATGGGGGCAGACAACCATATACAATCCATGTCATGCTGTGTAACCTTTAATTTGCTGGAGGCCATATTTCTTACACAATGACTGGCAAGATTCTTGTTGGATATGTTTTTTATTAATTCACTGCTAACATCTGTTTCTAACTGCACATCTAGTGTCTGTGTCTGCACTAGAGGTCATACCGCTTGCAGCTTCAGCATTGGCTAAATAGAGACATACACTGCGCTGATGTGGGGTTTACTTATTGCCTCCTCATGTCTAACTGAGTTCCTGGATAACCATATTTTTTAGGTTAGAAGGACAACAATGACATCATGATACTCTTGCAACAATTTCTGGTGAATCAGCAAATAGGAGGCAGGACAGTTTAATAAAATGAATCTTGAATGCTATTTGCTTTTCCTGTCTTCTTCATCCAAGCATAACATGCTTGTCAAATATCCAGTCTACTCTATGCAGTCTCCTTACATGATGATGCACATAAATGTTGGTAGAGAATAAGACCATCATCCCCACTGTGACCATTGTTCTGCTGACAACATTTTTTTCTCTCCCTTCACAGGCAAATATATTCTCCAAAATTAAAATTAAAAAAAAACAACCCAAAAATCAGTTATGAAAGCTGGGGCATCAAGTAGGGAGATATTTTACTTCATCAGGAAGCATGTGTCAAGCTCTGCTAACAGCTGCTTTGTTGTAATCTTCATTGAGGTGAAGAAATATAGACTCTGAAACTTATACAAGGTACAACTCTAAATATGCTGAAATAAATCATTATTTATGGAGACAAGACTGCATCTTGCTATCACTCTAATTCCTGGTAGGAGGAAAACACTTAGGATGATATTATTTACAAGCAACATTTATTCTCAGCGGCTACTGATTACATCTTCTATTCTTATTAGAGCTTCCTAAAGCATTAAAGCACAAAACCAAATCTAGTTGTATTGAATTGTCATTTTTCAAGAATGGGAAAATAAGCCAAACTCCTTTGACTCCTATGAAAACCATCAGATAAAAATATATTGCAACGCACTCATTTAGAGATCAAAGCTGGAAGATCTGTGTGAAATCAAGAGAGAAATTTTGTCAGAAAGAAGCACTTTAAGACCAGAAAATTAGAACCTTAGAATGGAAACTAATAATAAAGCAAGATCAAAAGAGTTAAAGTGCAACAAGCTGTATGCTGAGAAAAAACAGTTAGGAAACATCAGCTTTTTTCCAATGCAGTTTGTTGCATTGCATTGAAGAGAAACCCTTGCAGGGGTGCCTGAGGAGCTTGAGCTCCTTATCTGCTGTGGCCACTCTTTCACAACAGGTTGGGTTGGCTTCATCTGCTGCACTCCTATCCCTCAAGCCCTAGGGAGGCTTTACGGCTGAGAGCAAGGACCAGGTTGTAGAGAGGTGTCTGGTGCTGGCAGAGACACTGTTCTGGGAGAATGAATCAGGGCTTTCACCTGCTCATGTCACCCTCCTTTGCAGTGTTAGCACAATTATTCCAGGGCAGGAGTTGCTATATTTCTGTTTGCAGTGCATGTGATGGAGCACCACATATTTACTCTCACAGGGTCTCTTGCTGCTTCTGTGAATAAGCATAGTCAGAAATGCTCCTCCAAAGATGGAGATGGTTACTGGTAGTGCCTTGCATGGGACAGTAACTATAATGAAGGATGCCCCAATTAGAAGTTTTCCAGCTTCAAGTTCTTGAGTTTATGGAAAAGTGCTTTTTCTCTCTCCACTTGAACCTTCTCCACTTTTTGATTTCCTCACGTTAACTGTCCCAGCCTTTGCTACTAGTTCCTTTTTCTTCAGTGTTTCTTCTTTTTCTTCAAGTGAGTTAACTGATGAAGAGAGACCTCTACCTGTAATCACTACTGCTTCCAAGCCCTAGCTGTGCCTCCATTATACTTTTCCTTACAAGGGCTTTGTAGGAGTGTCGTTTGTCTTCCTCCATTGTCTCTGCCCTTGAGAAAATAATCCTATGGGGGAGGTGTGGTCACACCCAGAAAACTTAGCAGTAGTGCAGTGCCATTACAGCTGCCATGGCCTAAGGGTACACACATCAAAAGATATGTCTGGAATGGCAATGTTTTCTTGAGCCAACCAATGTAAGTGACAGAAATGAGAAGCCTTTGGGTGCAATTTCCTGAGGAATTATTTATAGGGACAGCCAGTAGTTGCACAGGGGCCATCTCTCCCTTGCTACCAGCTGAGCTACCTGATACATTAGTAACCACCAAGCTAGCTTTGCACTTTCTTGTCACTTTTTGCTCTTGGTTCCTGGTATTCTTCATGTGTTACCAGAGCATCACAACAATTCTGCCTAGGTAAGGATCAGACATTTCATTCTACCAGTAACTGCAGCCTTTTCTATAGGGGGACACAAAAATTAGAGTGCAGAAACAGCAGAGAACAGGCTGAGTAGACACAGCAAATCATGGGACCATAAACAAAATACAAAAAGTTGACACCTCAGCAGCATTAGGGTAGGTCAGTGGTATCCGAAGTTCACTGTACCTGTGGCCTGATTACCTGGCAGATGTTCATTTCAGATGTAAAGCAGCTGAGGTAATTGTCCTGAGCTTCCGCTGCAGCTCGGGAAAGCAGTATATTTCAAGGATGTGATTAATCTCACCTATAATAGGCCAGTGTAATAGTAGGTCAGATGAATCCTTCCCTGGAAAAGCTGATTCCTCACTGTAAAAAGAGGAGTCAGCATGACTAACGTAGATAGCAGTGCTCACTTTGTACTTGAGGTAGAGGAATCCTGCCCTCTGCCCAGATTGGCTTGTAGCCAAAATATGTTTAAATTGCTGCCTAAGCTTAAATGTATAGTTGAGGTTACTCCTGAATTTGTATTGTGTTGTCACTGATGCTGAGAGGCAGGAAGGAGAGAGACCTAAGGGCTTTTATCCCCTTATTACAGGCACAGTAAATAAATGCTTTAGAAACAAAATTTTACTTGGATCAGGACTGATAGTATGGTCTTGGAAAGGTAAAATGGGAGTATTTCTTATGGCTGAGACATGGGTGAATGATGTTTGGACATGTCTTCTTCGTAAAAAAGTGAGATTGCATCAGAGGATGTCTGAGTACTTGTCCAACAATTCTTCGTCTTCACAGAAGCAATCTGTGGGGGACCAAGCAGACCAGTTGTTGTGAGCAGCTGGCCCATGTCAGTCTGCAGGTCACAGCTTCAGCCCGCAGAACTTCATACAGTTCCTCCCCTTTATTGCTGACTGACCAAGAGTTTTAATTATGGGTTAAATCCACCAATCTGTTGGTGGATTTTATTTCAGTGGCTCTCCAGACTAGAAATCTCTCCAGGTTACAGTCTGCTTTCTCTTCTGTACCAAATTAAGAAAGTCTGGTTTGCTGTGCAGTAGCTGTCCCCAGCTGTCCTACTGTCAAAGTTCAGCAGTGACAGTGCACTGTAATATGACTGCAGGATAAGAAAGAAGACAAAGGCAGGACTTATGATTCTGATTAACATGATAAACCTGATGTGAAGCAGGTGCTTCGTTCTCTTCAGGAGCTCTGAACAGAAGAACTAACTTTGTGCTGGTTTCATTGCACAAGCAAAACCACCTTAGCTACTGAGAAGGATGAAACTTGGACTAATGACAGGTTGGGCTTCAGGTGGATGACCTCATCTGCATTTGGGAGCAAGCTGTTTTCCCCAGATGCTCAATCCCACTCTGCCTGGAAGGAGGGAATGGTTCTCTGGGGAGCTGCTGAGATTTGGTGGCAGGCAGGACTTGTCTATTGGGATAAGGATCTACAGGAATATGTTGGCCATGATGAGTGGGCTGGGCAGGCTCTAGATGGAGAGCACTCTGGTGCCATGTAGGCAGTAACAGTAACAGCAGGAGTTTTTTCAGTGTCATGGTTGATTTAGCTGGCATTCTCCCTTTAAATGTGAATTTTGGTAAGAAAACTTCCTTCATTCTTCTGTTTCTCTGAATCTCCTTCTGACTGTGAGGCACTTCCACCCTCCCTTAGAGGAATAAAGAACAGTGTGCACTCTTGGAACACAAGATAAATTGGTAAAAGCCACCTCCTGTTGCTGAACATACTTGTTTCGCATCAAAACCGTGGGTGATTGTACAGAGGGAAAAAAGTGAATGAACCTATGAATTTGTGGCACTTTTGGAGCCAAGATGCTTTTGAATATCAAGAGTAGATAAAGCACTGCATTGTGATGACACCCTGGTAGAGATTGTAAGAGCTGTACTCTCAAGTTTACCTTGTTTTGAGAAAATATCCAGATTGGGTTTCAACCTTATCTGTTTGTAAGTACAATTTCCTTCATGGGCCAGTCCCAACCACCTCAGAAGGGCAGGTGTGTTTTACCACCTGGGAGAAGATTGCTGCTTTTCAAACTCATTTTTTAACATGAACAAATGTGTCTTTCAAATACTGCTTCTATAGCAGAGGGAATAGAGAAGAATAAAAAAAAAAAGCCTAAGGAAACGCATAGATCAACTGAGCACTGTGAGATATTTGTGTCTGGCTTTTCATAAAAAGCCATTGCTAATTTTCTGTTATTTCCCTGCAGGGTTAAAAGAATACTTATCCAAAAGCATCCGTGTGAGGATTAAAAGGAACAATGAGTATTGATTCCCCATAAATCTATATATCATCTCACTTATAGTGTCACAAAAGAGCTAAAATGTGGCTTCACAAGAAGGATGTGAAGGATTTTACCCTTCTCTACTCATGAGGAAAGTAGGGCAAGGCATTCTCCCATTTATTTGAGGTGTTAGGAATGGTTTGCTCAGTAAAAATACTCATTCACTTTATTTACATTTGCAGCAAATGGAAAGTGAGAAAGGTGGCATTTAACTAGAAACCAGAGCAGGAAAGAAGGCAGAAAAGAAAACAGGAGACACAGAAGATGAACTGCCTGATAGTCTGTTGTTTTCAACACCCAGATTTTTAGAATGAGTGCTTCCAAATAGATAGTTTTAGGAAGAGAACAAGGCATTATTTGTTTTGCTCCAGCACTGTCAGAGAAAGAGGAAGGTGTATAATCATCTGTTCACTCCTGATACAGAGTAGGAGGTCATTTTCACAAGATAGAAGAGGAATTAGACTAAATTGCATGATATTTATATAGGAATATTTTTCCATGTCGAATTAAAATCTGGTGGGCCGATATTCTTCCTTTCAGCAGGAGAGATGCCTCTTTCTCCAGGGATCTGTGGTTATTTCATGCCACATTCAGTAATCCAGCAGCTTTATTGATGTAATATATGAGGTACCGGAAAGAATAAACGCTTTAAGAAAAAAATACCAGCCCGGAGACAAATGACATTATCACTAATTACACTTTACTAATTCTGCCTACTCACAAGCAAAGGAGGTAATCTGGAACAAAGTCTGTGGTTACCACGGGATGAAGGAATTGCTGCTCACAGCAAGTGACTCACTGCACAAACAGCCGAGGTGTGGGTAGCGCAGAGCAGACAATTGCCTGTAATGGCTGCCGCATGCCATGGAATGAATAAGAGCTGAAGAAAGAATGCTCTGCAAGTCGCAGGCCTTTCATTTTAAGCTAGAGGCCTGTATCACAAATATTAGATTTGATAATAAACATGTTCCAAAGGTGCTTATTGATATCCATGAAGGTGGCAAAGAACTGAAATGGCAGATACTGCATCTAATGTCTAGGATTTTGATCCAACTGTAACATTTTGAGAGACTCAAAATGTACTTCTATAAAGGCAAAGGATCATTTATGAAAGGTACATTCCATTTGGGGTTTGATGTCATGCATGGATAAAATGTGACTAAAATTTATATGCTGGTCAATGAGGACCTGGGTATGTAGCTCAGGTGGGAGAGCACCTGGTTTCCTAGTCTGAGGGTCCCTCTCCAGGTAACCTACAAGAACTCTTATCAGAGTTGGGCTGATGGTTGGACTCAATGACCTGAAAGGTCCCTTCCAACCTGGATGATTGTGGTCTTATAATCTTATGACAGGCTGAGAGAGTTGGGGCTATTTTGCCTGGAGGAGTCTCTGGGAGGACCTCATAGCAGCTTACCAGTACCTGAAGGAAAGCTGGGGACTGTGTTTTGTCAGAGTATGCAGCAAGAGGATAAGGAGTAATGATTTTAAACTAGAGCAGAGCAGGTTTAAATTAGACATTAGGAAGAAGTTCTTCACCATGAGGGTGGTGAAACACTGGAACAGGTTGCCCAGAGAGGTGGTGGAGGCTCCATCCCCAGAGGCATTCAAAGCCAGGCTTGACTGGGCTCTAAACAACCTGATGCAGTGCAAGATGTCTGTCCCTTCTTCCTGCAGGGGCTTGGACTTGATGACCCTTGAAGTTCACTTCCAACTCAATGCATTTTATGATTCTATATTCCAGAACATAGGAATTCTGCCATTTTCAATCATTCTACTATCTACCTGCAGTAGCACTGCACAGATCATGAGCCAAAGGGGATACATTCCTCTGCTTCAAATTAAACATGCTATGATGGGACACTAAGAATATTTGTGACAGGTATCAGACTAGCATCTGTGGTTCCCAAAATGTATCTGACTTACACAGTGGCTGGAGTATCCTAGCAAGAAGCTAGTAGACATCAGTGGAAAGGGATAGGTGGGAACTTCATTCTCATGTACATATGGCCCTTAGCAGGTATGATGATATTTGGCAACTGAGCTGAAAGGCATTATTTCAGATGCATGGGGTCTTGCTTCTGAAATAACTGATCTCTGAAACAGACCAAAGAACACTGATTCAATTCTTCCTAGTCTCCTGGTTGAAGAAATATTTTCAATACAGTAAGGATTGTATCTTAACAATCAGATATATTTGAAATGTTTTATCATGGGAACCCATATTTCTAAGGACTATAAGAGATTATATAATGAATTAAGCACTAAATAAACAAAGGCTTCTTTTCACGACATCAAGCTTGTTACTTGAAGCTAGAATGTTCCCTTTGATTTTGATCCTCAGGTGTCCTGTGCACTGTTTTTCAAGATGTTTCTTGATATTCAGTCCCCTTATGCCACCAACTTGGCTTAGCAGCTGACATAGAACAGATATTGAAACTGCATTTGCTGACATCAGGGTAAGCCCTATTGTCAAATCAGCACCCTACAAAGCCAAAACGACAAACTCAGAATTATTAGCTTAGAGGTACAGTGTGTTACTCAGCATAGGTTTATTTAACAGATTACAATTTATTTTCCATATTTTGATTATGACCACCTTTAGTTTCTAGAACGATTTTGATCATGCTGAGCTTCAGCTGGATCTGAGTTGCTACTCTTTTGCTGTGCCCTAATCTTAGTGCCTTGTCTCAGTGTCTATGCTGCCTAATATTTCCTGTGCACAAGCTGTCCTCAGGAAGTCGAATACCAGTACAGCACCTTCCTCCCACTTATTCAGTTGAGGCAAAGAACTCTCAGTTCTATGGAAACAAGTCAAGTCCCAGATAATACCGCTTTTGATAAGTACTCAAAGTAAATCACTATATCCAAGGAGAGAAAAATCCACTTCTGACATCAGTCTAATCAGGGAATCAAAAAAGGGAGAACTTGCACAAAATTGGGACACATTTGCAGCACAGGGTTAACTTATCATCATACTGAGAAACTTGTAGCCTTTGGACTTTGGCAAAACAATAGTCAATGCAGAAGTTTATATAGTTTATAAAAAGGAAGGTGATCTCATGTGCTGCCTAATCATGGGAGTGAGAAATGGAAAAAGTGTGCTTGATTGGCTTGACCTCAGCTTATGTTTTTTCTGTGCAATATATTTTCTACTGCCTTCTCTTGATTTCTTTTAAAGGGGACCAGGCTTTACTGTTTGTTGCAATATTTGTTCTTTTCTAGAGAATGATTCACAATCAGAACTGAGTGGGGAACGCGAATTTTATTTGTCTTAATTTCAACTCTTGTCTCCCATTTCTCACAGATAAAGGCTGGTTCCTGGTATTGATTACACTGGAAGAACAGACAGCTTATCCATGAGTGACAATGAAGAAGTCAAAATGCCACGACATGTATCTTGAATTAAAAATAAAATTGTCAAATACTGATGGTTATAATCTAGTCAATGATGTGTCAAATAGAAGAGTAGACAGTGGGCTGTGCTGGTGTTTAGCCATGACTGCTCTCACAGTCTGATTAAATTGGGACAGAATGGAGAAGAAAAGTGTCTGGGTCTAGATCTATTCTGTGTTTCAGATTCAAATTACTTTTTCCTTTTTCCTTTAGTTTTGAAGACAGTTGCATTGACACAAGATCTAATTTGACCAGCTGCAATACCAATGATAGAAGAATAAAATAATAGAGAGGTAGTAATATTTAAAGTGAAAAGCCAGCCCTATATTTAATTTAAAAATCTCATTCTCAAGGGAACATCAAATGGACTGGGTTCTCTGAGGCTTCTCAGTGACCCCCACAGATGCTTCCTGCCTTGATTTCAGTGTGTTTGTAGCCTTTTGTAGCTTACTTGCATCCCACACAGACATCCCTTTACCAACATCCTGTGAACCTCTAGCTGTGCTTCCTTGTGAGCTTTCAGCTTCCTGTAGCAAAAGGAGAGGTCTGAGCCTGCTTTGCTCTAGCTGTGCACATGGGGAGTTTCTCTCACCTCTACAATGATGAAGACTATGGTAAATAAATGGCCTCTGTTTTATCAAGGTAATAAATGTGGTAGCATTTCTGTTTGATTTTCAGTGTTGACTCAGACTTCTGTGTTTAAGTACAGATAGCACAGGAGTGCAAAACCACAGAAAGACTCCAGCTCTCCTGGCATCATTCTGCTGGCACATAGTTTTGGCAGAATTCTATCCCGCAAGTGCATGACTTCCCCTGAGACTAGTACTAACAGAAATATTAATTTACTGCTCAAGCATGTGATGAGCCACCAGTCACCTGTTTCTGGAAAAGCTCAATCCCAAGCCAAATAAAAGCTTTCAAGCTGGTACACCTGGTGCACTACCTTGCAAATAGCTCCCTAGAAATGCATGATATGAATCTGCACATAAACTTTACTGGAAGTTTCCAGCCAAATGTAACTGCCAGTCTGAATTTCACTCTCATCTCCTCCCAAATTCTTTAACTCCTCTGCTGGGAGCAATTCTTGGCCTCAAAACTGCAATGTTCAACAACTGAGCTGGAAGTAGGCTTGGCACAAAGGGTTACATAAAGCTCACACAAACCAGTTTTTCCAGGTTGTGTGTGGACGGTGGTTTAAAAGAGTGGAAAGTTACTAGAAGCAGCACCAAGCCAGGTGTTAGTGGATAATCAGAAGGAAGGACTGCAGAAACAACTGGGAGGAAGGGAGAGACAAATCTGAACTTAAAGAAGGGATTTATAACAGAGTCCCTTAACTCAGGGAATGCAAAAACATGAGTTTTAAAGGCAGATCTGTGCTCGCCGTGAGTCACTTGCCCTGCCTGAGGATAGTGAAGGAACTGAAGCAGCAAAAAGTTCACAGTGTGCATTATTTGTACGAAGAGATTTTACTTCTCACGCTACTATGTAAACTGTGCATCTTGGTTTTCTATGTATGATGTGTATGCAATGGCATGCATGTAGCATGTGCATTGTACATCCAGGTACATGGCCTCATGCATGTCATCTGCCATTGCAGAGTTAAGTGGTGAAGGGGAAGATTTTGCTTTCTGCAGTAAAGGAGGTCCTCAAAATATGAGGAAGCAGAAGGCCAGCACCCAGTCTTCTGAGTAGGGAGAAAGACCACAATCTCAGACAGCCTGACAGATGAGGAAGGTACACCAACAATTCATGCAGAGGTTACCCACCCTGAGTAATATACAGTCTCCCTGACTTCTTCCCCCTGACAAATACGTTCTTTTAGCCATGTCATTTCTTTACTTTGCATTGTAATTGCACTCCAAGAGCAGATGTGGAGGCAGGGAACATGTGCAGTGCCTCGTGGCCAGGACACAAGGACAAGAGGTGCAACACAGTGGTCTCCTGAGCAGCCAAAGAGGTAGTTTTATCTGTCATCAAAAAATAAGCATTCCCTCCTGCCCTCAGGGGAGACCTGGGAAATCAGGAGGCAAAGTCTTTTCCTATAGGCACCTTACCATCTGACCTTACCCACCAGGGCTACTGTGAGCAGGGCTCCCTATGGCTTCAGGGGATGTTTGGAAGATCTGAATTTTTTCCAATGCCTTGTGAGTGGTTCATGAGATGAGGTGAATCCCATGGTATAGCTGATAGCCTCTGCTATAGTACCACAGTGATGGCATTAACTGGTTTTCTGCTCGCTGTGACCTAGCTCAGGCTTGTATGTTTGCCCTGCTATTGGCCATGTTCAGTAAAGATGATTCCCTACTACTGAGAGCTATTATGTGATCTTCGCATAGAGGAGACTGTAGTGCGAGGTGTAGAGGCACATTTCTCTAGAAAAAAAGATCAAAATCTAGCTCACCAATTAATTTGCACTACTGATGCTAATTCTTGATGGATTTTGTTCCATCTTCCCCTTCCTGGCTGTTTCCCATGTATGTATTTTATCCACAATGTTCAGTTCAGAATACTGAAACAAGGGTATGGACGTTTTTATTCTCATTTTTCTGCTGAGAACTTTCAGGCAAAGGAAGGCCAGAGTCAAATACAAATTTGGAATTTTTCTCCAGCCAGACCCTGGCCAACCCGTTGAGTAGATACCACACAGCACTTGGGAGGAGGCACAGGCATTTTCCACATCACCTTTTCACACCCAGACATCTCACACCTGAGCAAGTGACAACCCCCAGGCAAGGGACACCCTGTGCTCAGAGGAGTTCAAAGCATTACTGATGAGAGCAGCTGCAGGTGCTGCCTGTATGGGGGACCACCATCCCTGTCACAAATGAGGCACCACAGTCCATCAGAAGGGAGCCAGTCACCCTTTGGTGTCATGCCAGCTTCACCCTGTCCCCAGGGTGCTGTGGGGCAGAGAAAGGGTGTCTGGCAGGGCACAGGCAGGCAGCAGGAAAGGGAGGACAGGCTCAGGGGGGCAGGGGAACAAAAGAAAATTCACTGATGAAAGAGCTGTGGTCCTGTTTTTATTTTTAATAGGCAGCTGTTAATTTTTATGCAGGATTATTCTAGGTCTCAGGCCAGGCTGTTTCATGCTCCATCAGTGCCCGAGTTTCCCCTCTAGCTATGTGAATCCAAGTGATATTATTTGCAATTACTCCAAGAAAACAGAAGCTCAGAGGGACTGTCCTTGGTGAATGGCTGTAATTTCTGTGCTGTGGCTGTCCAGAAGCTATTACAGCTCTGCTATCTCTGGCTACCTGCCAGGGGGAAGGATTCCTTCCAGAAATAATTGCATTTCCCACTTTATAGGTATTCCAGGGAATAGGGAGCAGGGTGTATCGCCTCGCTAGTAAATGGCAACATTTCTTCTCATGTTCACTGTAGAAGGGCAACATGAAGACATACATGCCACTGGTTTTCAGATCTCTGCCCATAGATGAAAATTACTAAAAGAGGTGTGAAATTCTTGTGTCTGTTATGAAGGAAGAGGGGCTTGCTTCTCTAGAGCTTTACTCACAGTGATATGCAGAAGCTGTCACCTCTTTGATGCATGGAAGGAGGACATGCAAGAAAACTGCTAGCTCAGGCATTATGGCTTTGTTTTATTTAAATGTTTAAATAGTGTGCTACCTTGGCTGCCTCTGTATTGAATGGTGAGTAGATGCACAGAGCTGATCTTGCCCCTCATTTTACACAATGTAGCTAAGTTTGGGGTGCAGCATTTGAGTAAAGTTTGGGAGGTGCCTGTAGCACAGGGTCCTGGACTGCAGAAAGGGGCAGGAGGACCTTGCTATTCCCTCCGTTGTCCTCTCTCATTTGTCAAATGCATTCCTGTCACACTAGCCACAGCAGAACTGACATTCCAGGCACAGTGCCAGACCACACATCACAAGGGCAGGTGGGAACTTTTAGGCAGTTGTAGCATCCTCCTGTCCATGCAACATGGAGGATGCTCTATGCAGAGCTTCTGGCCTCCTCTGATGATCAGTGTGGCTCTGGGGAAAGCAGCACAGAGAGCACTTCTGGCATTTGGAAGATCTATAAGGTCTATTTATGAAAAATAGCCAGTAAAGCTCGATTTCATGTTGGTTGCCCCTTCTCTTGTCACACAGCGAGCCAATCCAGCTACCCCCTGGCATTGGCTGCATGCATGTGAATGTGCCAGATCCATGTAGATCCATCCTTTGGCAGGAAGAGAAGTAGACATCGCCTGAGAAAGCCCTCTCCTTGCCTCTCTCCCTTGACATATAATGAGCTTACAGGCTGGATTGCAGTCTGGCCTTATAGATTTCCACATGGCATTTTTATAAAAGGGAAGTTCCACTAGATGCATTCAAGAGAACTGATGTGGTGTTTAGGTATCAAGAACCAGACAAAGGGGAAGAAAATATGAAGAGAAAAGGAGAGAAAAAAACCCTACAACAAACCCCTTTTTCTTTCCCTTTTAACACCAAAGTGCCAAAGGCTCCACTGCTGAAACCTTTTGTAAACATTCATGTTGAAAAAGACACCAATTTATTAAAGCTCTAGGGTCATTTTGTCAGCTGTCTTTTGATCTCTTCGTCTACAAGGGAACAAAGAAAATCAGAAAATAAACTAACTGCTCATGTAACCTAAATGGAAAAAGAAAATGCTGCTGCTGCACATGTGTACATAGCCAGTTGCTGCCCTTCTCTGGTTCAGCTCTATTCACTTTTGTTCTGTTGTACCAAGACTGACCTAGTATAATGTTATCAATAATATTTCTGTATGACAGGTGAGATAAATAATACTTGTGATATTTGAGAAGGGGCTACAATCATCTTTCTTCACCTGTCAAGCAAGACCTAATTCATTCAGCACTTCCAATGACCTTGGGTGGCTACTCAAGGTATAGGGGCCCTTGCTGAAAACATACACTGTACTCAGCATATGAGTGGCTCTACAAGTCATGGGCCAGATCCTCAGGGGAGATTCAGATATCTGACAGATGTCTTACATCTCCATGTTGCTGCTTGGCTACACATAGCCACAGAAGCCAGTCAATTCTCTCAGGGGCTGTGTTGCCATCTGTGAAATCACCAAGGTACCTGTGCTGACACCTCTGCACACCCATATTCCCAGCCTTGCCAACAGCTCACGACCAAGCACAAGCAAGAGTCACAGAGTTTGGCTTTTTTGTCTCTAGGCCATAGTGCAGAAATTTATGGTAGGATAAAATGAATGCAGTGCCACCTTAAACCCAGCAGTGGTGTGGAAGCCCACACATGCAGTGTGTCCACTCTTCCCATACCTTCCCACATGGGAACGTGTGAGCTGTAGAGCACTGGTAGACAGTCACGCTATTGCAGTCTCTCCCAGCTGAACTGTTGGACATAAACTGCTTGGCATAAATAATTAAATGCTATTGGGTCACACAAGAAGAAAGTGAGATTAGCTTGGGAAGGCACTCACTTGGGAGTTAGAACAAAATCCTTCTTTGGGCATTTAATTATTTATCCCGAGCGGAACATTTTTGCCTGAAGAGATTAAGAGACACCCACCTAATTTAGCAGCCTGCTTATCATTAGGTTCAGCAACGATCAGGCAGAACATTAAGATGACGACTAGTATATATCTGCTCAAGCAGAATCTGGTCTCCTGTTTACCACTCCTAAATTGACAAAAAAAAATGTACAATGCTTGCTTTGTTCACAGCTCCAATGGCAGTAATGCAATCAGCACTGTTGTAACAGAAAATTAGTATTTCCCTGCTAAGAAATCATCTGGCTCTCCAGTCATACGCACTGCATTAATAAAAATTGCACAGATACCTATAAATGATTGAGTGCTGTTTCAAAAAAAATGAAAATTTTAAATTAATGTTGTCTTATGTGGGATGCAGTGAAAGAGGCAGTTTGCAATGTGAGGTAGGTCAGCCGTAAATCACAAATTTGCTTACTTGTTAGAGATGCTTTGAATGTGAACAGCATAAACAAAAGGATCCCATTCATGTGACAGAAAATTTTTATTTAGAATTCAGAATTTCCTTTTTGTAGCTACTGTCAATAAAAGGACCCTCGTGTTAAAATACTAGTGGAAGATTTGATTTTGCTGGTGAGTGATGCAAGTGGAAATAACTACTGTTGGCTCTCTGAGGTAAAATGGAGAGCTAATGTGACAGCTGATTTGGTTGAATGTGTTATAGCTGCATTAGCCCATAGTAGCTAAAGGTGACAAAGTCTGGGCTGTGGTCACTGGAAAAGCATTGAGAATATGGAGAGACTGGGATTACAGAGATGGTCAGACAAATTGAGCTGCTCAATAAGCCAAGAGGTATGCCTGAGATATTTGTGGGGAATATTTCTGGAGCAGTACAGCTCATTCAAAGAGCTATTTTGCAATAGGCTTAGAGTATAAGGTTCCCACTTATTTCTTACTGTGCACACTTTGTCCTGGCTTAATGGGCAGTCAGGGGGCATGGCTCATCAGGGTGCATCCCAAGGCAGGAGGGTACAATGGTGTCCTTCGCAACTGCCCTTCTCTAAATACATACTTGCATAACCCCATTGGACCCCACAGCTGAAATCCACCGATTTGAAACCAGCTTACTGCTGTTGCCAGTGCCTTTGACAATGTCATCACCTAAAAAACCATGCAGACATCAGGCTCTCAAGACCTTAATTTCTTTCCAGGGTCAAGAGGACTATTTGCATTTTCAGATGTGGCTAGAGCTTCAGAGACATTGCCATGCAGAACTGCATACACTGACTGTTCTTTTATACTATGAACTGTGCTGGAATGTTGCTAAAACACAAGCAGCAGTGTTGGTGTAGTTAAGCAGAAGGTTCATTGCCAGTGTCAGGAAAGCCATTTATGTCAAATTTTCCAACTCACAGATAACCTTGAAGCTACTTAAAATATGCCCTTATTCTGCTCATGTAATTTATTTTGCCTGTGAGTCTCTCTCTGATTTCACTCCTTCAATGCTATTAGCACTTCTCCTCAACTATTTCTTTGTTAGAGCATCAACTGGAGAGTTTTCATGTGCTTGTTATGGCTAAGAAATGCATAACCACCACATATGATTTCCCTTATCTGTGTTCTTCAGACAACATCTTGGCAGGAAAACACCACAGGGCAGCATTAGTGTTCCACATTTTCTGATTAAGTCAGTAGCCCCATCAGTGTGCCAACCTACAATAACACCATGCCATATTTTAAGCTATTAGGCAAACGAGCTGTTCAGAGACATTTCCAAAAAGATAAAATGGCAAAACTATGGATGAAGGTTGCTGTCCCAGTTGGGACCCTGATCACCACTCAAAAAGCTCAGAAGGTTGTAAAGGGATCCAGTATTCACTGATTTTAATAGCAGAAAGCTATTCTGAGGCCTATTCTTGTAAGAAGGATTGAAAGTGAGAAAAATGTCTCTAGAAGCCAAAAACTTTAAGTTCTCCCTTCAAATTAGGGTCTGCATCTCCTGGAATTGGGATGCAATATCAAATGCAGAGTATTCAGGTTTCTCAACATCTGCCAGTGGCCTTTAGAGCTGCTTATACTTTCTTGCAGCTAGAAACTGGGGCTGAAGAAGTCTAGAAACAGAGGTCAAAGCAGAAGAAAATTTTTCTTCTAGGAACTTCTGTGCTTCTCTGTAACTGCCTCTTCTGCTCCCTCTTCAACATTCAGGGTATATGAAGTTTTCTCAGCTTCATGGCAGTCTGAAAAAGGGGATTTAGCTTTTTAGAGTGAAAATGGGGCTGATGTGATGCTCAGAAATGAGAGGACAATTGCAGTGTAAAATTGGCTTGCTTGTGCACGACAGACTGGATGGTGATGTGAAAGGAAGATTGTAAGGGCTGATTTGATTAAAAGGCTGTGAAAGCGGTGTCTGAATGGGTATGTCTGGAATGAATGGTGTCTGGGGGGGCCATTTTTTTGCAGGGTGGGTCTTTTGGTGCTTGGCTCTGTGGATGCTGCTGACAGGAACACTAGGATTTAAAAGCACACACTTAGCTTTAAGTCTGGATCAGGCCAATTTTCAAGGGTGTGCTTGGATACATCAATAATTTCAATGATTTAATTTTATGTTCTGAATGCAAGGGAAACTTTCTTTTTCTGTTCAGAGGTAGATTGATGCTTCAGGAATTCTGTGCAATACTTTTGCGGGAGCGTCTGCTTACAACAGTCCCTCTTTTGTCTGTCACATTATAATTTAATAAAAGATTTTCTGCAAAATAAATATAGTCCTGAACAGGGAAAAAACATGAAGCTTACAGGATTCAGTGAATGTGCTTCATATTTGGATATCACGATGAGTTGCAAACCAAAAATGGGACACTTATATATGGTCCCTGTAGAAATTATCACCCTTACAGTCTATGACAAAAGGAGCTTCATGGTGACAGCTAGAAAATAAACAAGAATATTTTGCTTTTCTATAATAGCTGCATAGTTAAACTACACCTGTCAGTCATACATAGCAAGCCATCTAAATATATACTGTGTACTCCCTCCAAAACCCTGCAGAAACAATCTGCTGACAACTGTGCTGTGCATTGGCAACATGCCACTGGCAGGTGCTTATGGTTAAAGGCATGACCAAAATTTTGCCTGGTGCCACAGATATTTGAAGGAGGAGGGCAACTGAAGCACATGTTGATTCACAAAATATGCTGGCCTTTCCTTTTTCTTTTTCTAGTAATCTCTAATAAAGTTGAAATTGTCTTTCTAATGAATTATTTGCTACCACAAAACCCAATGCTTTTTTTGTGAGCATTGTTGAGTTGCCTGGGCAAAACAAGTCATAAATCATTACTCACATAACTGGAATTTTTGTCAACATCTTTCATTTCCAATTTGTATCAGGACCGGGCTTGCACTCACTTGAGTGCTCAGAGTGACAAGTTGAAACCTGAGCTGGGCTTAAAGTGATTTCCATGCATAAGAGAGCTCCTATCCTTCGGTGGGAAATACATGGGCAGTTTCTTATTGTGTTCAGTAAATATTCACAATATTTATTGACCATAAAGTTGCCTCCATTAGGTGAATTTGTATCAGCAGAGTTATTATTCATATGTGACAGACATAAATGATAGAGCCAGAAGACCCCAGTGTGCTGCAGACTCAAAGCCACAGGATATGCAGAGATTTGAGTGAGTACCACTGGTAGTATGCAAGTGATTTGTTCACAAAAACAGGCATTTAAGGAACACTCGTTTCTAAGGACAGAGAAAAGGATCTTTAAGTATGACTGTTCTACCAAGTGGAAGTGGTGTAAACCGACTTTATTGATCCCTGATTTATATTTCATAATAAATCAGGAGGGGAAAGATATGCATTTAGAAAGCTAGAAAAAACAAGCCTGTCCCTCACCCAAGCCTCAGAAAACAGGGTCAGGCTCAAGGGAAAAGAAACAGAATTCATGTAAATAGACAAACACCAGCCAGAGGTTTAGTTGAAATATTTGGTCCTTTAAAATCTGTAACAAAAACCTTCCACTGAGGTGGCTGCCCAGGTTCTGGGGTTTGGTAGACTCTTCACGTCACAGTAATGGAAGCTGACTTGCTATTTGAGTAATATAAATTTCATCTACATAGTGAGAGGAACTGAAATGAACATCATTTACTGCAGGTTTATTCAAAAGGGCGCCTCACACTAAACAGAGTGCCCATCATAGCTGCAAGGGTTTTTCAACACAATGGAAAATTTAGCTGAAAGTACTTTTTTCATTGTAAGCAAAATACCTATGAAGAGCTCATGTCTCCTGCCTTATAAACAGATGAAGAAGACATTGCACTGGCAAAATGAATACGAGCTTTGGGATATCACATGGACAGAGAAGTGGGACCTGGAAATGCGGAGTCATTTTATGACAAAACATATCTTTGTCTGAACATGGAACAAAAACTGACATTGCTTTGGCGTTTCCCTCGGCTATGTCTGGATGCAAAAGGAACAAGATTTGGAACTTTCCTTGTCAGACTACCCCTGTAGTACAGTTGCTTTAGGAGCTGTTACCCCATGTGACACCTCTTTCAGCAGCTTGTGCAAGGGACAGCCATCAGTTGCTGCTGGCATGAGGCAGTCAGTTCATCCCAGTAACAAAAGGCTACAGACTGTAGCTGGATCTGGGGAACAGTTGGGAAGTAATACAGGAGTGGAGAGAGTCAAACTGTAGAAAGGTCCCTGGCAAAATTTCTCACATTATTTCTCACATTAACTTTTGTGGTTGTCTTTTCCTCTATCATCTTGTTGTAAGACTGATTCAGATGATCTCAGCGACTACTGCTGCTGACTACTTTTACATCTTGCATAACAGAAACTCCATCAGCTAATTGGGGCAGACAATATTTGTCATGGATATTCAAACACATCTTGGCCCCACAGTTCTGCCACAAGGAATCCAGATATGCTGTTTCCTCTCTCCTTGCTAGTCCTAACTAATATAGCCCATTTGCAATATGCACTGAAGGAACATCAAAAGCAAGCAAACAATTTAGGATTTAGCTGCCCTTCCACATGTGCCTCTTCCACGGATCATCAGGACCCTACCTAGTAAAGGTATGTGGCAAGGGTCACTGCAAAAAAATAACAGTGTATTTTTCACACCTCAACTGTTGTAACTCCCTCTGCTATGAGCTGCTTATATCCCAGCCCTCCAGATGAGCACAAATGCAGAATTCAGCTGCCTGTTTTAACTTACCAGTGCAAAGAAGCCTTAAAAACTTCTGAACCATCACTTTTAATTATTTTAAGGTCACACTGCCTTTCCATCCCTATCTGGGTCCAATGCAGCATCACAGCCATCTACTTCTTTTTTGCTTATTGTTTTTAGTACTATTTTGTTTTCTAAAAAATGGCAAAATGAGTTCTGTGAGTCTAAAGGATTAAATCCATATTTCCTCATTGCATTGGATTAAGTCCATATTTCCTCATCCCACCTTGGTGATAGAGAAGAAACAAACTTTTCTTTGGGAATCTGCATTTTCCCTGACTGGTAGAAAGTGTGGCCTTACAAAGCTGACAGTTCTATGAAATAGGTAAGGAAAAGTGGGCCCACTTTGATGTATTATTGTTATACTAGAATAAAACTCATCCCAGAAAATGAATGCCAGAAGCCATATGAGCATGTAGCTGGACAAAACATCTGTATTTCAAGAACACAGTGGGAAGTGACCATATGTGCAAGGAATCCTAATTCCTTTGTTCAAAGCTAAACATGAAACTATAACAGGAAGCCTTCCTGGTGATTAAAACCAGAGCTTCTCCTCAATACCTGATAGTCAAACAGGTATGAGCTATTTAGACATGGATAAACCTTGCATTAATGGAAGATCATTGCATCTAAACTAGTTTTCTTGGAAGATGAAACAGTTTCATTTTCACAGGCCAGAACAACTCAAACCAGTCAGGAGAAAAACCAAGGATAGAGGTGTTCAGTGCATCAGAAACAGAAGTAAGACTGAGGACTGTAGACATCCTCATGACTTCATGGGACTCTGTGGGTATTAGAAACCTCTGCCACCAGCTGAGTGGTGATTTCAGTTGCAGAACTGCATAGCCCACAGCATCCATGTTGGCTTTTTTGAGGAATATGAGCTGGGGGCTAATAGTAATTAGCTGGAGCTCTAATAGAAGAACTGCACAGTGATGTTCAAACATGGAATTGCTTCTGCTAGCAAAAAAACTGTCATGCCAATACTTGCAGCCTGCATATGAAGCAGAGCAGGAAGGATTTTACTTTGTCTCTATAGTTCCCTGACAGAAAGGATCTGAGTCTCACAAGAACTGTAAGTAGTCCCAGTACCTTCTATATTAATTAACTGTGCAATGGGCCAGGTGCTATTCTATGATTACTTTGTTCAGAGGATTTTTAACTAGCAGAGTGAAGAGAGACAGAGCCCCAGTAGGTTGTGGAGCTTCCTCTGCTCCCACTTGTGTGCCTGCAAGGAATATGCACAGGAACTAGACCTCATCAGTAACCACAATAGCACATGTAGCTTCAACAGGAAGGAATTTTTAACCTAATTTAAGTCACTTACTAGGTAGGTACACAGCCTGAGATAGTTGTATGGGTTCTTTCTGTAGTTAATGTAGAGAAAAAGGCATTTCCATGACCAGTTTGTCCCATTCATTTCATGAAGCAGCCAATCCGATGCAGGATTTCTGCGTCTCTCTTCCCCTACTTGGTTGCACATCCAAACTCTTGCATTCTCTCTTTGATCCTTGAATATTTCCTCTCCTCCAGGTTATCTTTTGACTGCATTATTTCTTGTAAGTGGTTCACAGTACAGTTATAGGAGGGGAGTCAAAGTAGAATACATGTCAATGACTAAATGCAAAATTTTGAGAAGAGGCAAGCGGAGATTAACACCATTCTATTATCAAGGTCATGGATGGGGAAGAAATAGAGAAGAGGAAGGGGAAACCATTTAATTTCACACAGTTTTCACAGGAAGGGTTGACCCTGAGAATCAAGCACACTTTGAGATAGTCTTCCCACCCCTTCTCCCTGGTAATCTCTGCCTCCTTTCTATACCTCAGAACGGCTCCCTGTAGTAATATGAACTTGAAAAAGTGAAGTGAGTCATGCATAGACTCTCACCACAGGGCAGAACAAGGACTGGGGAAGATCTGAAAAGTAAGCTGTGTGAGAGCGGACAGCTGCAAAAACTGTACAGGGAAGTCACACAATATTTGCCTGAAGCACTGAATGCACCTCTTGTCTGAGTGGTGCCCCAGTGTCTCAACAATAACTCAAGGAAAGCAATGTTCTTGCCTCAAAAAGCAAATAATTGCTATGAAGGTATTTCCTTTGTTTTGAAATTGTTAGTTTTTATCTTCATGTCTGAAAACTACTTATGTTTCTCTGTGATTAGTGGTTGCAGTCTTTAAATAAGGCACTAAGTGTTTAATCTAGTCCTAAAACCCACTCCCTGAGCAAAAGCAACATTTTGACTGAAAAACTTCTGCCACTTGATTTCCTGCTGACAGAATTTGGCCACCATTAATCATTTTACTTTCTCATATGCCATTTCAGAACAACAAACTGCAGGTGAAGGTATGCCTCAGCAATGATAGGTGAGAATGAAAGTGAGCCTTCACTAGCTACAGCTAGAGACAAGGGAGACAAAAGAAACAACTCCTTCGGTAATTCAGCTCAAAATTTTCTTTCATCATTTTATTACAGTTTGAGCCCCACAAAGGTTTTACTAAACCTAATCCACTTATTAAACAGGATTCTGCTCCCATGAATGTAGATGCAACCCTACAGTAGTTCCACTGGAGCTCCTGCTGCTGCTTTGTTCACTTCACCAGGCAAATTTTATTCACATGAACACATCTAAAACATGTTACTTGCATGAATGGCTCCAGATTTTTCTCTTAGGCTGGCAGGCTCAACACCAGTTTCAGACACTTGCATTCACTTGACCACAGTGTAGGTACCACGAGTCTGGGGTACAAGATCCTGCTGTAGGCATCAGAGTGAGGGCTTAAATATTTGCCTTCCTATCAGCATCTTGCAGGGACAAAGAAGTCTTTGGTTACCCTTGATTCCCTAATGATACCAAACACTTAAATTCTAGCAACAGACTAGTCTTGATTGGTTCATCCAGTGGATCCTAAAGAGGCATACAGGGCACGAGCAGAGGTGATCACCTGAGGGTGAAGTCTGAGGGGTCTGGCTGAACATCAAAGGCTATTGCAGGAACATGAGCACATAGCATGGTAAATATGAACCATTTATTTTCACTGGTGTTTAGGGATTATGCTGGGTTCCTTCTGTTTCATAGCAGTTTGTAGAATGGAGTTCACTACAAGCATTTGTTTTTCTAGCACATTCTTTTCTGCTGCGAGTTTGACACTTGGGAGCCTTATTTGATTTGCAGTGTTATCTCTTAAATCTGTCCCTGGCTGTATACTGTCTTTTTAATTTTTGAACTGCATCAGAAGACTCCTTGAAGAGCTCAGGCAGGCATCCAAAAAATATTTGCCACATGATGCTCCCCTGAGCACATAAGTCTTTTGAGACCAGTAGGATTTTAATTTCTAAGTTCTTTCCCCACTGAATGTAAGTATCAAAGCTGCTATTTTCCATCTTTAAGAACACCAAAATGCCCACAAGAAGAAATATTCTGAAATATTTTTATTCCAGAATATTGTGTTTAATTTTGGTCTGTTTAAATGACATGAGCTGTACTTCAGGTCACCTGAGGGTTGAATTAGACTTTTCTGCTGGTGTCCATTGCCTTGTGATGGAGTGGTTTTAGAGCCTGATGCTCTTTTTTTTCCCTGGAAAATAATTTGACATGCTGCACTTACCACTGTGGAGTAAGACCTTCTCTTAGATGGTCTTTTAGAAGAACTGACCCTCAGGAACTCCATCCCAAAGCAAAATCTAAGTTCTTGATCCACTGTATCTAAGTGATAAGAAAGGTTAAAACTGATTAGACTTATGAATTAAGCTGAGCTTTAGCTTCTCTGGAGACAAAACTGAAAATATGACTGACCACCCCTTTTTTCTTGCTGTTATAAGTAACTACTTACATCAGCTATAGCACAACAGGTGATTTGAGATGACATTTTTATCCTGCTATTTCTTAAGTGGAAATTTCTTTAAACATCACATTTGGACACCAGATTCATACTGAAGTATGAAGTTTCTGACATAGTGAAAATGTCAGATAACTGATTAATGAGTGCATAAGGAAAAACCTCTGTCTGCCCAGACACAATGGCACCCACATTTGCCACCCACAGTTTTCCCTTGAGCAATTAGCATACTATTTAGCTATCCCCAAGCCCTGTGAGGACACATTCACAGTAATTACAACTTCACAAATTGGCACGCATGTCTGTCTCTTTAAAGGATGACATAATTACAGATTTATATTACAAATATTATTTATTGGATTTTGCTTGCTAGACACCTGTTGGTAAACAGCTGTTCTTTGGTCTTTTTCTCTGTGAATACGTTTCATAAACACATCTTCAGAAAGTACTGCACATCTGATTTTCTATATTTTCCATCTTCATGTACTAGTGGGTCTTCTAACTCTAAGATACCATGCAATGGAGAGGATGGCTAAAATTAAAGGTTATAGAAAAATCTTTGGAGAGCTTGTTGCCAAAGACAAAAGATTAAGAAAAAAAAATTAAGAGGTCAGCTTTTCTCTGGATGTCAGAAAGCTACTCATTCTACTTGAAGAGGCACAGAGGTGCATACAGTAGTCTGAGGTACTTCCATATGAGAAGGGAATAAAGTTTTGCTTCTGTAGTAAATCTTGTGCTTCCGAGTTCTCATTTGTCCTAAATTAAATCAAATCTACAAATTACCCTCCTAACTAGCATGGTGATTTGGGTATGGAAGCTATAGAGAAATAGCTACACAGACGCTAATTTGTCAATGCAAAGGGAAAAGACATACTACTATCATTTAGCACTGTTCTCTCTGAAGCTGAACTCTGCTCTGTTGGCTCTGAGACTCCACAGGTCTTTGTCAGTACCATCCCAGCAGACTTGCTGTGACTTTTGCAGCTGATGTGGAGACATAGCATCTCAGTGCTGATGCCTCCTTGATTTCTCAGGAGTCCTGTTGACCTCTGTCCAGGACATCCTAGCTCCATAGAGGATAGATATCCACAGAAAAACATCTTTTGTACTAGGAGAAAGACACAATTCTTCTTTCCTCTTTTGCTTTTCCTTTACATTTTCTAACAAATTTGCCAACCAAAGTGGCCATGCCATGTAGTGCAGTGGCTGTATTACTTTCTGAAAGCATATTTGTAGCCTGATAAACCATATCTTGCATGCTGAGGCATGCAGATTTAAACATGTCTTCTGAGTTAACTGCATGTATGTTACATGAAAATGAGTTGAATATTGATATGTATAGGTTTCCTGTTTGACAAAGAAACTCTGAAAATCATAGAGCAGTCTAATGGCAGCTCATGTAGGACTCTAATGTTCCTCCCTAGAAAAATCCCTGATGATGGGGAGGAGAAGGAGGATGGTGCCATAAGTTGTGTATCTAGGTTGTCCAAATCAATTTACTGGGTTGAGCTATTGCTGTGGTAAGTGACTGCTGCCCCCAAAAACACTTACTTCAAGTAGAACTTTATTTTCCTGTTCTACCAAATACACTTTAGTAGGGGTCTTCTCTGTTCCCCTTGTTCTGATGTTTCTGGAAGATGAGGAGGTGCTTGTGACTGGCAGATAACTGGAGTTATCCACACCTAAATGACAAGTTAAGGATATTTGGAGACTTTCCTGGGCAGATGCTAAGGGCTAGATAAGCAAACTGTCACCTTGCCTTGGATGAAGTTACTGCCCATACCAGGACAAAGACATGTCAGACAACCTTGAGCAAACCACACAGAGTGCCTACTCTTAACTGAAAACTCTGATTTTGGGTCTTGAAAACCAGGTTTATTTTACAATCTAGTTATGTTTCCAAGGACACTGGATTACACCTTTATCAGTTTTTCGGTAACAATTTGTCTTTGTCATACCAGTTATTTTTTTCTGTGGGTTGCTATGGCATTGTTATATTGTGCTGTTGTTGCTGTATACAGGTGCTGCTGCAGGCAGCAGAGCTGGTGTGCTCCCAGGGCTGGAGCACTGCTGTGCCTGAACTAACAGACCCTGCTTCACTACGTGCTCCTTTGCTTGCACTTGAGCTGTACATGGTTTTGGGGCTGGTGGATGTCTCATGTCTGAGGAGTATGAAGACTGGGATGAGCGAGCTTGTTGCCGGTAGCTGCTTGCATAAGCAGAAGCATCTGTCCCTTGCTTCATAACCCTCTCATAGCAGCTTCCTACTCCCAGAACTTAGGAAATGGGGCTATTGAACGCTGTGATATTACAACTGTAGGAGCTGTATCAGTGGAGCAGATTAGATGGAGTTGAAAGGATGCCAGAGCCCCTTCATCATAGCCACAAACACTGTGGTGATTCAGTCACTTGTGACTGCACAGCATCTTCACTTGGCTTCTACCACCCTGCAGCTCTGTGTACCTATACCAAGATAAAGATACAAATAATATATTCAGAGCAGGTAAGGAGGAGTTACAGAGGAAGGTAACAGAATTTTCTCTGGTTTTGCCTGTATAACAAGCCACTCCAATATTCCCAGTTTCCACTGCTTTGGGCCCTAGAGAATTTCTGGCCAGAGTGTATCTTTTCTAGTTTGAAGATTGGAGGAAGGATCCACCATTCTCCTTTTTTATTTGTTCTACTGGCTGATCTCCTTTGCTGTTAAAAACCTCTTTTCCTACAGCAGAAGAACCCCTCCTTTTTAAAAAAAGTAATTAGTATTAGTTGAAAACTGTTAAATCTGACCTAAGTAAAATTCAAGGATGAGTGAACTGTCCCCATTCCAAGATCATATTACTGGCCACAACATATCAAGTATTATTGCTTCTGGCAGTATCTGTCTCTGAAATAAAAGGACCTCAATTTAAAGAACCACTTAGTTTCTCATATAAACAGTGATGAGATATTAAAACATATATGAGAACTGAAGGCTCCATCTGTCTTGTAAAAACAAGTCCCACGTAGCCTCATGTTACAGCACAGGCTTCCTGGTGGGAAAGCCCTTGTTCGGCTGAGCAGGAACACTTGTCATCACTAAGAAGGGGAAAAAGACAGTCTGTCCTGCCACCTCTCCCAGTCTGGCTGTTTCACTGGGTAGAACAGCTTTATCCTGCTAGGGATCACCAGTATCACAATTTACAGGGGATTTGAGAATTTTTCATTGCCCTGCTGACCTCATGGCAGAGCACAACACAACGTGTTAAGGCTGCAATCCTTCTGGCTCTCTGAAGCAGCTAATGCCACAAAGACTGGGCACTGTCTTCCTGAGGTTTGATGAGGAATCTGTGCTTTGAGAGTAACCTATCCTTGTATGTGTGTGTTCCTCCCTTCTCTAATAGGCATCATGTAACCTCTTTGGAACAAGCTCTACTCTCCACTGTGTTTGTTCAGCACAGAGCGAAATGGGGCCTGTCCAAGCTATACAAATAGTTTCACACCATGAAACATAGACATTGTCTCCTATTACACCAAGAGATGTTACTCCTATTACATGGTTTGGAAACTGCCGTACAGCACTGGAGGGATAAAAAAGTTAAATTCTTATGGAAGTCAGACATTTTGCTCTAACACTTCCTCTTCCTTTTGTTTTTAACCTTGCTTTTCTGACATATCCTGTCCCCTTCCCCATCCCACACTACTTGGCTGCAGTGCCTAGAAGCACAGTGGCTTTCCTCCAGGAACATCATCATTCTTCACAGCAAGGCTTGTCAATGTTGAGACATTTCAGCAGATCTCATGCTCTCTCACTGGACAGGAGGGAAATCTGCAGGCTCAACATCCTTGGCCTGGAATCCCAAAATCTGTCCTTGCACCTCCCACCGCTCTGGCCTTGCCAAGCTCCTCTACAATGGCAAGAAGGAGCTGGCTGTGGACCTGCTCAGCTTGTGCAGCCAGCATCCCTGTGGTTCTGTGTTTCTAACCCCTGTGTCTGCAGACAGCATGTTAGGAGAAACATCAGGAATACATCCAGCTAGAGTTCATTGAAATGAAAGAGTTCAACAAATGGCAGCTCTCAACATAGAGAGCAAATGAGCTAATGAATGAGAGCTCTCATCAGAGAGAACAAATTGCCATAAGCAAGCAGATGCTCTCATGGGTCAGATCTAATGTCAAAGCAAAAGAGAAATCTGGAACAACAAGGGACATGCAGGAATGATAGGAAGAGTTTGCAGAGGCAACAGTGAAACCAGTTCTCCGGGATGGGTGCTGGTGTGGGGCTGTGGGACTTACTGTTGCCCTGGAAGTGGAGGAAGGCAGGGAGGAAGAACACTGAGAACCATTTCGTAAAGGAAATGAGAACTGAAGAAAAGCAGGCTCCCTGTTTGGGAAGCCAAGTAATAAAGCAGTGAGGTAGCTGAAACAATAAATTGCTATTGCTCATTAGTTTCCTGTTCACTATTTGCTGGCGGAAAACAAACAGAGGTTATAGGAAACAGAGGGAATTTTCTTGAAAGTTCTGGGATCAGGGGAGATTGAAAGGAGGATAGGATTATGGAAAGGAGAAAAAAGAAAGGTTCACAGCAATGTCTTCTCCAAAACCATCCAATGCAAGCATGTGCCAGTCCCCTGGCAGGGAGGTTCCATTGATGAATGACAAGTGACTCACATGAGACCAGAGGAGTGTAACAGAAAGCCATACCTAAGCATTTGCAGTTTGGGTTTAGAAAAACACTCAAAACTGTATGTAGTGGTATGTTATTTGGGCTGACATCAGGAGGTTGTGAGGGAAAAACTCGCCTAAATCCTGTGGTTTCTTGAATCATATCATTAATTCCTCCTGGAAAAATTGGGGGTTGTCTTTTGTGGCAGATCTGTTTAGAAAGCTGCCCAGGACAGTTCAGTAACACAGCAAACCTCTGTGCCTAGTAAAAGGCACTGACATGTTGTGCTCAAGGTCTTTCTTTGCTCCTGTGACTAAACGCGGGGCACATCATTAATTTCAAGCTTGTCTTGAAATAGGAGGAGTGTATTTAATATAACATTTTCAACAAGTTAAGTCAGACTGAGGAAAAAAGCTTGCCCATATTTGGAAGCAGAGTTAATTCTTTTCCTAAGTTTACTAGCAATCTGACTAATCAACTTGCATATTCTTGATTACAGGCTCTCACTTGCTTTTCAGGACAGACTTACCTCTGCCCTTTTACATAGCTGGGGCTTATTTCACTGTAGTGAATACAATTTCTGTGCATCAGAAAACACGTGTACTGCTTTTAACATCTAGTATGAATGATTGTTCAGAAAGACAAGTTAGGTCAAAGAATGAATTAGACAAAAACCCTGAAATTCCCAGGTGGCTCTCCCTTTCTCTTTTCAAGCATGGGTATCAGCTAAAACGATGTTCTTCCCTCTAATGAAAAGAGAGAGTTAATGTTCAGATGAAAAGTATGTCTGTGATTACTCAATGTGATTTAAGGTTCCTGGAATGAAGCGAATTTCATGCCAAATATAGGGAGTTCCTTCCCAAATTGCATCACAGTTGCTTGCAGAGGCTATTTGAAGTTAGAATGAAAGAGTTAGGCGTTAACTTCAGAGCGTTTTACATTATAAAGGCTGAGCTCTATCAGCTAAAGTCTGGTAGCCCAAGAAGTAAGCACTACCTATGAAATGAGTGATCTGTAGATTGCCTTGCTGATTCTGCGTGTAGCAGTGTGGATGACACATGTGATGCATTCACTCACTCTCCTTGACTATCTAGTTTACATTTTTCCATCTCTTTCTTTGGACCTAGCTTTGTGGTAGTTATACAAATGAAAAAATCTGAGGAAAACAACAGAAGGACTCAGTGGTGCTGGTGGAGAAGTATTGCTTGAGAACAGAACTCAAAGAAGATGAGTAAGGCTTGAATGTGCTTGTGCAATATGAATGAATATGTCAGAGGCATGTCAATTGACACATGTGCTTGCATGCATGTGAAAACAGGTTTTGTCAATATTTTTTCATTTAAGAGTTTGTACCTCTATCTTCATGCTGCTGGAGATTCATCCTGGTAGAAAAAAGGGCTTGCAGAAGTGGGGAAGAAATTGCCAAGGATTAGGGAGGAGACACCTATCTAGGAGGACACTGACAGGTAGAGGATTGGTTTTTGCTCAAGTCTAGTAACAAAGTGGGTTTTCCTACCTAATGGAAAATTCAATTTTAAACCACATTCTGCTTTAGCCATTAGGACAGGGCATGGCTGTGGAAGAAGGGACTCCTCAGGCTTTTGTCATTTTATTCTTGTCTTCCGGTAGGTTTCCTTAGAAGGTAGCCATCCTTGTGCAGATGGAGGCTTTCATATCCTTATTTATTCAGCTCTGTGAAGATGTGTAGAGCATCAGTTGTGGTGGGAAAGCTGTGCCAAACAAATAGCACCTTAAAGATGAGTGCAGAGGCATAAAAAGAAGGAGACACCATTAGCCTGTGGTTTGAAAGCAAAAGCAGCAATTATTCACCAGCATTTTACAAGAGTAGTCTGACATCCATCTGCACCCTGTCCCACAATCCCTATGCTTGTGTAACTTGTACAGACATGAATGGACACTGATGTAAGGGGAATTCTTTCCATTGCCTTTAATGGGCTTTAAGTCAGGCACCACTATAACCAGGATTTGCCAAAGTGATTCACAACTTTGAATTACCTTTAGCATTTGGGAAATCTCTTTGTGACAGGACTCATGTGAGGCACAGTTAAGTATGAAACATATGCAAATAAAACACATATGCACAAAGTGTGCCTACCAGTGTTAAGCTAATTTATACGCTCTCCAGAGTTGAATCTATTCTCCTAGCAAAGAAAATTGTAGAGTAGTATAAATTAAATTTCAGCTGCTAAAATGACATAAAAACACCCCAAAAACAAACAAATACACATCCTAAAGTTGTCTCTAGAGAGCAGCACAGTGCATCTGGGAAACGGGGTGTATCTGCTTTCTTCAGTATCTCCGTACTTGCTCAGGTTTACCAGGGACATCCCACAAGGCTAGCCAACACAGCCTGTTGATAGAACCTCTGTCTTGCCCCACATTTTGTTCTTGGTGTACCAGATTTATGTCTTCTCCGCTTGAGCTGATGGCCTAGGATTTAGGCTATGTTTCCTGCACCTCTGCAACACTACAGTGAGACAAGGATCCCAGCCTGGGCTGTAGCTCTAGCTCTTGTGTAACCCAGCAATGAGTTTGGTCCCTACTCTGTAGGAGATGTTCTGGGCACATGCCTCCATTTCTGTTTGAATAAATCCAAGATGATCATTGTCCTCTGCAGAATATTACATAGTGATCATTACATAGGAGTGTACATCAACCACACCATCTCTCTAGAAAACCACACTCTACTGACAGAAATATTCCCTGCTGCAATGACCTGAGTGCCCTGAGACATCAAACTAAGAGTTTTTGAAAGGAGCAAACTGAGCACCTGAAGATTATCCTGAGGATATGGATTTGCATTACACCTCAGCTAATAGGAGCATCTTCCAAATGGTCCTGCTTCTTGGACTTCCCTTCTGCTTTGAACAGAACCTGGCGATTGCCTGGGTAGAGGATGAGAAGATGTAGCAAGATGAGCTAATGAAGATCATTATTTTCTTTCCCTCCTTCCCCCTATCTTGCAGGTCTGTTTTTGCCAGCTCAGACAGCTGAACTGACTCACCCTGGGGCTGTTGGAGCCCAGGGGAGAAGAATATTTAGGGATCAGGGAGTAACAGGGTAGCTGTTTTCCAATATAGCCCTCTCCCCTGGCACACTAGGTGTAAACTGAAACCAAAAACTTACTTCAAACCCACTTTCATCAACCATCTAAACTACTGGTTCTGGAAATAAAGTGTATTTTTTACAAAAAATGCATTAATACCCAGCTCACCTTGGGTCAGGCCTGATCTGCTGAGATTCTCCTTTGACCTGCCCTGCTGGCAGCTGCCCTCCTTGCCAGGGGGTTTTCCAAAGCAATCATAAGGAATAAAGGTGTTCAATAAAGAACCATAAATGTCTCAAAATCTGCCAGGGTAAGAAGAAAGGGAAATTTCTGAGTAAAGCAAGCAGGAATTAGCCCTGAGCACATGGAGAGCCCATGAATTTATTACGAAAGAAAGCTGTAGCTGTTGCTTTTGTGTTTTAAATGAATTTTAATTCTTTGAGGATCCTGCATTAGGCATGTCCAAGGCAAACCTGCTCGACCTAGCTTCCTCCCTTCTCAGGGGAGGAAAGTAGAGGAACAGTTTGAGTTTATGGGCTTAGGAATTGGGCAAATGCCCTGTTGCTCATTCTGACCATCTTGAAACAGTTGGGGGAATTTAATAGAATTATAGAATCATAGAATATTTTGGGTTGGAAGGGTCCTTAAAGATAGTGATAAATTGTGATAAAGCAAAATTTTACATCCTCTAAGCTAGGGGGCACCTGAGAGAGTTTCTGGACTTTGTTATAGAGATGCAAATATTTAAAAGAAAGACATGGTGAAATGTCTGCATGCTTTCACTGTCATACGAAAGATGCTGTAGTTGAAATTCAACTGTAAAAGCCCAAAGCAACCTCTAGGTCTTACCTAAAGACTTTATGCCACAAAGGTTAAACCTACCAGCAGACCTACTACATACCACTGCTCCATAGTTGTCTCTTAGTGCATGTGGTTGCCCTCTACTTAAACAGAGGTGAACGTTTCATGCTTCTCTGAGTAATGCTGCCTTCCTTCTGAAATGGGGCTGAGTGATGCTGCTTCTCTCAGATTCAGAAGGCTTCAGGAGCAGGGCTAGAAAAAGTTGATGTTCTCCTGTTAGCTGAGGTAGGTCATACTTCACACAGGGACTCATTCTGACTTCCTTTAGACCAACATTTCAGGGTACATTTAAATATCAGCCTCTGACAACTGGTATTTTTTGTCAGGTGCAGTACAACCTCTCTGTCTCATGGTGGAAAACAACAGAGAAACTTGCAGTGACACAAGCTTCAAACGATCTAATCTCACCCTTAACTGCTGCTTTCTGCTTGGGAAATGTGTCAAGGGTGCTGTAGCCTCATCAAGTAACAGCCACCTCCTTCCACCTTCTCAGGACAGAAGCAGTGCCAGCTCCTCCCTGCTTTATTTGAAGAGTGTCTGGTCTGCCAGCTGAAGGCAGACATGAGATGGTATGTGCACTTACAAGCTCCCTGCACTTCTCTGTGCACCAACAAGCACAAACCTCAGAGACGTGGTAGCAGCATACCCCGTGAGTCTTCATACAGGGGAAAGGAGGTGATTCTTATCTTCATCTCGATTTACATCAGTGCAACTTCCTTAGCTTCACCTCAGGGTATGAGCTTTATGCAGGTGAACACCAAGACCTAGCTCCTACGCTAGGTTCCCTCAGTGCAGGTGACCACGTGTGTGCAGGTCCCCCCGCCTGCGCAGGTCACCTCACAGGTTTCCCTGCTCACTCCATCCCCACGCTGCCACTGCTTCTCCCCGCAGCAGGATCCATGCACAGGGCAGCAGGGCAGTCACTGTGGTGCTGGCAAACACTGAGTGATGCCTGCTTCTCCCTTGCATCCCTGAGGTGCCTCTTGTTTCCAGGGTGAACAAGCTTAAGTGGAGCCCTTAGAAGAACATAGTACAGGAGAGCTGAAATCCACTGCAGTGGGGAGATGCTGCTATGCTATTCTCTTTTCCTGTTGATGTATTATTTGAAAAAATTTTGTAGTTAATACACAATGGTTTGACAATATGAGCAGTATTCCTCCAAATTTCTAGGAGCTAGCTACCAGTCTTTGGTCTGATGAGAAGCATTGCTAGTTTCATAATTTTACTGAGGCTGCAAACTAACCTGTGCTGGTTTATGAGCTCCACTAACAGACTTGTGCTTTTTTTTTTTTTAAGGAGGTGGGACGACTCTTTCTATCAAAACCTCCCACAGACAAGTGCATTTCAGATTGTGGTGGCCTGGCTGCTAGTGCCAAATGACTTTAATTGTTCTGAGAAGTTATAAGCTGCTTGAAATTGAGTTAATTGTAGATCCTTCACTCTAGTTGTGCTAGAAAACAGCAGCTATAAAGAACTGAACTCACACTGTGTGCAACCTCCTTTATCTTGAACCATAAGAAACAGGAAACCTGTGTGGGTTTTCTTGCAAGAATCTGGCATTTATAGTTGTACTTTCTGAGCAGTAGCTAGTGAGATTATTCAACCCTGCAGCACAGCTCTGAAAGGGGAAAATTTATCAGAGATTTCTGTCCAGCTCTGGTAGGCATTTGAAAGAGAGACACACATTTGCAAATGGTCCTTTGTTTACCTGCTTTTCTTCACAGTGGTTTGTCTCTTTTCATCTCCACCGGGGTGCTCGAAAATCAGGAGCAACCCTGCCTTCTCGAGGTTCGGAGTCAGCTCCAGGGAGCAGCAGGAAACCTCTGTAGGTGTGCCAGGACCCTGCGCTTCCCAGTCCACGCATTCATCACTTGCCAGTTCCTTCCTCACTGTTATCCAATGAGATCCCAAGGAAACCAAATCCACCTTTCCTCCCACTTCATGCAGGCCGAAGAAAGGTTTATGAATACTCCCTCTTGCCTCTCAACTTCCATTGCCAACCAGTAGTCTGGATCATAATTCCTGTAATCCCACTAAACTGGGGAAGCTCCTTCTGGGGACAGGAGCTTTCAAAAAGGCCTTTTTTAATGCTTTACATTCTAATTGTCATGCTCAGCTCCTTGCTGAGGATTAACAATTAGTCTTGATAACAGAGACTACAGTGGCCATGTGAAGATGGCTTGGAGAGTCTACAGTTCTGCTTTATTTCTTTTTTTGTTTTCTAAGATGTAGGAATGGAACATCATAAAATATTTTTTACCTGTTGTTGTGTATGCTTTTAGTAAAAATATGTATTTAGTGTTATCAGATTTTTACTTGAAAAGCAATTAGAGCTATTGTTGAAAAATAATTTGGATTTTTGGGCTCCCTGACAAAAATAAATAAATTATGAAAAGCTGGGATTATTCCTGGAAAAAAAATATTTTTATGAAAAACAGATATATTTTGGCACAAAGAGACCTGCCAAATTAGTATTTTAAACTCTTCTTCCATTAGAGGCTTTTTACTTTCAGTGACCAGTCACATCACTGGAGGTAAATTTTCAAATATGTTCATCCTCCTTTGCCACATAAAAAACATGAGTGTCCATGAGTGCAATGTAGCTGAGGGCACTGAGGATTTGTCACCTCCGATGGCTGGCAACAGATGCTCTACTTGAAAGTGTGGAGCACCTGAAAATAAGGACTTCTGGCTTTTGCAAAGCAGTTCTACATCTAAGTTTCAGCTCCTTCAGCTTCTGAATTGCTAACCTAGGAGCTAAATAGCTGTAGTATGCATGGTCTCACTTGTTTGACACTTGTGTGTAGCATCACTAATTGTGTACTTGCCAGCCAAACCTAGTGATTCATCAGTTTTCAGATATTGCAAAGTCATCTTGGCTTCCACTGTGACAGATACTGGAACTGAAGTTGAAAAATTATGAACCTAAAGCAGACATAACAAAAGAGAAGTGTTTTTATTTTAATTGCACTGCTTCTTATTTTGTCTTGCAAATACTGGGGGATATAAAGCTTTAGTACAAAACCTACTTTAGTACATGACCTCCATGTTTGTTACTATGACATGATATATCAGGTACAGTTTTCAAGAAGGAAAAGTCTTGTTGTCTAGAAGTTTAGTTGTTCAAACAATGTATCAGCAGCAGGTCCAGCAGATTCCTCAAATGTGCTGAAGAAAGGCAGGTGGAAGAGGAGGGGAATTTGCAGAAGGGTATCTGACCCCTCTGGGAAGTAGTGTTTGCTGATCCCCCACCTCAGCTCAGGAGAGAAGCTGAGGGCAGCTCAAGGTGCTCCTCCAGTTTCAGATCTGTACAGGAAGCACATGATGATCTTTTCTAATTTCTAAATGACTTGTGCAAGTTCTGCGTAACAGCCTGTGGCATGCCACCATGAGAGACTTCCTGCTCTATTGCAAGGATGATTTGGACACCAAAGCTCCTTCTCTAGCTTTTTTTTTTTTTTTAAATAATTTTTATTTTTCACCTCAGTAAAGCCAAGCCACAGAGCCCACAAAATAGAGGCAGTCAGTCAACTTTTTTGTCAAATATATAGCATGATTTCAAATGCATTCACAGGAGGTAAGCAACAACTAAAAAGCATAATTAATAGAAATTGGAAGGAAAAAAAATGAAAAGAATGGGAAAAAGTATTGAAAAGCTGATGAGTTAATAAACAGCTGACAGCAATAACAAACTAAAAGTAACCACCACTAGAATGGAAAGCTGTAAGACATTCTTCAAAGCCTGGATGGGGAGCAGATACCAGAGTAGCAGGTGGTGACAAGCATAGTGGCTGATGTCTTTCTAGGGGGTGCCTTATGAGAACTGCAGAGCCTGGCTGCAATACATAGAATCATAGAATGTGTTGAGCTGTAAGGGACTTTCAAGGTTCATCTACTCCAACCCTTATGCAGTGAGCAGGGACATCTTGCACTAGATCGTGTTGCTCAGAACCTCATCAAGCCTAGCTTTCAATGTTTCCAGGGATGAAGCCACCACTTCCTCTCTGGGCAACCTGTTCCAGTGCCTCACTACTTTCATCCCCAGTGACCCTGCTGCATCCCAGATGCCTTTAGGGATACACAACTTTATCTTTTTTTTTTGCTAATGACCATAGAAAGCCTGGGCAGCTGAGAACAGGAAGACCTTTATCAGGATATCACCAGCCTTTCCCCAGTCAGCTTTGGTCTGGGTCACATCAACCTTCCCTAATGTAGAGGATGCTTTCACTATTCTGTCCAGCTAATGATCACAGATAAGAGCAACTAGGCTTCAGAAAGAGCACAGCAGCCAAAGAGTAGCTAAGCTTTGGATGCACTGGTGCATCAAAAGAGTAAATTAGTTCCTAATTCAGCCAAGCAGCAACTTAAAACTGCAAGCACACTTAGTGCTGCTTGCTGTATTAGGTTCTTCTTTGGGCTGCAGTTTTCAAGACCCTTCCAACATGCTGCCAGGCTTGCCACCCCTGGAGAGTAGAAAGCAAAATGGCTTTTCAGTCAGCAATCTCTTGACAAGTAAGGAGCAATGGGACCCATGAGTGCTAATGGCAATATTTTCCCATGCTTGCTCAGTCTTGGACTCCATGTTCTCTAAAATATGTGAAAACTACTGAATTTTATGATGCTTGGACTGCCAAGTCAGTTTATGTTATGAATAATAACTCATTGACGTTTCCCCAGAAAGTAAGATTATAATTAAAACAGACTCTAAAAATGATTTACATATTTTGCAGTTCCACAAGAATGTGGTGGTTTATTCTGTCAGATCTGTCAGGATAGGATTATTTCTGTACATGTCGTATCCCAGGTTCCTGCACACCCATGGCAAATTAACTGCGAGAACAAAACCAAATGTGTCTGCTGCCTAAAACTAAGTTAATTCTGCAGAAGCAGCTAATTTTCTGTTCCCCTGTGTGTGCTTTTATTTTGTCCACTGCTAGGCCTTCTTTCCTCACAGAAAGAATTTCAGAAGTAGTAAAACTGGAGCCCCAAAACAAGAAATGAAAAACAATCTTGTGACCAGTCTCAGCTCCTTGTGTGCTCTGAAAGTTTGGTACAAAACCAATCCAAAGGAAGCATCAACCCTGGGCAGGAGGGAAGGTGGGATATCAGTTGAGTTGGACCTCCAGGAGCCAGAACAGCAAGGATTTGCTCCCAATACTGCCCGTATATTAGTGCAGTATCTACATGTGTACTGTCTGTTGAAATCATGTGGCTCACCCTGAGGCAATCTGTGAGACTGATTTTTTAATTTGTTTTATGTTTTTAAAGGAGGTAAAGCCCTAGAGACTGAATGCTCTTCTAAAATTACCTCTTAACTCATGGAGGTGCTTTTTAAATGACCACTTCCTCTTGGTTACCCCAAAGTGGGCAAGGAGCCAGAGCAATCAAGCTAACACAATTTTAACAAATGATTGACATGTTCATAAAGTTGATTTTTCCTCTCCATTCCTCTCTCTCCACTGTAGGAATAACTAGCTCTGATTGCAAGAAATTAGCAACATGCAAGTAGCAGAGTGAGTAAAACGAAATATTGGAGGTTCGGTGTTCCTTTCAATTAAATTAATTAGAAAATTCCATTTTTATTCATTGGAACTGAAGTCTTCATGACACATGCTGCATACTTTTGAATTGTACTTTTTAAAATAAAAACCATGTATAACTTTCCCATAATGAAATACATGCATGTAGTATCCCTGGACTTTGACAAGGTTGTGTTTTTTTCTCAATTGCAAATGCTTTCCATCGGAAAACACGACTCCTTACTCAGAAATTTACATCCCCTTTGACAGACTTTAAGCAACTTATCATGCCTAGCAATTCTATATCAAACAAGAAGTATTGGGGCCTACCCACCTGAGATAGCAAACAGCTCACAATCCTTTTTTTTTAAAGTAGGGATTTTTTTAGAGTTTTACTTGGTAGAAATCTACTATTTTATTCGGCTTAATGGGAAATGCTGAATTTAGTTTTCAGGAGTTGAACCCCTTTATTATTAACTATTGTTTCAAATGTTTTGAAAACTGCTGAGGGTAACATACTTTTTCTTTTCATTAATAGGTACTTTTTACCTGAAGAAATCACTAGATCTGTTAAATTCCAGGAATAATTTTTATCTTTCCATAAGCCATAATTTTTATGAGTAACATATCTTTTTCCAGAATATTTGAAATTACCTGGTTTATATAAAACAATGAGAGCTTTTGGTCTTCAAACCTGTTACTTTTTGGTTTAATCAAAAAAACCACTCAAAAAATCATATCTCTGGACATTATTCAAGACAAAAGCCTTGTGGGCTGAATATAGTCTTATGATGGTCCATAGCTTTCTTGTTACTAAATACAGAAAAATGGATAAAAATCATTCCATGGGGGACAAAGCCAGAGTGCTGAGTCATGCTTTTATGATTCAGGAAACATCCCATAGCACCAATCAAAAAAAAGGAAGGAAAATATAAAGACATGGAACATTAACAAAATATAGCATTAAGGGTATGCAGCAATTGTGTTGAGTGGAAAAAAATTTTCTTTGGAAAGATGATGAGTGTTGGGCTTTTCCATGCTCAAGTGCATGGGAGGTAGTACCCTGCTAGAGTGGAGTTGACACATGGCCAGTGGAGGATGGTGGCCTCGTCCAGGCTTCCAGGTAGCTGTGCCAGAGAAGGGCAGGATGCAGAGCCCTTATCCAGCAGGGATGCCCAGAACATCACTTTACAAACCAGGAAGAAATGTGGCTGCCTCCCCAGGAGAGGAGTTACACCAAGCTTTTCAGAATGCATAGCTGGAGCAATCACTTTCCCAGATGTCTAGACCAGAAAGACCATAATGTAGCATGATGACCAGGCAGGGTGTCATGAGCTTGTTCCTTCCCCTCTCAGACTGAGTGGGTGGTATGCCCGTCGCTGCACTCTGCAGGCAGCCCAGGCATCCAGGGATGGATTCACTACTCCCTTGTTCCACCCTCAGCTGAACTCTGGTTCTCCCCCTGCAAAGACTATCCTATTCCATCAACTCCTCTGCGTGGGACTTAGTGATTCTTCTCCTGATTACAGCGCTTCAGATAAAATTTTCGTGGGATGACTCTGGACCTAAACACCAAATTAATAAGATCTGATAACTCAGCATCTCTATTACATCTCCCATTTCTGTGCACAGTTTGTTTCAGCGGCTCATTCTTTATAGCAGCATCTGTCTTTCATTACATGATTGCATGGTATCTGGGACTGTGGAGCAGTTAGGCATAAAAATATGAATGAGAAATGCATTTAATTTGTTTAACTTACATGTAACTTCATTGTGCTAAATGATGGAAGGGAAGTTTGATCTCCTAATAAATAGTCTGCTGCTTATTCATGTTAATAGTTATTTGTGTCTGGTGTGCTGTGGTGGTTCAACATTGAAGCAAAAGCATATCCTTGCCATATGAAAATCCCAATGACCTGAAAAGAAAAAATTACCAATTGGTGTGTTCTTGTGCTGTGCAATCTCTCCAAAAGCCTTTCATTTTTGTACAGAAGGATATTTCATGTTTTTGTGTGTGAACTGCTGCAAAAAGAAAGATGCATTCTCTCTCTCAGGATGTGGAGCTCACACGTATTTTCTTTGAAAAACATGAACAGTTACCTGAATAAAAGCTGCTTCAAAATTGCCTTGCTGTTTGTTCAGCTCAGTAGGAAAATGAACAATGGATTTCTTGCTAAAAGTGCCATAAATTATATTTTATTTTGCTTATTGCCTAGGGAATAATTAAAAGGCCATTTAAATAGAAAATAAATTATGTGAAAAACATAAATTGAATTTTTGTGAAACAAGATGGTTCAATAAAAGAATCATACATAAAGTCCATGGTATAGAGCTCTGCTTTGTTTCTTTATGGGACCTATAAGGTAAATTGCCCTCCAAACTCTAATGAACTGCATATACACAGTCATTCCCATAAAAAAACTCCATTTAATGGTCTGTCAGAGATGGCTGCTCTTGTGTCCAGATGCTCTGCTTATGTAAATGTGTGCTGCTACTGAAAAAAAAAACTGAACACAGTTACAGTCAATATCAGCTCTAAAGGCAACCATGTAGATGATGCCAGAGATTGCATCTTCTCTTTCAGGTAGGAGGCACATTTCTCATTATCATTAGTTTTTTTAGCCCTCTGCTCAGCTACACAAAAACAATAGTTATTATTCACAGTAGGACCAGCAGGTTCCTCCCACACACTACAGGCTGAAGCAGGTAATACCAACTTCTGCAGGAAAAACATAGACTTCATTATTACTAATAAGCCTGTTTGTCTCGCTTAGTTGTTTGGCTCACAGAAAGAGAATGAGATGTGAGCTGAACAAACAGAAAATGGGATCACAGTGTCCTTTGCCAGAGGTTAACATAGCCCTGGGCTGAAGGCAAATTCCTCAATATCAGCTAATTGGGAGGTTTTATGATGAAAGTTGTGGTTCATTCCTATTCTAGATGTGGCTGCAGGGGCGGCAGCAGTGTGGGGTGACAGAGTATTTACACTTGGAGAAGACAAATCCCTTTGTTTTCCTCCATTTCCTCATCCATAGTGGTGATTCTGACAGCTGTTGGGAAACTGCTGGTAAAAAGATCCCTAGGGATTATGCAAAGCTGTGCCATGGAGACCTGTGAAATGCTCCACACCTGCAATCACTTTATCCTTAGCCAGGGAGTGGAGAGAGATGCTCATAAACATCTGAAAGCATGAGAGCTGAGGTGGTGAAAGGGATGGACTGACACAGTCCCTGGAATGATATTCAATTGACACCAAGGGCTGTACCGAAAGACCAGGCTCCCTGGAACACCCATGTATGCTCCTGAACAGGCAGTGTGAGAAAGCTAAGCAAGGTTCTCACCGAGGATGGACACCATACTTGCCCTGGAGATGGAGATCCCAAAACACATCAAGCAAAAAAATGTTCAGCAGAAAGGCCTGAGGATCCCCAAGATGGAATCCACAAGAGAAGGAGACACCAGGCAAGGCCAAGACTTGAGGAAAAGCTGCAGAAAGTTTATTTCCTGATAAAGTTTTGCAAGTGTTTGCTTACAAGTCTAAGAGTATCCCCCCTTGAGTATGTGTGTCAAGGAGGCAGCATAGCGATATCAGTCCTGCTAAGGAGCTGGGACTGGAGGATTACATTGCAGCATAATACATCTGGGGTTATCAGCGCATAAACAATTAAAATTCTTCCTCTTTTTGAGCTGGATGTTGGTCCATGATAATGTCATTCCCATGACAGTGACATTGAAGGAAAAGCCACAGACAGCAGGGAGTAAACAAATTAAATTTGGGACAAACTACATTGTTGTCTGTCCTCACTGAGGCATTCTGTGAGCCCAGCAAGTATACATAAGGGAAGGGGACATAACAGTTGCTGTATTCCGAATGTATTGATCTGTTGATCCCTTTTAGGAGGTTATGTTCATTTGATAGACATGGAGCCAAAACAGAAGGGGAACAAGTGTCTGAGCTCAAGGACCACAGTGCCAGAACAGATGTGCCTCATACAAGAGCAAGGAGAGAAGCTGGGCAGTCCCATTGTCTCACTACCTGCAACAGAAGAGAGGACTGGTCATCTCAGGGAGAAAAAGATGTCCTCTCACTAAATTGGCCCCTAAGAATAAGGGAATTTATTAAAAAAAAAAGCTAACATTTTGCACCAGTCAAAATAGGATCCATTTCTGCAGAGGTGATGTGCTAAATATACCTCAGTGCTGGAGAACCAGCAGGGCTCTGACAGGGGCCCTTGGGTAAACACTGCCCAATGCAGTGGCCATGCAGCTCCGGGAACCCTTTTGGGATTTTCACAGGAAAATAAGGGTTTGGTGGGATCTATGCTCTACAGCTGAGCATGTCCCTTGGTCTTCAGCCTTTTTTGGAAACAGTGGCTGTGCTGGTTTGTGCATCAGAGCTCTAACAAAGCCTCTGCATTGACCAGCCATACCAGAAAGGGCAACTTCAGCTTTAGTCTCTTGGGCACAAAATGTTTGACTGCTGCTGATGAGAAGACACCATTAAATGAACTTGGCCATAAATCATTTCTTGCCTCTGGAGAAGAGAGAGGTGTTTTTCAGTTTGAAAGTATAAATTTCTAATCAAAAAGAAGGCTACTGGGAAAATGTGCTTCCAGCATTCTCTCTGGAGGTTTTGATGAAAGTACTGGGGAGCAAAATGCAGAACTGGAGATTGTTATGAAGCACTGTGACTTAAAAAAACTCCACAACCAAGCAAAATCCTGTCAAAGTTACAGACAAAGCGTAGATTGTTATTACCAGAGAAGGAAAAGAAGCAGCAAAAATAATTGAGATTGTTAACAAGGGGTGGCTGACACAGTGTGTTCCCCAGCTCTTTTCATAACTGAAGGGCATGCAATTGGAGTCCTGCTAACAGACATCCAGCTGGCTAATTCTCAGATATTACCAAAAATATGCAATAAAAGTGTACATGGTTTAGGGCTGGAAATATTTAAGAGAAGAATGGATGTTGTCTATTAGTTTCATAGGAACAAGAAGTCCATCTGGCAAAAATGCAAGACAGACAAATAAAGGAACTATTTTTTGTATTACTGTGAATTTTAAAAAAATTTTAAAGGAAAAAAAGTGAGCATAAGTAGGTTTAACTTTGGGAGGAAGTACATTTATCCCCATGATAGATACAATTGCTAACTTTTATAATAGTCAGGATACAGCTGAAATAGTAATGTCTGTCTTCACAGTTTGGTTGGCAGGGATTTAGTATGTGACATAATATTACTATGGATATATCAACACTCATACGACCGTCTCTCTGTGACTGTTAAGTGAAGGAAGGTATCAAAATAATAACACGTCTCATAAAAATAGCATGGAGTCTGTCTTCAATCTGTGTTTATCTCTGTTATTGAACAAAACTTTCCTAGTAAAGCATGGTTTATCACCTACTGATACATCCCTCAGATAAAAATACAGTCACTTTTTTCTAAATTATAGTTTTGCACAATGTCTCCAGTAGCAAAAAAGTGCAGTACAAGCTGCCTAGCTAATGCAGCATATATGCCATTTTATGTTGTGTTCCCATATTGATGAGCACTGAAAATGCAGTGTACTGACATATCCACAGTTGGAGAGATACATTGAATTTGGTTCAAATGCTCCAAAAATCCTAATTCTGGGAGTCTGAAATGGGTGAATGTGCCATCTGTAAGTAGAATCAAAAGGATGAAGCGATGGCTCTCTTTCAGGTGAGTGAGGGTGAGAGTGGCTCTGAAATGGAGTAACTTTGTCGTGTGATGCTATCAGGTCTTGGGTATGGTCATGCCCCAGCAACCTACTGCTGCAGGGTAAACTTGCATGGAGGCCTCTGGAAGCACAAGTGAAGTGAAAGAAAGTGACACCGTACATGACTAAAGGAGGGAAGGAGAGAGCTTATATCATTGGAAGGTCCCAGAAAGAAATTTTAATTATTAATATCATCTGTGTATGATATTATCCTGTTTTGCTTATAGGCCTCTGGCAAGTTGAACATATGAAACAATATTTGTTTCCATCACAGCCATTGGAAATGAGTTCTCTGATTTTACATTAGAACTGCATTGTGCTAAATGCACTTTATTCAGATTGGACACAGGATTAAAATAGGAGTAAAAATAGACAGGCTTGTAAAATGCACTTTCAGATAATTTCTTCTTTTGTCTAGTTTCCAAAGGAAGTAACACTTGTGCAATCACATTAGCTGTATGTTTCTCTCTGTGTGCCTCCCTACCTATTTGTTTAAGGTCTGAGCCCATTCACAGGCTTCAACATTTGAGAAAGGGGCACAGACATCAACAAAAATATCTTTCATGAAATCCAGTGGAGGAGAAAGTTGCTAACCATAGTGTAATGGGCAAAAGGCTTGCAAAGTAAGGCACTGCCAGCACCCCAGGGTTAATAATACCCAGGAGAGGAAGCTGTGAAAGCCCCACACAAAGCAAACACTTTAATCAGAACTTGAACCTCACAAGATGTAAATCAGTCAGAAGACAAAAGGCTATAGGAAACAGATTTTCATTAAACCACCAGGTTGGAATATATTTGATTATCAGGCACTGGCTATGGCTTGGATTTTTATTCAGTTCAAAATTTCAGCCAAGCAGTTTGATTCCAAAGAGGTTGGGCATTAGCATAAAATAACCTGTGACAAGCTATGTTCATTTAAGTTATGTAGGAACACGTGTGAGTTCTTGCTTAGAACAGCTGCTAGTGTCCTTTTTTCTTCTGCACTTGTAGCAAGAGGAATGAACTCTCTGGGGATCCAGGGTGACCTCACACAACTGTTTTCATTTTTGGATTCGAACCAAGATTCTGGTTTCCAGCACTAAAGGAACTTGGCAAAATTCCCTGCTGGATTTTCTAATACAGAAAGTAAAAAATGATGTATCCATATTGTTAGCAGGAAGCTGGAAACACCAGAGGACTTGGGGAAGAGCTGAAGGATCACTTATAGAATCATAGACTCACCTTGGTTGGAAGGTTTAGTCCAAACATCAACCTAACTCTGAGAAGAACCAATACTACTTCACCACTCTTATCCTTCTTATCCTTTCTTCAAGTAGTAACAATTAGTTTCCTGTATTCAATACATGCAGGATGGAGAGGGACACAGCATAGGACTTATATTTATCACATACGCAGCTGGTGTAAAGGTTTGTGAGGAAATTAAGTATCTGGAGTCCAGGGGTATCAGCAGTTATATTTGCCCCAGACTCCTCTACACTTGTGTCCAATCAAGAGTTTGAACTAATTGCTAGAGAGGAAGCTAGAGATTGCTACATTCAGCTTCGGTTTCTGCTTTTATCCCTCCCATCAAGCCACGAGAGAATGCTGAGGAAAGCCTCAATGTACAATCATACGGTTGCACAACTAAGATTGCACTTATTGCTGTTTCTTAAATAAGACCTGCCTTCCAGATGTTTAAACATATCAGAAACTGGATCATGACTGAATACACTGGGGCTAGATCAGGTAACAATGCTGTATCTTATATCTCTTTTTCTAAGACTTCCTTCAATTTTATTGAGACACTGTCTTGTGCTGTGCTTTGTCCGTTCTTTATACAATGCTGCAGATTACACACTGCTTTGCAGTGCTGCATTGTAGGTTAAGCAATTTTCCTCTTCCTCACCCCACTCACAAATATTTTGCCAGTGCTCACTACTTTTTTACATTACCCAGTCACACTATGTTAATGAGAAAAAATAATCTTAGGCTTTAAAGTTCTACCACCCACAGACATGGTACCATCCACAGATGTGTTGCTATAACCTTGTATTCTTCCCCTTATTTCCCTGCCTCCTCTCTCTCAGCAAGAGAGGATCCCCGGTAGCACTCTGCCCTGCAGTTCTGCTCCCCTGCTGGTCCTCAATGGGAGGTCTTCGGGAAAGCCTTGTGGCCCTGTCTGGTAGTTTATATGGGAAGCAAGGTGCACAGGACATGGGTGGGACCAGAGTGACATTTATCTGCTAGATACCTTCATCTCTACCTAGTAACTGGGAATCACTTCTAGGGTACAATGCTTTGAACTCAAAATGTTGTCAAGTAGGTATTTTAAGACAATATGCGATAAATTTAATATTGAATTAAAAGCATTTAAAAGTTGTGGGGCTCTCACAATTCAAGCAATGAATGGCATGGTAGGTGACACATCCTTGCATACAGTTTTAAATGCTTCCAAATGAAAAGCACTCAAATGATATGGAGGAAATTCTGAAAGAAACCCCAAGAAGTGGAGTGAATGGCATGTGTAGAAAACTTGAGAGCGCAAAATATGTGTTAACATAACAGCTGGTGAAACAATGGCAAGGGTAAACCCTGGTAATTGTCCACAATTGTGAACATAAACAGGCATGGGAGAGGGAGAAATTATTTAGCCTAGCAGTCAACAGTGATTTGGGGTTGCAGTACCACAAGAGAGGAAAAAAAAAAAAGGACTGCCAGAGACCCTGCAGGGTGTATATGCTCAGTCACGCAGAAACTGCCTCTGGGTCAACTGCTCAGACGGGAGATCTCCCGTGGTGCAGGGGCAGCTGCTGCACCAGCACAAGGGAGATGCAGGAGCCACAGCCACCGAGGCTCCACACCGTGCTTTTCCCTCCCAGATGAGATTGGGAAAGCAGAGCCCATTGTTTGTGAGTCTTTAGAAGTTGCTTTACTCGGTCAGCCTCATTTCCATAATGCTCCCTGGCCTCCCAGCAGCCCAAATTGATTTGATGAATGGTTTTGTGTATTTTAGGATTCATTATTCCCCACGTCCCGCCCTCTCGGTTTTATGCTAGGTAATCTCAGTCCCTGAGCAGAAAGATCCTGCTGGAGTCTTAATTAAAAACCGTGGGCACAAAATGAAAGCACTTTCCCTTGCTCCTCAGTGTGCCAGTCCCATATTGCTGCCTGTTCTTCTATTTCAGCTGAAAATGAGCGGGAGGGAAGAAGATGTCACAGCCTGTAGTGTGACTTGGGAGACTGGGGAATGAGGCTTCTTTGCAGCTAGAAAACATGGACCCATTCAAGAAAATACAATATAGAATGGAGAGAGTAATAAAGAGAAAAGGAGTTTATCCTTCTCCATTTTCCTCATCCCCAGGCATATCTACATTTCTCCACACTAGTGCAACTGAAAAGCCTGACACAGAGGTGTTACTCAGCTTCTCTTCAGGAGGTCCTTGGGGCACTTGCTGGGTGGTGACCTGAAAGCTTTTCCAAGGCTTGACTCAGCCTTCACTTTGCAAGCTTTTGGTAGTCCAGGGAAGAGTGAGTAACCACAGAAAGGAGCTACAAAAAATGTAGTCTCTTCTGGGAACTTTTACTTCATCTTGTATTTGAAGTACTGCATGACTATGAGTGATAACCTTGATTTCTGGATATCACAGCAAAGCTGTGGAATTAAAAAACTGTAAGAGTTCGAGGATACCAACAAATATTTCATAGTATTCACCATCTTCTCGTCAGCACAGGCCTGCTCATGTCAACATATCTTCTAGGTGTTTTATTTACCTCAAAGATGGAAATTCCTCTTCACCTGGGGACTCTTCAAAGACAGACTTTACAAATTACTTTACTGTCATTAAGCTTCTGGGTTTTTTTCTTCTTTTTATTACCTTATCTCCAAATTGGTGCTAGGCTAATAATTGGTACTAGGTTAAGAAATCCTACATGTCTGTTTAAGACAGGCACCACTATTATCATTCACCCATATAGGTGTAGTGATACAGAAGACAGTCAACTGCAATGACACTTTTTGGTGGGTACAGCTTATGTTCAGCAGTACATCAGATTTAAGGCCTCAATTTCCCATAAAAAACTTTTACAGGTACTCCTTCAGTCAGCAAGAATGATATATTTATTTTCTTCTAATAAGTTACTTGCTATAGCTCATTAATCACTTTCATCAACATCTCAATGTTTTTGGTGAAGGTAGCAATATGGCATTTGAGTACTTCTGGAAGTAAGATGGCATATTCATTGAAGCAATGCCTAAAACCCCTTTATTTTGCTATTCTTTAACAACTCCACAAGTAGGTTTCAGTTTGCAAGAATCTTTGCAGAATGCAGCAGTGTTGTAAGCATATGTGCAAATAATCACATTCAAAGTAACACTCCAAGTAGGAGGTCATATTTGCACAAAAGATTTGTCTGATCACTCTGTGGTCTTGTGGCTATTTCATCTATTCAAGGAATACATTAAATATTCTCTTCTAAGGTTATTTGCCTTGCATTTTAAACAGAGGCTATACTTAAGTACTGTTTTTCCAAGAAAGTAAAGTGAAATTTGTGTACTCAAATTAATTTTGTAATAATTACAAGTGATGCATAAATTCACAGAAATCATTATTTTAAAAGTGTACACAAGGTTTCTAGTGTAGATGTAGTTTAGATGTAAAGGTCACATTACCAATTTTATTGACTTGCTTTTCAGTTGTGTGTACAAGAGTGACTCCTCTTCTGTAGAGACACAGAAAAAAAATTCTGTTCCTTCCCTGTTCAGGAATGTTTTGTCTCAGTAGGTGACACTAAATATTCATCCATAATTGTGAACTGCAAGTCCCTTCTAAAATGTGTTCCCACTGTTCTATGTTTGACATTACTGTTTCCTTAGATTTTTCCTTCACACGTACAATGTGACCTTAACCTTATTTGTGCAGTTCATCCTCAGGCAGATCACAATCATCATCCAAAACCTCCCTTTTACTCTCTTCTCGTGGGTTAATTTCAATCTTGATGAACCAGAGGTGAATCCTTGTCCACGATGAAATGCCAACACATATATATATATTTTAATGCAAAGCTATCATACTAAAACCAGGAGACAGCCAGTTGTGGAAAGAGGGCCTCTTCTAACTCTTGGTTGTGGTGAGCCCTGACACCCCTACTGCTTTCAGGCTTTCAACAGTAGTCCTCATACCATACTCAACCTGAGACCCTAGCAGTGCTCAGTGCCTTCTTCAGGGTCAACAATTCAGTGATCCATGTTAAAATAGCCCCACATTTGTCCTGTACCAATGAGTTTAATCATTTAATGATGTTTCTTGCTGCCAAACCTGGTTTACTCACCTGTCGTTTTTTATTCCTCCCTTTACTCACATTGTGTCAAGCACTGCTCCTGATGCATTGTAGGATAATGGTGACTTATTGATGGCTGCAGGGTGTCTTCATTGATTAAAGGTATTAGCCTCACCTCATGAAGGTAGGCTCAGGAAGGTAACATGTCTTTCATTCATTGGTGCTCATCTAGTCATCCTACTGTTTCTGTCTGGGATGTGTTCTGGGGCATAAATTTCTGTTCCTTAGGATTCTTCAGGTTGATATATATCAATGCATTAGCTCTGCTGCACAGGTTAAACAACAATAGAAAGAAAGAGAAGAAAAAGGAGATTGTGTTCAATAAACTTCAGCAGGCAACATCAAAATTCCAAGCTTTGTTTAGGCTCAAAGATCTGAAAGGAGTATTTCAGCAGTGGCAGCATCTTATTTTGGAAGTTCTGAGTATTACATGTTCAGAGCTCCTAAGCAGATGCACTAGTTTGCCACAGATTATACAGTGCTTAAAACTATTATGGAGATGATAGAAAAAACACTGGCCAGCAACTCAGAGGTGTTTTCCTCAGTCTGTGTTAGTGAGTGTGCAGCAAAAGTGAATGCAGTGCTCTGACCTCAATGGGTACTTTTGGGCAGTAAAGACAACATGCTACAAAAATCAAACATGTTTTTGAGATGCAGTCACTAAATTTGATTTACTCCCTCTGCCACACAGGAACCAGGCATCTGCAGTGGTGATGAAGAATTGCAAAAGAACATTTCTGTGTAGAGAAGTGCATTTGTGGGTTAAACTGGTGCTCAAATGGTGGCTCTTCTGTTCTGAGTGCCTGCTAAACCTCCTTTATTCCTCACTACTTCAAAGATAAGAGGCAACACTACTGCAATAGACACCTTACAGGAGCAGCTCACACAGCTCTGATAAAGCTGAATAACACCTGGCTAGATGGATTACTTAGGAAGTAGAATTGGCCATATAACCATATTCCCTGTCTCTTGGCCAGTTTTCCCCTGCTTTCTCTGTGTTTGTCAACAGTGTGGTTGTTCTTGGGGAACATTCCAAAGCATCACCTCTCCCCTCTGGAACATACTGTGGCACTGGATGATTTGCTTTGATTCATCTGGATGTGCTAATGACAGATATCAAGAAGAATTAACATTAAAATACTTTCAGCATCAGACACTACACTGGAAATAATGTCCTTTGTCAAGAAAACACAGTGTTTATGAAATTGGTCATAGAAAAGCTTTTCTTGGCCTGAAATATATTTTCTTCTGATTATGTGCATGCTGAGTTGCTTCCTAAAAATTCAGGTGCAGATGATAGAAATCCACTTCCAACTCACATTGGTATTCCATTCAAAAAGCTTCTATGCGCCAGATGTTATTCCATGATTACTATAGATATCTTACATGCTTCTTACAGGGAGGAAGTGTTCACTTAGATACCACTGTGGTAATTATTAGCAAATGCTCAGTGGCAAAAGGTAATTAGCAAGTAATTATTAGGAAAAAAGAAGCAATCAGGCCCTGCAAAGATACCTCGACTTTGATCAAAGACTGGAGGTAGATGTGGCAGAATACCATTTTTTCAGAAGCTTAAAAAAGAAAGAGCAGTTAATCGACACAGGAAAATGCTTCAGGTCAGTAAACTGTCTGCAAATACTTTTGATGGATGCTGCATCCCCTACTGTAAACTCCTAAGGACGGTGCACCCACTGAAGGTTATGATAAGCAGTTTGCACTGTGTGCTTCAAGAGCAGCAATCAGTTGCCAGGGGAGAAAGCGGGCAGGAGCTTACATAAATAACAACTGCTCTTCCCCTATGACTGTAAATGAGGAGCACAGAGGGATATCAAGACTCACTATAAACTGGGGGGGAGGGCACAAAAATGCAGTCACCAAACTGGCATCTCTTTTTAAAAGGCCACAGCAATTTTAACTCTTCCTGGCCAAAAGGCAAGACTTTTAATGTGAAGGTATCTCAGTAAGTATGTATCCATTCTTCCTCAGGGCAGCATAAACAAGGAACTCCTGTTTCCGAAACAGCCCCCTGTCACACGCACAACAGCTGATGGAACAAAGAACCACATTTGTACATGCTCAGAATGACACCCGTGGATACACATTGCTGCCAGAGCCTGGAGCTGCTGGAGGGGCATCACTCTGTCTCCACAGAAACTTCTCATCATGCTCTGTGGTGCATCCAGCCTCAACAATAATATTTTGGTTAAGGAGAGTACAACAAACAACGATGTGAATGGAAAAGAGATACACTGCATGTGAAGTTGATGAATTGATTCACAGTTTACTCAGCCTTTTTTTAACCATCACCACTTTCTACTCTACTTTCACCCATGCCAAATACCGTTTCTGATCAAATCACTTAATTTTCTCTTAGGACACCAACAAGAGACCTGGGGCTGGTTTTCCCTTTGTGAAACAGAGAGGTTGACTCCACTTTAAAACAGCTGGAATGTAGTTGTCAGTTCCTTCTCATTGTCAGCAGCACCCAGCTGGTAGTTTGGAATTCACAGACACTGGGGAGGAATCATGTTTGCTTGAAATTTAGAACCAGGTTTCTTGCTGGGAGCTAATACCCTGCAATAGGACAACTAAAAGATATCAAAAGAGAAATCAAACTCTTCCTTGCTCATTAGTTCAGAACATGGTTAGTGCTTAAAAGATTCACTTTCGTTGCAAAATAATCTGAAGTATTTTTTGAAAGACAAATATCAGTAACAAAATCAAAGCTAAGGAGAAAAGACAAACTCTCAATGGAAGAAAATCAATGCTTATTGCTACAAATTCGTGGTGAAATAAATAATTATGCAACTGTAGCAGCTTTGGGATTTGTATAAATTTTGGAGGAGAATCTATTGCTGGGCACTTTAAATTTAAGATCATAAATGATCTTGTTTTCCATATGTCAAGTCAAACATTCTTAATTCATATTCCAAAGGTTAGGATTCATATTGTGGTACTGGTGCTTGGAGCTAGAAAGTCTAATGGATTTCTTCTAGTGGAAACTTGCAGCTGTTGTCTATGACAAGAGTTTAAAGTATTTCCCTCCTTAATCCAAATTAGTAAATAACTCAAAGGAGTCTTTAATTTATGTCCTGTCAATAAAACTTCCCATTGCTAAACTCAGTTTGTCATCTGTGGCATATGAAGGTAGCTCCCTTCTGAGACGTCAGGCTGCCCTGAGCACAGGGCTCCACTTCTTGTTATTTTGGCCTCACTTTGAAATCACAAAATCATAGAACAAACTGAGGTGGAAGGGACCTTCAAAGGTCATCTTGTCCAAACCACCTGCAGTGAGCAAGTGTTTAGACCACAGGATCAAGCCTGGTTTCCATATTGCACACAAAGGGACAGTGTGTCAACAATCCTCATGGATTTCTTTTTTTCTTTCTTTTACTTTTTGTTTTGGTTTATGATTTTTTTTTTTGTTTAGACCACCAAAAATAGCTCAGGCTGACTAAGGAGCCATTAAACTTCCATTTCCTAGAAATCTGAGCAATTTTCCATCAAGCTAAAGTTGTTAAATCTGGGCTATGCTTGACACAGAACTCATTCTTCATAATGACTAAGAAATATCTCTGCTTATTCTCTACTTCATATGCAATGAGTTTTACCAATATGCTGCACCATCAGTCAAAAGTACAACCAAACTGCTAGCTTAAACATCTAGCCTAGCTTTAAATGTCTGAAAAACAAATGAGTGTCTGTCATAAAAGTTCACTAACATATAAACCAAACTAACCAACAAAACCACAAAACTACTTTTATGTGTAACACTGAGAGTCTTATGATACAATTTAAAAGAATATGAAAAGGGGGATGCAGTAAATGTTAATGGTCTGCTGTCCTCCTCACATCTTAGAGATCATATGGCAAACTGTAGTCTCATTCCAGATAACCTATGCTAAACATGGCTTATACCAATGGTGTGCTTCCATTGTAAACCTTTCTTAAACACTTGAGCACAATAATATGATTCTTGATATCACAAATTTGCATCAGCAATCAGGTGTGATTTGGACACTACCAAGGCAAAAACTGTCATTTCTGTTGAACAGAGAATAATTCCCAGCAAGGTCTTTATCTTATTATTTTGATTTTATGTTTATGTCACACCAACTGAGAGAAGAAAAATTTCAGGACAAAATTAGAGCAGTAAGAGTAAGCAAGTACCAGATGAGGCATAAACTTTCCTGGCATTAAGGTAACCCTTCTAAAATTTTCTCAGACATTTGACTCAGAGATAGTCAAGGTTGGAAGGAATGTCTCAAACTCAGTCAGTCTTTCTGGGGGTCATCTGGTCCAAATCATCAGAGTTCTTTTCTACTAGATCAGTTCTCTGAATCATGAACCATCTGGAATTTTATGTGGTATTCAGTAAAAGAGATCAGTTTCCGGAATAACTAAACTGCTGTTCAATTTAGGTGTTTTGAATTAATCTTTATAATTTGTTTTAAATATGGTTAGGTTACAAAAGCATGGGAGAATCTGGCAATAAAAGAACTACTGCTCAAAAGATGTGCAGTGATTCATATCCCACCACCAAGCCAAGTCCCATGCTCCTCCCTAGAGCAGATTTCTTTTGTTGAAGTGACCCAAACCACTAGGTGCTAGCAGTTGGAAAGGGCCAATGATCAGGGTCCAATCTTCTGTATCTGCCCTCCTTCCTCTTAGCAGTATAGGCATACTTATAAATACTCATAAATAGAATGAGTTCCTTCATTCTTGTGGACTACACTGAAATATAAATAGGCAAATGTTACTTGAGATCCCATGGTCTTTAGGACATGTGGACACCCATCCTTTCCTAGCATAAAACACAACATCTTGAACTTATTTGTTTCATAATCTCTGAATTCCTCCATTAGCTTCAGTTGTTCCAGCCATGTCTTTTTCTTCCTTATTTTTCTCCATTCTTCAGATACAAGAAACACAACTCCAAAGGGCACCCAATATGGAAAACAGTATTTCTTAACAAATCCAGACATTAAAAAAATGGTATAAGTGGGGCAAGAATTTCATGAGTGACCCTTATCCAGTTCTCTGTCAATCAGTGGTAACTCCACAGTCAGGAGATGAACTACAGATATAAATCCAGAAGAAAGTGCAGGTATCCTACAGTGGGTTTTCCAAAGTTTTAGAAAGAAAATAAGCAAGCCTATATTTGGAATAGGTTCTAAATGCACAGAAACTTCTCATAAACCAATCTGCATTCTACCAGTATGAACACACTTTTCAAAAAGCAAACCAACCTGAAAAAGTCTTCTCGGTATTTGTTTTTATTTTTTCTTAAATCGTTTATGCATCCCTACACTAATCTTCTGAGCCCAGCAAGTGATCTGAAAAGTGCACCTGCCTCCATTCCAACTTCAAACTTGACTTTTATAAAGACAAATCAAGACTTCAAATTCAAACGCTATTTTATAAGTACCTCAATTTCTAAAGCACAAAAATAGTGTAAGGTATATTCCTTGTATCTCCTTTATATCAAATTACCTACTTACTTGTACAACAAACACCCTAAAAAAAGGAGATTCAAGGTAATGCCAAATTTGTCTCCAGCTTCTAAGAACAGAGACGTGGAGGAGGTACCAAACAAAGAACTGTATGTACCACTTTCTATTATACTGTTGAAATCAAGCGTAAGGATCACTAAATCCTCTACACAGCCTGGCATTTAAAACCCTATCTCCCTCAAAATGCAGAGATTTTCATGGAGGTTACTTGCAGAGCCTGAGAAATTATTAAACCAAGTAGACTGACTCAGTGCTTTCTGGCAACCTGAAGTCTGTGCCCCTGCCTTGTTCTCTGCAACAGTGGTTCAGAACAAAAGCAAAACTTGTTTTTTCGAGGAGGTAAGGCATCCAGGCAGGATACCTTTTGCATCTGTGCATTTCAAAGATGGTGCCAAAGCTTTGCAATTAAATTCTGCATTCTTCTGTCACAATGTACTTGTCCCACTATGTGCTACATCATTCAGAAAAGGCACATCATCTTGTCTTGGGGATCAATTTCTGTGGTGCTATCTATGGCCATGCGTGCACTCTCATGCAGTTTCAGGGACACTTGATGGCATTGATGGCACTTCAGGTGCTCGAGTCACCCTGAGCCTCAAGGATATGAATGAAGGATACTCTCCATATGGAGATCCATTGAAGAAACACTTCACCGGTGCCTAGTGGAGAACATGTCCCTTTGGTAGATGCCTTGTTCTAATAAATTGCAAATAGTTATTCTGTTCTGGTCAGAACCAGGGCAGAGTGAATGAAAATCAACATCATTCCAGATGTTTGCTCATTCTTACAACTACCCTTCTAATTCAAATACTCATTGCAGATTATTTCCCTTGGAAGGACAAAACTGGGCTTTACCTGGCAGCCCAGCTTTAGGAAAGGCCCCACCTGTGATGTGCTGAAGCAGTCCACATGCTTACCATGGGAGCAGCTCATGGTGAGGTGGAAGATGATGAGATAAGTTGTTTTGGATTTTTCTCTTCTGGAGTAAAGTATGATGACTTCTGGGATGGCTAACCAGAAGAGCACGCAGTGCATTGTCTCCCCATGCTTTGCTCCTCCCAGTATTGCAAAGGTGAGCCTTGGCAGCAAAGAGGTGATTCAGATTCTTCTGGTTGAGTGACTCAAGGAGAGCAAAACGGGAACAAACACAAAGCCTGTCACTTATATCGCAGAAGCACATAATGACATTGTTGAAAACAATTGAAAGGTACTTATTTCAGGACACAGAAAGCACACAATGCCTTTGATGAGGTCTCATTTAAGTCTGTATTGTGCAGCCTGCTTTCCCATATATTTATAAATAAAGTAATATCTTCTTATGATAAGCAGCACCAAATACAGACAACTCTTATGCTAAATTGTGTCTGCCTGAGGTGAGTTATTTTGGTGTGCTACAAAACACTTTTTTCCTGATATTAACAGCTGTATTTTGTTTTAATCATTGCATATAAAGAGAAAATAAAGTCATAAGACATTAAGCACATTTAGCACTTAAGGGCACTCCACATTTCCCAGGAGAAAGCCTAGAGTTTGCATAACAGCAAAAAACACAGCAGCCTTCATTTTGCAAGCATGTAATAATTTTACTACAGCTGAAAACTTGAAAGGAAGCCTCCTCTCATTTCTAGTACAAATGACTTGTTTGTGTGACTTTTTGGCACAAGAGTAGGGAGAACTAGTGAGGTACTTTTCAGCTAGCAAGTATCCATTTCCTTCTCAGAGGCAGCTATGATCATTTCTGAAATCCAGCTTTAAAAACAGGAAGCTTTATCGTTATGATTTTCTAGCAACCTTGCCCTTTCTTGTGAACCCACCCCTGGCTGTGAATCATCTGCTTTGCCTTGAGCATGACTGTTATAAGACTGAAGTGGGGGCATTTCCTACTTTGCTTTAAAGCATATGCAGTGTGTGCTTAGAAAAAACCTTGGTTAGAGTGATCTGCCCAGGCCCAAGCAGGAGCACTGCTGAAGAAAGCTTTACACAGGAGACCCATGTGTTGATGTCATCTTCTTTTTTATGTTCTACTTCCATGGAACAGAGGCAATGAAATGAGATCTCTTGCAGTGAAAAAATATTATCTGAGGGGAAAGCAGCAGGAAAATCCTGAGGATTAATTTGTAAGGACCTCAGCACAGATGATGGGGTTTGACATACGAGCAACAAGCAAACACCTCTCCTGATGATACTTAGCAAAAAGACCTCCCTGCATAGAACCATAGCAGAACCACAGCTGCACTGATATTTTCAGCTACATTTAATCCCTTCTTAACTGGATCCTTGATGGCACAGGCAGAGTTAGATACATACTTCTTTGCTCCCCAGGAGAGGAGTCGCTGATCAAGGTCGCTGCCCACCCAGCACTACCCTGTAGCACAGCAAGCCTGAGCTCTCTGAGAAAACCCCACCCCCGCTCTGTGTTTCCACAGCAGAAACTTCCTCTGAGATGCCCCCAGGCACTGGCCACCCTGCAGCAGAAAACCTCTCCATTCACTCACTCCACAGGTGAGGTACTTAGTCCTTGGACCATGTTAGCCTGGGAGACCACTGTCACAATTCTTTGGCTGTTGCTGGCTGTGAAGCAATCCCAGGGACATAGAGGAAGGGACATTGGGTTGGATACGAAACACTGCTAGGACTGCTTTATCCCTGGAAGGGCTTGCTATATGCCTCTCTAAACCAATCTAGGCAGTAGGCATTTAAATGACTAACGGGAAGAGACAAAAAATACTTTGGAAAGCACGGTAAACTGGGTCATTGTAGGTTTGCAGTCATCTCTACTTCCCATGGAGAGAGGGGTATCTTACACTACTTCTTTCAGGGATATTACCACTTTCCTCAAGCTGGCTGTAGACAGGTCATGGGAGGTAACCTGGGAAATTAGTTACCATGTTGCTTTGTACCACTTGGATAATTCTAAACCTCTTAACATAGGATCTTCTCCCTCTCTGTATCCCACTGCCATCACAGAGGAGCCTTGTGCAGGGTCCAACTGCTCCATGCAGCATATATGCACTGACTGAGTTACATTGAAGACAATGTCCCTAAAGTTTCCCATTCCCACCATGGTGGCACCATCTGCTCTGTGGCATTGTGTCTTTGTGGCATGTGCACAGTTGAATTAGCTGCAGAGCCATAGGCCAAGACTGTGATGGAAGTAACAGGATTACCTCAGTAAAAATTACTATTCAAATGATATCCAGTTTCTGAAACAGGCCAGCTATGGCAGGGGGATGGAACTCATTGATCTTTAAGGTCCCTTCCAACCTGAACTATTCTATGATTCTGTGTTCCTCTTCTCTTGGGGGCAGCTGGGCCCCTGAGATCCTGCCCTTCACTAATACCCTAGCACCCCAGGGAAGGACCCCCAGTAGGGGACACATAGGTGCCAACTGGCTGCTCCTCATGCCATCCCAAGCACCTCCACAAAGTCCTGCATGTCATAGGCTTGCTCAGGTCCCCCACACTCCCCAGCATGCCCACAGCTGTCTGGGGAGCCTCTGAGGAAGTAACAAGGGCTGGTTGCAAATGTAGGTTGTGTCCTGCCTGTGAACTTGACAGTCAGCAGCTGTGAAAGACTTCCGTGGTCTAAAGAAGCATTTTCAGTGCTTTTTGTCCTCTGGGGTTTGTTTTGCTTTGGACACACTGGAGATTACTGATAATAGATGAGAAAATTGGGTTTCTCATTTGCAAACACAACACTCTGCTTCTGGCAGATTTTTGTCGACTCCTCTGTAAGCTGGGAAGCAGAAGCTCATGAGGGAAAATGCCTTGGGCTTTACACCCACGGTACCTGCATGATGATGCCCAGCTGGCTGACAGAAATGTGCTCTCTTGAGATTTGTTTCTGCTTACTGTCACCAGGAGGTTTTGGACATGTCTGTGTCACACCCCAGGAAGACGGATGTAACCAAGACACAGGACAGAAAGCATTTCAAAGGGAAAGGGGAAAAAAATTACTCTACAGGCTGGGGAGGAAACATGAGAACAAGCAAGCTGGGCCAGTAGTCTGAACTTTCCCCTGAATGCCTTCCCAATCTGTGACCTCCCATTATTTGATTATCACAAAAGAAATCTAAAGAGTGTGCTCACTGATTTCTGAATAAAACTAGTCTGTAACATGGGCTGTACTTGCATGCTTTACATTTTTACTGGGGCATATGGCACCTGAGCACTCAGCCATCATGTTCTGAGACAATTGTGAAGAGCCAGAACAGCTGAGACATTGCTTGGTCAGTCAAGACAGACCAAATCAAGTATTGCTTGGTATTGATTTTGATACTTCTACTCATTAGAACTTTAACATATGTATTGCCCAGCAGCAACAGCTGTAGTTTCCGCTACTCTTGACTCTCACCAGAAATTTACTAAAGGCTTTTCCTGGTCCCATTAAGCGGCAGCTGTGCCAAAGGTGGACATGGATGATCAAACAAGAGAGTAAATGTGGCAATGCTGATCAGCACAGCAAGTGGAAGGTATCAGTTCCTTGTTGCAGTTCAGATTTTAAAGGAAAGGTCATTTTTAAGGGTGCATTCAAAGAGCCGCACAGTAGCCTGTTCCCAGAGAGCAGTGGGCTCTGTAGTGGGTGGACCTCAACTCGGAGATGAGGCCCGTGAGTCTGGGATAGCTTCAATGCACTCATTTGTGCAGTCACATCGGGATGCAAATGGCTGGATGTAGACAAAATGCCAGGAAAAAAAGCAATCTACAGCAAAATCTGATAAAAGAGGAGGAAGAAGGACCTGCAAGGGCTGTGTCCCTAATGCTTCAGGACAGGGCATCTGGTGACAGTCTGTGAGGGAGAAACATCAGGGGACTAACTGCCTCTTTCCTCCCCAGCCCTTGTGGTATACAGTGGTGATTAAGATCTGAACTGATTTCTATTGACTGAAAACTATTGCTGTCTCACTTATCTCAGTTCTTCACCATGTGAGACCCGTCTTGCACCCTACCCATCACTCTGCTCTTATTGATTGTGATTCTGCAAAAGGAACAGGCTGACTTTCCTTCCCACCCACACTCGTCAGCTTTTTGTGTGCAGTAGCGATTCTTAAATTCTTGGGCATGGAATTTCTTGCTCTGAAATCTTCCAAACCACTCTTGACAATGTCATTCTATCTTTCCAGCCTGAAAAGCACTCAGGAAAGTCATGTGTAAAGCTAGCTTTACTGTAGCTGGTGCAGAAATATGGGCTTTGCCTGTGATACGAATCTTAAATCTCAGCAAAGTTTTTCATTTCCTCATGAAACAGAGATGTCATTGAGCAAACCCTGGGTTTGCATATCACTTGTTGTATGTGCATCAGGCACATGAAGAATTGCAGTCCTGTCTGAGAAGTAAGATTCAAGCAAATACTCTTAGTGGCAATTCCCTGTATGCCTGTTCTCCTTACATATCCCTGGCTGCTCAGGTCCCTGAAAATTGTCCTAATGCCATATTTTTCTTTTATAAAAGAAAAAAAATCAACCCTCTCTTTGTTTTCTTAAGGTAATAAATTGGGCTACACAGACTTCAGTCCAGGAAACTCAAGTAGAATTTTGGGTTTTTTTGTTTTTTTTTGTTTTTTTGGTTTTTTTTAAAATCAGCATTTGTATTTATACTGTAGAGAATTAAGTCATTACCCCAGTGTTTAAACTGTGTCAGTGTGTTGCATAAAGGGAGTCAGCAGGAAAGGTGTAGTATTTATACTGTTCCTTTCATTTTCATCAAGCCTAGTACAGTATTCCATGCTGTCTAAGCAAACCTGGTTACTGGCTTTCTGAGGACACATGAAACTAAATAACAAACATTCTGCCTGCAACATAGACCCTGTGGATCAGAGAAGAGGAGCTGTTCTTCATGAGGTTGTCTTTTTTGACTTGCGTAGAATTTTGCAGCCAGGCTGACTTGGTTCGCACATGATGCTGGCTGAGAACACAGGTCTCCTTACATCCCCTCAGTACCCTGTCTCTCCATGTACCGAAGCAAGTAAAATATTTACCATACCAAAGGAAGGGGTTATCTTAGTACTGTGCAGTCAGAGTGCTGGCACAAGGGAGGGGGAAAAAGGAGGAAGAGTGAACCTTCCTTTCAGCATCAGCTGGTTGTAATGTGGATTTGAGCCCTGTGGACTTGCCCATGCCTGCCTCTCTGTATCCTGCAGATTGTACAATCCCTTTAAACCGATTAAATAGTGGGATACAAATTCGCAATGTACCCATGTAACATTCAAGCCCATATTAAAGAAAAGCATTTTAAACTCCTTCTATCACCAGTTTTGGCAAAGTGAGCTTGATCCCAGTACAGCCTGGCCCTCTGTGACCTGCATCCATGCTGCTGGTTGGAGATCTTTGCACTCCCACACAACCCCACCAGTTCCCTTTTCCCCTGGGCACAGTGGTGGAGGTGCTTCCACAGATAGGGGCTGATGCAGTCCTTATGGCTCAAACATCATCTTTCCACGCTATCACACAGGGAAGATGCTACACAGGCCTGAGCTCTCCTCATGCTCCATTTCTCCCTCTTCATCCTATGGCCACCAAAGAGGAAAGGGATCCCAAAGACAGAAGCAGAAAGATTGGAAATGAAAGTGGGTTTTCCCTGGTCCTTCTCAAATTTATTCTCCACTCCTCACTTTGAGAGGAACTGGTCTATCTCACATGCCCTTGGTGTTTTGACTGAAAATAAACACAACCTACACCAAATTAAGATGACTGCAAAATTTTGTTCTTTTCCCCTTTAAGAAGCCAAAATAGATGAAAGGAATAGTTAATGTCAGGAATTTTTCCAGATGAATTTTCTTTCGATGTCCTACTGTAGTCTATATCTTATTAATTTTATTTAATACTTACTCTCAGTTCAGCGATTTATTTTTTAACACTTATACAAATCTGATGAAAGGACCTTAGTGTTAGAGTTGCATTTAAGTTGTCTCAGTTATCCTGAAAAGTTTTCCCTCTGGTGTGAAACAGGATGAAAACAGAAGGTTTAATATCAAGACATGGGTTGCTGATACTAACAAATGACCTCTCACTTCACAGTCATATTTGATAGCTGCACTTTTGCTTTAGAAGGAGAAGCTTTTGTTGCTATGAATGGTGAGAGAGGACACAAGTGCATGTTGCTTCTTTAGGAAAAGCTTTTACACTCACAGTAACAAGAGGATAGATGGAACCTCAGCACACCCACTTTTAAGCTTCAGAGTATTGGCATCTTATTTTGAACTAAAAATTACTCAATATTTTTATCCCTCCAAACATATTTTAGCATCCAAATTTGCTTTAGAAGGTTTCCCTGGGTGATTATGTGAAGCAAGCAGCCCAGTACTGTTCATTTGTCTTTATTTTGTTCAATGCTGGGCTTGGTGGCAGTGTTGCTGTTCAGTTCTCCATGTTTTATCATGGAATAATTAGTGCACCAAATTATTCACTTGGACAGTATAGTTCTACACTTGTGCTTGTTGTGCAGATCAACACTCTGGTTTATCACAGTGTTGTCTTTAGATCTAGTAGCTAGTGTTAGCTGAGTGTAGATCTGACTGCCATATTTCTTCAGGTAAAGCACAACAGGCAAGTCTTAAATCTTCATGCCCAAATCAACCTTTTCTATGGCACTGCAATTAAAAAAAAAATGTTCTGGGATTGACTTCATCCACCAGTTTAATTTGGGTGACTGAGCTCATAACATCGCTCAGTGTTCAAAAAGAGTGACGATCCATGGGTGGGGGATGGCAGCAACAATTTTTGAAGAAGAGTAGAGAGGAAGCACACACTGAATGAGAAGAAAAAGAGAAAACAAGGGAGACGAGGGAGAGAAAAGGAGAAGCAGACAGCGCAAGACAGAGAAATAAGTGAAACACAGTGGTACACTGGAGACATGAAAGCAGAAATAGAAGTGAGAGTGTTTTGGAGGGACACTCAGCAGCAGCCCAGACAGGGCTGATTGGTGTTGCACACAGTTACGCTCTATGTGATTCCCCAGCCCAAGTCACAAGTAGTGGTCCCTCTCTTGATTGCTGCTCAGGGACACCGCTGCATCAACTGGCCTCTGAAGCAGCCTCAACCTGCTCTCCTTGGTCAGGAGCAGGAGACTAAATGGGGCTAAATAATATCCCTGGAAAGGGATATTGCCACAAAAAAAGGGTGGGACTTCCCTCTTGGCTAGGGGAAATAACTGGGAGTCAAAAAATGCAAAATCTCAAAGCTTCCCATAGCCACTGTTACTCATGTTGCTCCTTGTCTAATTTTATGCTGAAATAGCTGTATGTATGACTGCCCCAGTTGGCTGAAGCCAAACAAAGGCTAGCACTTCCTTACAGTCAGTATCCTCCCAGTAAACAACTGGCTTATTGGGAAAGAGGATCTTTGAGAAGTTATTTTCATTCTGCTATATCAGCATTTCTGGTGTCTGTGTCAAAGATAAAAGTCAATTGTCTGAAAGAAGCTCCAGTTGATGTGAAGTCTGACCTAGCTCTAATATCTCATTCCTGCATATTCCCATTTTGTTCACTAGTCAAGTGCAGTTACCCTTGCTTTGCCAGGTTTGCAGAATTTCAGTTCTTGGGCTGTAACTTAGAGGGGACTTTTTTGTGGATGGTTTGACTTGCTCTTTCTATTTTGTTCCCCTTTTGCTCTGTGAACTGCTTGCCCAGACAACATGTCTTAATATTCAGTTTTTGTCATAGCTGTGGAAGACACTAGTGAGGCCAGTGCTGTTTATTCTGAAGCGTTTGTCAAGTTGTGCTTTGTGAATCCAAAGGAATAGCTTATCTGAATTTCACTGGAAAACATTCTCTTGAGTGCATTTCACTCATTTCCTTGATTTCTCCTTTGGTTTTGCTCTGCCTGCATGCCAACACCACCAGGACAACCACACTTAGAGCTGAGCTTCCTTTTGAAAAATGCTGGTGATTCATACACTCCTATCATGACTCTCTGCATCCCTCTGAATAACTTCTTCACTTGCAGAACCAAAACCAAACCAAAACCAGCAAGTTCATAGCCAGGTTGCTGGTGGTGTAGAACTGTAGTAATATGTTAATAAATAAATCGTGCTGTCAGCTGACACACTCTCATTTTGTCTTCACAAAAGCTTTTATGATGACACTTTTGCTTGGTGCCAACTTACACTGCTTTGTAGGCTGGTAGTTTCATCTATCAGAGAAGGATATACAGAACAAGATGAAGCATCAATGGTAAACATTAAATTTTTAATTCAATAACTCATACAATGACAAGAGTTTGCCAAAGCTTGAAAAAAAAACCAAAAACACTTTATGACTGAACCACAGTCTTGGTTCTTACAAGTACTGATTTTAACTAAGCTTCTCATTTCTTCACTCTATTATTTTGCGTTCATTGCAGGCTACATTTTTATAGCGTATGTCAGACTAGTATCTAAGCCTACCGTAAAAATTCTTTTCAACTCTTCCTCTTGCAATGACCTCTCCATGCAGATGCTCCACAGTGAAGTTGGTCTCTAGAAACCTGATGGGAATGAGCCAGGAAATGAGATGCTGAGGATTTCAGGCTTGAGCTGGAAGGCAGCCAGGGTGTACTCCAACAGCAGGCTGTGAGGCATCTGCCTTGAATGTAGGTCACCCCTCACTTATGGAAATTCACTGCTCACACAACGAGTGCCATGTAGCAGTGCTTTAGGGAGAGGAGGAAAATGTCTAACGCTTTCTGTGCAGTAATTACAGCAGTGCAATGGGGAGGGGTCTTGAGTGCTTTGGCTTTCTCTGCTTCTTTTTCACCTCTTCTGTAGGAGCTAGGCATATGGCTTCCTACCATCACTAGAGAGATTCCTCAAGGGCACATTGTACTTGGAAGCATAGTTTAAATACAAAATTTCTCAACATAAATGAGGCATCTGTCTTTTGTCTTTTCAAACAGATTTTGCTCAACAAGTTGTTCCAGGCTGAACTCCATTGACAAAGCAAACAATTGCCTGTGAGCTATCCTCGTTGCCTGCAGATCCCTGCCCACAAGCCAACTGACAGCAATTAATAGGGATATTTCCTCACTTCTGGAATACAAGCATACACACACACAGATATGCACTGTCAAGATCTGACTTCTCATGGGGCTCTACTCACACCAGCTGCAGAACACACTGTCTGCATGTAACAATACAATTAAATATGATGAGCATTGTGTTCTGCAAGCAAGCAAGAAAGAGTGAGCTTGGTTAAAATTAGAGCTCACTAAACTTTCTTTGGTTTTCATTTCACTGAGTCATCATACTCATCAGAAGAACATCCTCTCTCTTAAATCTCATTTAACATGAGATAGTGAGGCCCCGTTCTCTGCTACGTCTGTGTCCCTTGTTTTGGAGCTTCATCACCAGTCACTTAAAGCCTTGCTCTGTTGGCTGATGTCATCGCACCGTGCTGCTGTCCTGTACCTTTGATATGTCTTAATGCATCTCAGGCATGATGTTGTAATGAAAATGTAGCAATTGAAAAAGAGGTCTCACACTAAAAGGTTTGTACTGACACTTCAGTCTCACAGATGAAGCAACCAATGCCTTTCGTATTGGCAATGTGTTATGAAAAGATAGCATTTCTTATTATTAAATATTATGATCCTGCCTTTCCATACTTCACCTCATATACTCACCCTGTGTATTTGCATCACACGCCTTTCTTAAAACCTGCAGGCATTCCTTTCTGTTACACTAAATCTTATGATAAAAATGGCTTTTCTATCCATCCTCTGGCTTTATGATGCACACCAGCACTAAGATTAGCTTTGGATATGAATCAGAAGTTGCCCCAAGTCTGTGACAATAGTTCTACAAGCAAAGAGCCTCAAATCCACCAGCAGAAGAGGAGATGTAGAAGGAAAGGATGTTGCTTGGCAGACGAATGTAGGACATCAGGCCCCAATCTCATACTGTCTCAGTTCAGGCTTTATGGCATGATTATTTCATCTTATTGGGAAATGCTGTGGCTAGAGAGATAGTGCATCTCAGTTCAGTCACTCTGAGCTAAGAGGAGAAATTCATGTAAGTGAGTTTCAGATCTCAAATGTGATACATATTTAATGCAATTTTTAAGTCAACTGTCAGGACAAAATACTTCACTGGCCAGAGATCAGTGAAGTGTACTTCTGCAGAAGTACATCTAGAACCTAAAGAGGATGTAGGTACTGCCATCCAAAACTACACTGCAAAAAACCCAGTGATCCTGACTTTTAGGGGATTTTTTCCTAATAATGTTTCAAATTCCTCTACTCCCAGAGATGCATCTCTGAGCGTGCCTTGCTGCTATCCTGTTTGAACAGGTTGCTATCTGAGCCTGATCAGGATTCAAAGATTGGAATACAAATTCTCTATTCTCCGTTAGCAGTCAGACAAATTTTTCAGTTCCTCCTTGCCTTAAGGAGTTGTTGAGAAACTATGTGACTCCTAGACACAGTTTCTAAAAATGGCCATTGTAGGAGTCAGCCACAGCTCTTTCTGTAGGATAATAAATACTGAATTGCAACTCTACTTCTGCAAAGGAGTGTCACTTGTGCTCCCCAAAAAGCCACCCCACTTTAGCCAGAATCTGGGCTTTGTTCAGGGTTTGGTCAGTGACACATACAATGAACTTCCAGTGGGACACGTCTGCAAAACTTCTGGTTCCAAAATACATGACTCCATCAATTCAACCACAGGAATAGTTCAAATAAATTATAATATCAGGAAGTGACTCTTTTCAGGTATCTATAGGAGAAAAGTATGAAAGTATGTGGCTATTGTGTAAAATTAATAAAATACCCGAAGACCTTCAGTGAAAAGAGAGGATAGAACTTGAGTTCTCAGAGGGTAAATTATTTATGATCCACCTATCTGAATTATTTATCTCCCATTAATTTTCATGCCCTAGAGAGAGATTTTTATTATGCAGTTCTAGTCACCTAAAAGTTGGATTTCTGGTCAAAGTTGATAGACTAAGGCCCCTCCCTCAATAGTGGAAATATGAGCTACTCCAGAGGAAGACTCACCTCTCCTACCTTGGACTCCTCTCTTAGACTCTCCATGACATTGATTAGAGAGATTAAGATCTCTAGCTCAGACTAGAAAGCCACCCACCTTCAAATGCTAAATCTGTGTAGACCTTGGTGGAGCTCACCAGGGAACCTGTTGCTGGGTGATGTTGGAACAGGTCTTGTTGCAGGCAGAGTAGCCTGCCCATTCTTGGTCCTGCTGCCAGAAGCACTCCAGAGACATTAGCACCTGGAAGAGGCAGGCTGAGTGACAGGCAGGAAGAGATTAATGATTTGGGAAACATGATGGAGTGAAGGAGGGAGAAGAAAAGAGATGAAGAATGAGAAGAAAGCAAA
>VZTY01004185.1:313928-349323 GCA_013400935.1 Turnix velox
GGAGTGCTCAGATCAGGATCAAAGGCAGAGTCCTTCCCTTGGGCTAAAGAGAGCAGGCCAAGGAGAGAAGAAGGCCTGAACCTTCGATCCATCAGCTTTTTATACTGAGCATGGGGCAGATGGGATGGAATACTCCTGTTGGTCAATTTTGGGTCACCTGCCCTGTTCGCTCCTCCTTGCTGGTGGGACTTCTCTATGTCTCTCCGTTTCCAGCCCCCCTGGTAGGGTGGCTGACAAACATTCTGACCTTGATCACCATAGTGAATAATGAAAATAAGAGTTTCTTGCATACCATTCCCTGGTCTTATCAGTCTGGGAGTGAACAGTGTCTGAACAATGTGCAGTTAATTTCAGAGTTTAGTCAGACAGAAGAGGCCTAGCTGAAAAGTAAAGTTACCCTATTTTACCTCAAACCAGGACACCTGCCCATTCTTGGTCCTGCTGCCAGAATCACTCCAGAGACATTAGCACCTGGAAGAGGCAGGCTGAGTGACAGGCAGGAAGAGATTAATGATTTGGGAAACATGATGGAGTGAAGGAGGGAGAAGAAAAGAGATGAAGAATGAGAAGAAAGCAAATTCAAGACTTGGAAATCAGCCACATGGAAGACAACAGTAATGGGAGAAAGAAAGAGAGGAAGGACAAAGAGGTTGTTTGGGAGCAGGAAACGGCTTACACACCAGTTACAACTATCATTTAAGGCTGGAGGATGGCACTCCACTCAGAAAGATTAATGGGTGAGTGACAGGCAGAGCCATCTCCCAGAGCAGGGCAGACACTCTCCTCTCCACTGCTAGGCTCTTCTACCACTTTGCCCTGCTCTGAGAGGCTGACTTAATGAATCACATTGACAGCCAAGTGCCATAAATCACCTCTCATCACACAACTCTCATGCTTCCATTCTCGTACAGGCTCATTTGTTACCATGGCTGGGCAAGTCAGAAATAGGACTCCCAAAACAAAGCTATGGGAGGGAGGAAAGGCATTGCTGCCCATCTTCAACCCAGAGCATGCTGCACCCCATCCTCAAGAGAATGGCCTCCACAAGGCACTTATGGGAAGACAAGAAATATAACTAACACTCAGATATCCTGAATATGCAGATTAATATCTGAAGGCTGCTACAAATAAATTATTTTTAAGCTTTAATTAGGGCTTTTTAATGCACTTGCTGTATAGCAAGATGCAAAAAAAAGAACCATACTGAATGTAAGGGTTAATCAAAGGCAGCTTCTTCTTTTGGCAGTTACATCCTTCTGTTGGTCTTTGCCAGGAAACATTCACTTCATTATTTCTCTCTTTCTTTTTTTAAGTCTATGTATGATCAACCCTTCACTTTTAGATTTTCTAAAAATTACAGTCATATCACACTAATTTTAGGTACCTGGAGAATAAAATGGTGAACCTGTAGCATTTCAAATCTGCTTTGACAAATAGGTTTTCAGCTCCAGTAGTTTTGACTGAGACTTTTTCTACAGGTATTATAAAAGGTGCTGACTGATCCTTTGTTGCAGGCATTGAAGGTAATCCCTCTAAGAAAATCACCTGAACTAGCAGAAAACCACAGAGCAGTCCCAGCTGATTGAGAAGCTGTATAAGCCTGCTAATATATCTGTTCTGGGGACATTGCTTTTTGCACACTGCTCAGCTGGGAAGCATTTAGAAATATTTTATGGATTGATTCAGCACTAAATGGTGGGTTGACTGCAGTCTGCAGTGCAGAGTAGTAGCACCCAAGCCAGCTTTCGACAAGCCCATGTCAATTTAACATGCTGTTTACCTGGTAACATTCACTTTGGGGAAAAACAGATGTTGCCTGTGGTCTCATTCTCCCAAGCAAATCACTACACAGTTGCAGAATTTGCAAGAGAAATGTTAAATCAAAGCACCACAGTTCAGCTGGACAATGTCTCTCTCACACCACTTCTTCTCTTGGAGGTGGAACAGATCTATCTGTGCAGGGCAAGACCTGTAGGACTTTCCAGTAGAGCAAGGCCTGTAGGGCTTCCCAGATCATTCTGCTGCTGTGACCCAGTGCTGGGTCAAACCCAGGTGGTGATGCATGGTCCTTCGGTGCAGTAGCAGAGCTGATCTTGGCTTCACTCCTTGCTAGAAGCAGCACACTTCCCATAAGTCATTAATTTTTAACTTTCTTCAGTCTGTGCCAGGAACTGAATTGCTATAAAATAATTCACATTGAATTTGAAAAAGAAAATGAGATAAAACAGGAAATCACCTTTCTTCATTGAATGGATTTTGCTCTCTAAGACCTAGTAGGTTCAGTAGGACTAGTTTCACATCCCACCCTCTCTGCCCTTCCTTGGTAGCTCCACATTATTTTTTTCTCATGGCAGAAAATCTCTAATAATTTCCTTCTTCATATTCTTGCGGCATTATCAAACTTAGCTTTCTGCATTATCATCTTATTTAAATTTCTCATTCTCTATTCCTTCCACTACTAGAAAAGTATAAGGGCTAAACGAGGTGAATGAGAATTTAACTCTACAACGTAGTTATACTTTTCCAGACTGGATCTGGTTCTGGGCTTTCAAATTCTTATATTAAAGATTTCCCATAAGATTTAAAATATGCACAAAATTTTGCCAGAAAAGGCTTCTGGCCGGATGAGGCAAAAACTTACTTAGGGCTCTGTGTGATCATGGTCTCTTCTTTCAAGTTTTTACCTGATATTCCATGGAGTTTCCTTCTTGGTTTCTCACGCATGTTGAGACTTTTTGTTTCAAAATTTTTAATTTTTCTAATATGTTTACTTGGAAAGTATGGATTTCATAAAAAGCTTACTCTGAGTGTTTTGCTTTGTCCATGCAATGTAGTAGACTTAATCTCAGTGTTTTTCTTATAGCATGCTGTTGCTTTAAAGGCAGTAGATAACACTGCAGCACACTACCTACACCTGCATTATAAACATTACTCATGCTGCCCCAAACACTCAAGGGAATTCAGTGGTGACATTCAGCTGGTGGCACTACAGCAGAAGGGCAGGTCTTCTGCATCTGAGCTTAGTCATGAGATGTAGCTGTCTGTAGCTCTTATGCCACAGGGCTCTGCCCTTCTGACTAGTTCTGATCCATCCGGAGACCAGGAGAAGAGATAAAACACTACTTAGGTCACAGAATGGAAAAATCCCCTACTGTGCCAGAACCCCCAACCACATAACACCCTGTGAGGTGCTGGTACTTTTGCTGGAAGTCATGATGATAACAACTTGTCTACTTAGGTCAGGAAAAGGTAGATATGTGGAGTAGCCCTGGGGAGCCTGTTAATAACCCATTCAATAAATGGTTTCCAGCTTTCAGGCAGTTCAATAATGATTTTCCACAGCACTTAAGCTGAAGAAAGAAGGTCAAGATTTCTTCTGACAAAATGATTTTGGTAGAAGACCAATTTTACTATAACTTTAATCAGGGAAGGTTTGTTAGATACAGAGGGGGAAATCTCACCTCAGAATGATTCTGTTTTAGTGGAATGCAATTCACAGTTCCTAATACAAAGAGGAATGGGGAGAAGAGTAAAAGAAGGATTTGAATCTGCTAAATGTTGGAGACTATGACCTATTACATGTGAAATTATTGTGCCATGAGATTAAAAGTTTGTTCTGTTCTGCTTAGAAATTTAGGTTCATAAAACAAACATCACTGCTCTGTTCAAATACAGCTTTTCAATGGAGCAAATAAGTTGGTAAACATTCACAAGCTGCACTTTAAAAATCTTTCACTGTGCCAAATTCTGAATTTCTTTGGTCATCTCCTGTTATCTCTTTAATGGACACTGGCTAACCAATCTGCTGTGTAATTTGCCTCACAAGCATTGCAGGATAAAGTACAACAACCCGAGATGTCTCTCCACTGATACAGTGATTCAGAACTACTTGTATGACTTATGCACTGACTGTCCCCACTGATATTTTATTTTTCTCCACATCAGTGTTTCTAGATTTTTATCATTTTGCATCTTACCACAGTATTTGTCGTGCAGGTGTATTGCTGCCAAGCAAAGCCTAAGTAGATTTACTTTATAAATGCTGTGAACTTAAACTGTAATAGCCACTTTGAAAGTTATTGTGCCTTATCAGCATGCAAATACTTTGTTCCTACCCACATACCTCTTACAGAGCTGCAGGGCTGCAGATGGACTTTGGCAGTTGTTTGGGCTGGAGTCCCATTCTCCTGCTCAGTTAGTACAAAAGTCTAGGCAGAGAATTAGACATCTGTATATGTTTTGAGGAGCTGAGTCAAGGGATACAAAAGGATTTTTTACCAAGATTTTGACATTTGGGCACTGCCTGTGTACATGTGGTGCACAAAATCATGCAGTATATCAGCACAGGGGTTCTTTATCAAAAAATTTTCCTTCTGCTTTCCATCTCTCCCCAACCTCTACAAGTCACACCTCAAGGGTACAGTAAAGGTCAGCTTTAGAACATATAGAGGAGTAGAAGACAGGCTTACAACATATCAGAGACTAAGTGTTTTGTGTTGGCAGAGCAGCCAGATTCAGAGTTGCCCTCCATCATCGGCCTCCCATTCTGACCCTGTTTTCCTGCTCTGGCAGTGCAAGTACTTCAGAGTCTGTCTATGCAGACAGCTTTTATCAAAGCTCTTTGAAAACCAACATGGCCATTTCCATCCAGAAACCACATGAACATTACTTGTGACATACACTGAGGTACATGAAACCTAACTCTGGGATTACAGACATGGTAAATTTCAAGTGGGGAGTTTTGCACCACCTTCTTTTTCTCCTGTTCAGTTCCTATTGCAATTTCTGTCATCTTCAAACAAAATACCTTTAATTCTGGTAGATAGCATGGGGGAACTAGGAATCCTTGTTCCTTATTACAGCAATAGACTTAGCAGTCCCCAAGCTGTTACGAAATGCTGCCTAGGGGTCACAACAGGAAGTACAACCATCAGCAGCAAGTAAAATAAAGGCTTTGCTTCCTATTCTAAGATTTCAGAACTTCCTTATCCTCCAGCTCAAAATCCTCTTACAGCTGTTACATTTCTTATAGGGACTTACTTTCTTTTTCTTATTTCTGCTGGGGCCACGCTAAAGATTCACCAGCTGCTCCCTCCTATACCATCCTCAATTTGCATGAAAAATAGGCTGAAGGAAAATAAAAGATGCAGCCTAATCAGTCCCCAGAGGAGATCTTGAAGCCACTGGCCAAAGGTCTGCAAACTGCATTAGGTACTCTCTCCCTTGGCTCTATCTGAGCTGCTGCCACAGTTCTGTGTCTTGTTCCACCAGCCTAATTTCTCTTTTTCTAATTATACGTGGTGCTGCCATGCAGGATGGAAAGCAATCTTGCAGCCTATTTAATATGTACCTGTTGATTCCCACACAACAATTTAATCAGAATTTGATAGGGAATGGAGGCAATCTGTCTGTTTATAGGCCAAACAAATAAAAGCTGTCTGAGAAACTGCTCTCAGAATCTAGAAGAGGGATTATTTCCAACTAGGTGCAAAGCCTAGGTCAGATCCTATTCACTTTATTCATATGAGCAGTCAAACCATGAATGGCATGACACGACTGAGCTAGGTAAGCAGGATCCAACCTATTATTTTCAGCTCCCTTAAAACCCTCGTCCTCATTAATCAAGAGTCCCAAGGACCTTTTGACCACAGTCAGACAACACAAGCAGCAAGTTTAAGCACAGGATTATCTGAGCAGTTAAAGTTGGGCACATGTTTAAACACTTGCTGAGTTAAAGTTCAGAGCGGCACTTGGGATTTGGTCTTTCCTGCTCTCATCTGTGGACAGAGAGGAAAGTCTTTGTGAAGACGTGGCTTTTTCTAGCTTTCACACAGATTAATACAGTACAGTCTGCTTTTTTTTTTTTTTTTTTTGTCAGCTGAGGAGATTACTATGTGTGGGAACTTCTCAGACTGCACAAACAGAACAAAAACCAGTGACCTCCACCAGTTGGATTTCTCTTCTCTCCTTCAAGGCTGGCTGGCTGGCTGGCTGCTTGGGTAGTGGTGTAAAAGGACTACTGCATAAATACTTGGAGGATGGATGAAAAAGTGGGATCCTGGGTATATTGCAGCCAAGTATCACTGCTGTTGGCAGCAAAAGTGATGGCTGCAGCTCTGGGACAGGGTTATGGGCAGGGAGTTCAGCAGTACAGACAGCATTTGTGTATGGTGCCAGTGCCCTGCTTTAGCACCACTCAGTCACCTGGGCCATATGCATTTCCATGCTCATTTGGAGAAAATGATGGGAAAAACCTAATGTCTGAGCCAGACTGAAGCAGACAGACACCCTTTCAATGTTGTCCTTAGCACTCTGAGGGATTTACTTACTACTTGAGGCCACGATACAGAGAGCTGGCAAGCTGCAGGCAACCTTCCTGTCCCCACAATGAACTTCCACAGTTCTCAGGGTTCAGTGGGAGCAGCCCTCAGGGTCTCCCACTGCAAAGCAGCCTCTGCAGCTCCAAGATTATCCCACTGTTCCTTTCCCTTTCCCAAGCTCTGCAGGTAAGAGGCAAAATGGGAGGCAGGGATGGCACTAGAATGTTGGAAAAGCGTGGACCACAGGCTCTCGAGAGGCTGTTATTAGCCACAAACTAATCCAGCAGCCATTTCTTTGTATCTGTAAGTCAGGTAAAGGCTGCAAAAAAAACTCCTGAGGGGTGATAGACAGGTTAGTCACCCTCCTTCAGAGGACATGAGAAAACTGGCCCAGGAGGGTTGGCCTCCTTGTGTTGGCTTTGGCTGGGACAGAGTTAATTTTTCTCATAGTGGGGGCTATGCTTGGAATTTCGCTAAAATAAAGTATTGATAATGCAGAGATGTTCTCATTGCTGCTAAGCAGTACTTACACATAGTCAAGGCCTTTTCTGCTCTCACCCCAACCCACCAGGCTGGGGATGCACAGGCTTGGTGGTGACATAACTGGGACAGTTAACTCCAACTGACCAAAGGGATATTCCATGCTGTATGACATTATGCTCAGCACTAAAAAGCTGGGGGAAGAAGGAGGAAGCAAGGATGCAGGGATTTTTGTAGTGATGGGATTTATCTTCCTATTTAACCATTATGCGTAATAGAACTGACTTTCCTGGGCATGGCTAAACACCTGCCTGCTGATGGCAAGCAGAGAATTAATTCCTCCTTTTGTTTTGCTTGCACAGAAGGCTTCTGCTCTACCTATTAAACTGTCTTGATCTCAACCCACAAGCTTTCTCCTATTTTAAATGATTCTCTCCCTCCATCCCACAAGGGAAGAATGAGTAAGCAGCAGTGTGAGTCCTAGCTGTCAGCCAGAGTTAACCTGCAACATTCCTTCAGTGTCCTTCAGCTTCTTTCCGTTCTGGGCAAAAAGGCAGGAAGGTCTAGAAAGCACTTAGCAAACAAAAGAAGCAATAGAAACTTTGTGTTTTTCACACTGCCCCAAAGCCTGAGGATGAAATTCCCAAAATGAAACCTATGATGTTGCATGCATTCCTCCTTTAGTTAGCCCATTGCCTCAGATATTGTAGCCTTTATGTTACATGATGCAGACACTACGCATGCTCCCACACACTAATCTAAGAACAGATGTTCATTTTGCAGACAGCTTGAATACTGCACTACCTTGCCTGCCTGTCCCTGCACTCCACAGCATAAGTAGAAAGAGACTTTGTGTTAGCTCCCCCCCATCCTCTTCAGAAAAATTGCACTGGGTAAGTTCACTCTGCCCAGGAAGACGCTGATTTACAGCACAGATAATGCAGTGGGAATTAGGTTACTTGGAAATACTGCAAATTGGACATTCAGAGTCTCCAGCCCCTGTTATAAAACTTGGCCTTCGAAATACATCTATCAGAAATTCTCTGTGCTACCACTAAATGATTCAGAACATCTTATTAAAATCTCACTCTGAAGAAAAATGTTGCTGTGCACAGACACCCACATCTTTTTCAAATCTACTTTCAGACTTGCTTCCATTTTTGCACATTATCTCTGCTTGTGTCTACAGTTATGACAGATACAAGACTTCTCTCTCCCAGAAGATCTGAAGGAAATAATACATGATATGAAGAGTCCAGTGATTAAATTGAAGTACAGCAGTGAAAACCATCAAGACATTGAGATCCTGACAGAATTGCTTGTTAATAGGCAGCTTCTTTAAATGAGATAAATAACACACAAAATAGGAGCACTACAAAACGCAGCTGGATTTCAAAAAAATTAGATTTTTCTTGAAATAGGTATCCATCAACAAAATTTCAAATTAATAGTAATCTGTAATCTTGGTGGATTAATTAATTTTTTAGAAGATACAAGTATGAAATAGGAGAACTTTGAAGAGTAATGGGCACAATTTGCGCCTTTGGAAGATCTATACACTTAGGCACAGAAATTGAAGCACTGCTCTCAACAAGTCCCTCCAAAACACAATTTCTTCCCCATTTAATGTTTTTTTTTTCCCTCGTGGCACTTGTAAATGTCCTTTAAAATTCTTATGAATTTGCCTGCTTGCAATTCTGATGAAAAAATAATCTTTTTGATCTAAAATGAAATAAAATTAATTAAGCCCAAAAATCACTGATATTAGCATGTAAATGATGCTCGTGGAGTCAGTGTGATGCAGTACAACACAATACTTTGCAAGTTCCAAAAAGGATAAATTTTTATTATAAAATACAATTTTTAATACATAGGTGCATTTCATATTGTAGTATTAAGTGCATACACTAGACATATCTATGAGGCATTATTTTTCCTACATTTTTTGTAGCCAAAATTACTCCATATAAGGGCACATTTTAAAAGGTAGTCTGCAATTTCTCAGCATCAGCAATTATTCCTAATAATATCTTTTAGCCACTGAGCTATTCAGCAGACATATATAAGGTAGGACACACCTCACTGAGGAATGAACTGTTTTAAGGACTTCTTTTTAATTTATGAAATTACCTTCTGCCTAGAGACACAATGAACTGATTTTGTAGTCCTGAAAGAAGAGGGAGGTAAGTTAAAAACAAGGAACATGGTGAATGGAGGGTTAACAGGATGACCAAGAGTGACAGAGCAACAATTCAAGTGTCATCATTTAAGGGATATTGGTTTGCAGTTCATCACTATAATCACTTACTCTTCAAGCTGGCAATGACTCTCACCATTCCTTTGTGTTCATAGCAAAAAAAATTTATCTTTTTCCCAGTTTGTAAATACAGATCATCAAACTTCTCCAGCCTTTGTCTGAAGTGTAGATGCCTTGAAGAGGGCTCATGGCTTCTGTGCGCTTCATTGCACGTAAGTTGGCAATTACCATGAGTGAGCTCATCTTATCTCATAAGCTGTGCAGGACCAGGCCAGTTCAGTTCTCATGGGATATCTTTGAGAAAACCCCAAGAGCTCTGGAGAGCACAGTTCATTGTTTGTTATGTGAATGCCCTCTATTTGAATGATTTAATTACTTACAGATGAGTAGGCAGGCTGGGTCACAAAAGCTGTACCCAGCCAGGCTCTCCCTCTGGCTACCCAGCTGCCCGTCCCACAAAACCCAAGCACAAGGTGTCCCAGCTATGGTGCCTCTTCTGGAGGACTAGGCACCAGGAGCTCAGTGTTGTCTGATGCCCACGTCCACTGCCATACCATAGTCACAGATAACAGTCAGGAGAGGTATAATGACAGTCAGGAGAGGTATAATCCAGCTTGATCCATGAGTCATTGCCTTCCCCACAAGACACAAAATTCTTTTCAGCACCCTAATTCAAATGCAAGGGACATCCTACAGATTTTCAGAGAAAATGAGAAATCTAGTGTAAGCATCACCATTCTGGGTGCCTGTGTTAGTAGTGACACTAAGTATTGACACTTATAATGCGTCAATAGAATTTTCTCCTCCTTATCTGTGCAAAGTTTTCATTTCCCTCTCACAGCAGTCCCACCTAATCTGATGGGGGAAATCAGCATATGGCCCTAATTCAAGTAATTAATTTAAACCTTGAATAAATCAGAGGTATGACAAAGAAGCTATCAGCTGTGTCCACCCAACTTGTCATCTCTAACTGCAACCAAACCCTCAAGATAAAGGCAAAGGCAGAAATCCCCTCATGCATCTTACCCAAGCCAGTAACTCATTAATGAGGAAGCTGACAGGTGATGTTTTGCAACTTCAGTTTTTAAATCCAGAATTGCTTGTATCACTATCCTTATCCTCTGATTTCAACCATGCTGCTTCCTCTTTAGCATGCACTCTGTGAGTAATGTGTTTGGCAGAAATATTCCTTTCCTAACTTTGCTTTTTCTAGGCTAAAAAGACAAGATCCAATAATCACATCTCATTAATTACTCTGAGCTCCTGTATTACCTCAGTAGCTTTCCTCTGCTCCTATTTACATTTAATTAACTTACTCTTTAATACAGAGAAACTCTAACATTAACCAGACATTCACACATATGCCTTATGTAGTTGTACTATTGCTTCCTTTTTTATGCTGAAAATGCTTGTACTGATGCAGGAGAAGTACAGTGATGTAGGATCGGGAAAGTTCTGCTTGGGACTACAACAGCATTCAGTCTTGCTCCTCACAGTCCCTAGAGCCTGAATCCCAACAGTACCTCACTGGTGGTTCATAGCCACCTATTTACATTCTCTCTATCTTCTTCTCTGACTCTGGGACCCTGCTTCTTGTGAGCCTATGCCCATGGCTTTGCACTTGATGCTTCTATAATCCACCCTGTTCCTGCTGCTCTAATTCATATGCTCCCCTAGACCTTCCTCGATGATGCCCCTCGAAGGTGTCCTCTTTAGCATAAACAACACTCTGCCACTTCACTTCATATTACTGACAGAGGTCTTGAACTTAGGCCAGGATCACATACAAAGGTCAGTAATGAAAGAATTGGACCTCATCGGTTTCTGAACATGTCCTCGAAGAATGCCACTAGTAACCTTGCCCTTTGACAGGCTCACCTGCTCCCCACTGTAATTCCTGTGTGAAACCCTCTCACNGTCGGTTTCTGAACATGTCCTTGAAGAATGCCACTTTGACAGGCTCACCTGCTCCCCAGTGTAATTCCTGTGTGAAACCCTCTCCCTTCACTATATAAATACTTGTAATTATAACTTCACCAATGCTCAAGGCCAATAAACTTACTCACATAAACCACAGAAAACAAGTGCTTAGTTAAATATTTCACAAAGTTTAAGATCATCAGGTTTTGCTTTTGATAGAAGTAATAATGAAGTCAAGACCTCCTCTCATAATCAAGGGCAAAGCTGATGTAGGAATCTCTACTATTTTAATTCTTTTAAAGTAAGAAGACTGAAATAACTTATGAGCAATAAAAATAGTAAAAACAAATTTTTATTGTTTTCTAGAGAACTCTAAAATGACTGAAGCTGAGCTATCTCTACTAGATAAGAATAATATTAAGAATAATCTAAGTAATGGAATTAGAAATAGAGAACTGAAAATAATAATATGCAAATTACTAGAATTTAAAAAAGAAAAATATTTAAAGTATGGAATGGTTTAAATGCTTTTTAAAAGTTGTCCTGCAATTGTTCCTGTGAGCATAACCTAAATATAAATTTACATACTTTAGTAACACCTTGGAAATTACCTTAAAGCAAATATTTATTGAAGCCTCTTCCATCCTTTTCTATTTCTGACTTCCATCCTTCTCTATTTCTCACTCTCTTGTAAGACCTGAAAATAAATTGGTTTTGTAAACTGCGTTAGAATTTTCAAACAGCTAATCTTCACAGGATATTACAGTCATAAATTACCTTTAAAAAAACTTGGAGCAGGAATCTGGTATAGAAATCAATACATTATTCAGTTATTCAGCACTACCTCAAAAAGCTGTTATTAATGGGAGCAAAGAGCATTAGTCAATGAATTCTTTTCATATTGCATTATTAAAAGTCAAATTGCATATTTTCTGAGATGGATTTGCAGCAAAAAAAAAGAAAAAGGACTGTAGGATATCTAATTCATGCCAGTCATGGCATGAAAAGAAGTACATTTTGCATGTGGGACTATTGTATCTGTGAAAATTGCTGCCAAATTGCTTCTGAAAACATCACGTCACCCTTTTGTTCAGTTTTCTATTTATTTATGAAACTACTCATAAAGGTCTACAATAAACAGCCTTTTCTCAAATTATCCAAAAATACCACTCAATGAAATTCTCAGATCATTTCCTATTAAAACACAAAAAGTCAGTTTTGTGTTTATAAAGCAGTAGATTTTTAGATGCATATGAAACTTGTCAGGTCTGAATTACAGTACAGGAATAAGGAGCTGACACTCATGGGTATTCCTTCAGTTGTCCCTAAAGCTATCACTCCCTATCTTTCAGAAACATTGTCCAGTGCCTTTTCCTGACATGCCAGCTGAAATACAAGGTCCAAATCAGCAGGCCACAGCCTTCCTCCTGCCAAGGGGTCACAGCTCTCCCCAACCAGCTTTTCCCTTTAAAGTTCATTTATTTGCATCTCACACTACTGCAGATGCTGCTCAGTAGAGCAAAACAGTCTATTGGTCCAAATGTTTTCTGCCTTCCCTCGCTGTTACAGAAGTGTCCTCCGTTACTGGTGTAAGAACGTGCCTTGGGTGACATGATACAGAAAGGGCTTTAACACACTTACAAAGAACTCTTTTGCCCCAGAAGGTCTGCCTTCTCGAAGGAGCTTGCCTTCCCCTTTCAGAGGGCATTTGTTTAATCCAGTTGAGATTTTAATGCAGGTCACTGATAACTGTGGGACTCCCCTTTTCCAGCTCCACATCACCTTCCTGGGGCCCTGGCTGTGCTTGCACTTGTGCTGAGAACCTGTCTTATCCTCCTCACTGTGGCTGTGAACCACTGTGGCTCCAAAGCCCTTGCTCTCCTTGGAGCATCTTTCACCAGAAATTGAGCAAACACAGTGAAAACAGACTTGTACACTGAGTGGTAGGAATATACACCATTCATTTATTTCACAAAGGGAGACAGGATCCAGTTGACAGATTAACATTCTCAAAGTTGATGATCCAGGTGGCCAAATTTTGTGGGGAACATGGCACGGCAACCTCCTGCTCTGGTTCCATCCCCCATGGGAAATGCTGCCTGATTGTATAGGATCAGAGCAGCTTCTGAGACCCAGAAGAGAAACATGTGGTCTGTATAAATTTTAGGTGACCTGCTCCTGTAACTGGGAGATGCAAGAGAAGACTGGTGGGAAGAAAGCCTAGGAGATACGAGGGGATGCGCATGGCCCCTTTTGTTGCTCTGGGCTGCTTTTCATAGAAATACTAAATTTGACCCAGTTTTTATTTTCATAATCAGGGTAAATGAGGAGCAGTTCAGTATTTTGGAATGAAAAATTTCTGATCTCTTCCTCCCTTATTTCACACAAACACCACATCTCTGGCTTTCTTTGAACTCAAGCTAACAGCAGTAAAGACGAGCAGCCGTCGCTGGCTTCCTACAGGCTGCCTAAAGAAGCTATTTGCAAACGTGTGCTGAAGGGAGTCATTTCCTTACCATGTTTGGCCAGAGAAAGAGATCCCACTAAACCCGGAAGCCCTCATCATTGTGCAGTTTGGGAAAATATTTTAAACATCTCTTTAGCCTTCCTGCTCTCCCCCACTACCACCTTTTCTTTTTTCTTTTTTCTTTTTTTTTTTGAAAGATGGTTATACTTCCACATTGTATTGTTTGAAAACAAAAGGCTGAGCTGTTTCAGGCTTGTCTCAGCCATTTAATTTCACAAAGTAGGGTTCTGCAGAACTGCAGCTGAAAGTGGCTGAAATGCAGCACAAGCTGCAGCAGATACTCCCAGGGCACTTGCTGAGCAAAGGGTGGAAGGACCAAAGCATCTCGTGTGTCCCTGCTTATGTGAGGTTATACTGCAATTAATTCAAAGTCAACTAGGATAAGCATTGAGCATGAAAACAATAAAGACTGAGAGAAGGACTGCTTTAAAAAACTCAAGTTTTAGCACTCTCAACATGAAAATCAAATTAAAATGCTGTTCATTTTCTACTTTCAACTAATCTCTGTCAGGATGCGTACTGCTAGCTGGCCACCAGTTTTAAATGCCACCAAAGCTGTTATTTAGGGCATTATTTTTCCTGTCTCATAAAAGGTCAGTGTCTCGAATGATTCAAATCTGACTCGCACCTTGGGAGCAGAATGCCTGTTAGTGTCTTTCTTGGTGTAAGCAGCACCCAGGGACACATACAAACAACCCTGAGACCAAGTGTGAGCACTCGCTTTTGCCACATTTGACTTTGTGATTCCTACCACAGAAGGCCTTAAGGTATTAAATCTCAGTGCTCTGCATTTTACTGGCAATCACAAACAAATGGTGTAAGCTAGAGCAGGGCTCAGACTGAAGCATAGGGATCTGAGAAAGGCTGAAGCATGCCAAGTGGATACCTTGTGAAATGCTTGGGCATCTCCCACTGGCTGTCCCTCTTGTCCCAGCTGGGTGCGTTCCTGTCCCCCAAGCACATTCTGGCAAAACATGATGCCAGCACACCTGCATTTGCAGGAAAACATTGATTTTGCTCTCAATGCACCTTTTCCTACTAGGAATTCAGACCTGACAGCAACATGCAGCTGTAGTAGGCCCAGATGCCCGGTCTGAGACCTTCGGTCATGAGGTGCTTCCCTCTGTGCAGCCGCAGGAAGGCAGCAGCAGGAGGAAATCCATCCTTTTCCCAAGGATGGCCCCACATGTGTTGGAGCACTTCATTGGTGTCCCTCCTCCCCCAACCTGGGTTAAGGATTGTGGGGGTGTGCCTGCTGTGTTACTCATTTCAGAATCCCAGACTTGTCTACAGGGGGTCAGTCACACTCTTGTCCTTTGCCACAGGCTGGTGGTGTTCCATCAGAGCAGTGCTGGTGAGAGCAGTCCCAGGCATCAAGATGCCATTCCCTCTTGGATGCTGGGCCTGGGGCAAGGGGCTCCATGCTTTTCACTGCCCTGACAAGCCACAGCACCGGGGGGGTAGGAAAAGTCCTCGCCTCTGGGAAAGCAGTTGATCTGGCCTCTACCGGAGAAACATTTCAAAGACAATTGCTGGGAAGAAAGAAAGATTCTTTATTAATAGTAATAATAGTAATGGCAGCGGCAGCAGCAACAACGGATTGTATTCAGCATTCTCTGAACTGAAAAGCTTTTAGTGTCATCTGCCTCAGTTTGTACATGAATGACTTCTGGGAAATTAGAGCTTATGGATTTCCCTGGGATTCATCCCATTCCCTGGGATTCAACATGACTTTAGGAGGATCATTGCTCTATGACTGCATCTGTTTCATGGGGCAAGAGCAGTGATTCTCCATCTCTGCAGGTGCCCAGAGACCATAAGCAGTTGTGCAGAGCCCCAGCACCCTGCCCAAGTCATAGCTAAAGATCAAACATGTGCACCTGTGAAAAAGATGGGAGCATAAGGATTGTCCTCTGGAAGTCCCTGCAATGAGAAGGAGCAAAGAGGAAAGGCCTTTCCTTGCCTTTCCGTATGCAAGAACAACATTTTCCAGCAAACTTTTTTCCTGATAAAATATTGAATTCTCAAAATGTCTTTTCAAAGTGTCTGTCTGCAGATAAAGCTGTACCCAAACTAGGAGTTTCCAGTCACTTTGGAGTTGACTCCTTCCTTGCTATTCCAACTGGCTTCATTCCTGCTCTGAAACTTCAAACATTTTCACAGGATGAAAATAAAGATTCTCTGCCCTCTCACAAACCTGGGTGGCACCTTCATGCCAGGGAGAAGAGCCCTATGATGTAAGGGAGAGAACCACCAGCCTGTATTTACCCTCTGCATCCCAACTGAGATCATGTGGCACCTCACCACTTCCACCCTGAAGCTCAATCTGGCCTTTAGCCTCATCCAGTGCAGCCCCTACCTCTTAAATTCACACCCAGCTTCCCCTCCTTTTCCTGTTTTTACATTTTCTCCTCACTTCCTGCCATATTCAGTGCTCCCTGTGCTTGAAAGCAAAAACCCTTGAGAATCATCGCTGGTGGTTACTACCAGGAGCTCAAGACAGCTGAGGTTAACCATCAACCTAAATTTGCATCCCATGAACATCTAAAAAATGAACAGCAGTGTTCAAAAAGTTAAAAGCAAAAGGCTTGCAGCACCAGTGGTAGCACAAACCAATCTCACCACCATCTAAGAGGTGGCTCAAAGCCCGGTCCAGACCACCACACCTGTGGAAATTTAATAGTGGATTTAAAGGATAGGGAGATCCGGAAGCATCAACATAGCCATGCGTTATCTGTGTTAGTTTTTGCCTTCAGTTTATTGTATCAAATATTACTCAGTTTATTGCCTGGTGGACTGACGGTTGCTCTGCATGACGAGCAGCAACTTGATGGCAACGCCCTGTCTAGGTACAGTATCATGGAGGCTTCTCCACTGCCATAACCTGAGCCTGCACTCAGGAGCTTGGTGATCAAAAAAAACTCCACTGGGGTGGAAGCCACAACATCCACTACACACCTACCTGCAGCCTATGAGTCATCTTGAACGCAGTGCTTCTGGACTCTGCCATGCTTGCACAGCTGTTTGCTTGGCCAGACATCACCGCCCTTGCACTGTAGTCACAGGTCAAAGCCACCTTCCTGCCTCTTCACAAGGAACTTAGTGAAACAGAGGTGCTTCCAGAGAAGTACAACCTGACTCATGTCACTTAACATAGCCAAGGGGATGGTTTTCTAACTTGTCTTCTTGTCTTACCATACAGCAGAAGAGCTCCTGAACCAGTTGCGGCAGAAGAGCTCCTGAATGAGTTGGCAAGAAGTTTAAGGTGTTGCTGACTGAAGTGCCTGACAGGACTGGCAAAAACCACTCCAGGTACTTTACCTGTGACTTATCTATTTAGGAAGCCATGCCCCTTCTGTGTTTATCTTTTTTACCATTTTACACTATCTGACACTGTGCTGAGTCTTGTTTTTCATTAGACTTCCAGGTCAAGGGTTTTGAACTAGTCTGTCATTATCTTGTTGTGCAATAAAATTACATGTGTAAGCTTGAAAGCATAAAATTTTCAACACGCAAAAGATTTCAATGTTCCTTGCACCACATGTAGGTCTCCAGGTATCTGAACACTTATTGAGTCAGTAAGGACTACCTGCATTTGAAACAAAATATATTTATATGAATTGTCCTCTGTGTCCATAGTTTCCTCTTTATGACCTCTTTCTGACTCCATCACTTCACGGCCTTCCCTTATGAAAACCCTTAAATATTAGCCTGGCTGAGATAGTATTTTCCATTTATGTTTTACACTGCACAACTGTGCAGTGGAAAGCAAGGCTAGAAGGAGCTTTGACAGGTCACAAAGTAGACAAATAACTCCAGCCAAATATCTCTTAAATCAAGAGAGAATTATTAATGACTCCACAAGCTCACAACTTCCTGGGGCAAGGATCTCTGCAGAAGGAACACAGATCAAGGACACTGGCTGCCATGGGTATACTAGGTATGCAGCCTCAGACAGAAGATGCCATTAGCTCTTCGAGTGTGTGAGGTCTTTGTTGGATTTTCCAAACCTCAGAGTCAGAAGGATGTCCTCTCCCCTGGCTTCTGCTGCCCAATGCTCATGCTGGCCTCTAGCATGCAGCTGCCAGTTTCCTCTCTTCATGTCATGAGCTAAGTTGTCATGGAATCATGTAATAACTTAGTTTAAAAAAAAAAACCTCTGCAAGTCATCTGCTCCAGTAGCCTATTTTAAAGTACAGATAAGCTTACATTTAACTTAGGATGCTCAGGGTCCATGGAGCTTTGAAGATCTCCAGTGACGGAGGTTTCCCAGCTTCTGTTTCCAGTGTTTGACTGTACTGGTTGTCATAAGCTTTTTTCTAATATCTCACTATTTGAAACTTGTAGGTGAAAGGAGTGACTCCATCGTCTTGATAGCATCCCATTATGGATGGGTTTGCTCCAGGCTGAGAAAAGCCAACTGCTTTATCAACCTTTCCTCTCATATCACATGCTCCAGCCTCCATTTGCTCTCCACTGGACTAGCTCCAGTGTGTCAATGACCTTATTATACTTAGGAGACCCCCCAGACATCTTCCCAGCCTCAGTTTCCAACCCTCCCTTGTTTTCAAACTTTCAAGATGATCAAGAATGGTTAGTCTATTTATTTAAATGAAGTAAAAGAAAAAGTCATGTCAGGGCACAATCCCCAGGCTGTCTCTGCATTTAGCATTAGACAGATGGCTCAGATTCCACCTGTGTCTCTAGAGGCAGATGCAACCCAGATCTAAATGGGGAGCTGCTCAGCTGCGGCCATGTCAAGTGCTGAGCATATGTCACAACTGCTGGTGTTACGGGGGAGTGGGGAAAAAAAAGCATTATAATCCTGCCAATTGTCCAGAAAATCAGCACCAGAGCCTCTTGTAGTGTTTGCTATTTGCTATAGATCTGAAGAGGACAGGGAAATTTTCCTTGGTCATCCGTCAGGTAACTAAATTACAGCATAAGATGAAAGTCACCACAATACTCACTAAACGATTAGTTCTAGAGTAAAATCACCTTCATGAGAGACTGCAGAAGCAGACAACTGGCACTGACCACTTTTAAGACAGCAAAGTTTATGGGGAGGAAAGAGAGCAAACAGTAGCCTGCATGGAGGTGAGTACCAGAGGATGGGAGGGATGTCAGCAGTTGTATGCCTGCCTAGAATAATGGGAAACCTTAAGCTGGTTCTTCACTTTCAGAGGGAAATGTTCATCTTTGTTGGCTCTGTGACGAGCCTCAGCACCGCTCTCATGCTCTGCTCTGCCTTAGAATTAGACCATTGACCTCAGCTAAATTAAGTGATGGGATTTCAGGAATCTTATCCTTAGTCCTCCTTTTCTCTCAAGATGCATCCCGGGGACTCATTTCTAACAATGCTTCACAGCCAACACATATTAAACAATATGGAGCAGTAATCATCACATAACTATTGATGAGCTTCACACCGACCTACTGTTTGAACAACACCAAGAAAAGTAAATGTTTGCAAAGTATGCAACTGCAGGAAGCAATGTCTGTGAAATATACCTAGGTGTCTACATTAAAAAAAAAAAAAGCATTTGAAGTATCCCGATGTCTTCTCATGTGGTTCCAGTATTTATTGAAATTCAGAGTCCTTTAGTGTATCTCAAGTTGTGCACTCAAACACATTCATGCTCTGTCTTACTAGCCAATCATAAAATTTAAGCTGAGACGGAAAACCATCTAAAAATAAAAGAGTAATGGGTCTAAATGCACTGCTACATATGGCTGCCACAAGTAATAACTAGCAGTTGTACCACAGACATGATTGTTCTATCAGTGATGCCCTGGTGGTGATTCAAAAATAATTGTACCACTGCTAGGCATGACTCAAGAAAAAAAGAATTGCTTTTGTAGCTGAAGAGAACCAAAGGGCACTGCATCCATCTGCTTGCCTTATGGCAGGCTCAGCTTGCTATTTACCGTGAGTGGCACATTTTTGAATCCTACCTTCCGTAACTCGCTCCTCTCCTCTTGCCCCCTAGCAGAGAGCTGACAGCTCTGAGTCAGCCCAGCCCTGTGGTCCCCACTCTAGCAGCCATACATTATGTGTCAGTGAGTCTCACTGGGTACGTGGGAGTAGGAGCTGAGGAGAAGCCACTTCTCAGAGGGTGCAAATTACACGCTTAGCAAGGAAGAGAAGGTGCAAAGTACACCCAACTGTGCTGTTCCAGCATCAACTGAATTCCTTCCTGAAGGCTGTCACTTCTCCTTCCCTGCAGGGAGGAGACCCCTGCATCATGGGAAGGGAGAGGAAGGGCAAATCCAGGAGCGAACAAGCTAAAAGTAAGGGAATAATACCCGTCGAAAAAGGAATTAGTGTCTTGGTGGGAGGTTTGGAATAAATCTGTTATACTTAACCTCTCTCTCAGCTGTTTCAGAGGAGTTTGTTAGATCTAATGATGAATCCAGCAGGCAGCATATAGGAGCAATATGGGCTGAAGTAGCAGCAACACCCTCTTCTCTGTCAATTTTTAGTATACTTATATAAGTATAGTCATTATTTCTCAATTAGAAATACAATGTTACAATAGCCAAAATGACAGAGCAATTGTGGACAGTTTAGTACCTTCACAGAACAAAATAAGGAGAAAAGTGGAAACTCCCATTCAACTAAGGTGGAAAGCTGCAGTTGGTTTCCCTAGGTTTCCAGCCCCAGCTACTGCTGGAGGTCCTTTTCCCCCTGCTTCCCTCCCACACCTCTCTGGTGAGCTGGCACCAGTCTTCATGCAACTGCCCAGAGAGCTGAAGCAGGGAAATTCTCTTATCAGAAAAGAAAACCATTCTGAGTTTCACTCAATTTTTCACTCTGGCGGGAGTCACTCTGTCCCCATTCCAACAGCTCTTCCAGCTCAGTGGAAGAAAAGGTACTGCTATGGATACAATTCAGCAGGGTTTGGGAATAAGTGGGAGGAGAAACCAGGACTAATTAAACATGCCTTGGAGCTAAACCTGTATGTTTGGCTTAAACCCGGTGAAACCTGTTTGCCAGGGTGCTTCCAAGGACCAGAGCTATGGCTGGTCTGTTCTTCCTGTGGCATCACACCAGCATCTCCAGTATGTGCCCACCTCAGACACTGCTGCTGCTCACACACAATTGCTCCAATAGGGATACTGGCTTCTGGGAGAGAATTTTGGGAGAAAGCAGGGACTTTTTAATCCTTTTCAATTTGAACACCTCTGTACCTGCCTTTATAGTGGAGCTGCAGAAATCCACATAGTAGATTTCAATGCTTGATTTGCTGAAGTAGCTTTTTGGACAGGATTCCAAGTGAAAAACTGTGTGTCTGAGTTGCTAAGCACAAAAATAAGTTCTTGTTCAGGAGAGTTTTGTCACACTGAAAGTTTTCAGCTGCATTTCTTCTTTTACTTCATTAAAATTGTTCACAGACTAATAATTCCCAGTATGCTAAACCAAAGTATTATGAAAGTCTGATGGCTAATGAGTCATAAAAATCTGTGACAAGGCTGCCTGTACCTTTTCAAACACAGGGCAAGATATCCCACACAACTACTTGATCAAACAGAACCAATTTCTGACTACTTTAGAAATACTTATCTGTAGGCTCAACTAGTTGTAACAAAACCAAAAGGGAAAAACTCATCCAAAATGGGACTACAGAAGCTAGTTTTTTTAAAATTAACACAATAATGTCATAGAGTAACTGGCAGTTCCACTAACTGTGAACAAAAGGATAAAGAGGAAAAATGTCCTCTAATGTAGAAATAAGCTGTGCCACTGACATGAATAGAAAATTATTGACCAAGGTAAACACCAAGCTACTGTGACATCAACAGATCCCACTGTGCCTGAAATAGCATTGTGGACTCCATTTTAAAATTTGTCCAAAGTCTAATTTTTAAATGCCCAGTTCTGTAAAAACAACTTTACAGAACAACTGGAATTCCTAATGAAAGCTAGGGTTTCATCACATACAAGTGTCCAGATTCACTGGATACTTTTGCATATCTATCCCTACCAGTACAAGTCAACTTTTTGAGAGCCTACATGAACATAATGTAAAAGACAGTCCAGACATTCAGGGAAGTTTACAACAAGAGAAATGGCAATATAGTTCAATGTCTTTCTTTTAATTTTTTGTAGAAAGAAATACATTTGTTGATAATGTTAACACTCTGAGCACACTTTTTCAGTTACAAAACATAAACCACCTTCATTTGGTTTGCGTGGAGGCCTGGGATCTTCCATTTATATGGGAATGCTCTAATCTGTCCTTTCAGACCAACACAAGGAAGCAGAGGGTAAAACACTCTCAATCAGGAAACATATGGGAATAAACTCCAGAACTGAAAGACAATAAAGGAAAAAAAACATATCCATAAAGGCAGTAGGGCTAGGCAAATGTTAAATAGAGTATATAAGAGTAAATATCTCCTTACAGTTGCTTCACAAAACTATGAAGGTCTATACTTAGAATTTTAAAAAGTAAGTGTAATAATCTGTGGTTCTTATATACCTAGGCTTCTAAGTGTAGCATTCACCTAATACATGAAACAATATGAAATACCTCTACTAAAACAATTGCACAGGATCCAAAAAAAGGAAAATAAAACCATCAGTTAGATCTTTGGGAGACAGGCCATGCACATGTTTTAATGTTCTTTTAAGTAACTGAGAAAAATAAGACAGCAAGAAGTTAATGACAATAAAAACCCTTGTTATTTCATTCATTTCATGAGTGAGCTATTAGATACATATTTGATAATGTTTTCATTAAGATTGTTTTGCCTAAAGTGGACTAAGATTTAACAGTATGATATTGCCCTGTCCCCAATTTTATTTTCCAGGTGATGAAGATTATAGAGATTATCAGTACCCATTGAAATTATACTGCAAATATAAATCAAAGGAGCACATGCATAATAAAGGTGGACATCTGTAAGTGCTGGTGCTGCTTCAAAATAGCTGAATATTTACCATTAAGGTAAACTAACCAGAGGACCTAATAAAGGATAGGTGGTAAAAGTGAAGGGAAGTTAGAGTTTCATAAGATACCAAGGGGAAAAAGACCGTTACTAATTTCCAGTCTTATTATTTTGCTGCTGATATTTCACTTCCTACTGTGAAATAAAATCACTGTCCACAACTGAGAAAAGTATTAAAAATTTGAGAATAACAAACCCACTGCCAATTTGAAACTACATTTAATCGTCATATATTCATGCCTGTTCTCTGAAGGTGGTGAAGTATGTATATTCTTGTCAGTTAAACTACTGATGGAGTTAAAAGTTGTGGGTTTTTAAAAAAGTAATCATTGCCTTAAGGGATAATGCAGGTATGACTGAATGTCTGAAAACCAAAGAACAAACACAGTAGGACCTAGAGGAAATAAAAGGTGGCATTATGTGTCTAAGTGTTGAGTTCTTAGATTTTGTCTAGTTCCAGACAAATTTGGGGCTAGAAATGGAACATTTCTTTAAGCAATGGCAGCTGCTTTCTTATTTTGGTGAGTTTGTTGCTGAGGGATGAGGAAAGGGATGAAAAGAACTGCTCTTCAACAGGGACCAGCCAACTCATCCTTGAGAGGCAGGGATAGCTATGAGGAGTGAGGATGGTGGTAAGTCCCACAGGAGGAATATCTTTTTTCCGCTGTTTGTAAAAAAGGCTGTCTATGCTGGCACCTTTTCTAACCAAGCCTAGTAACAGGCAGTAAATGTTGTGTCAAGACTTGGAGAGGATATAAATGTCCACAGCTCCTTTGAGCTCCTTTCATGGAGCTGTTTCCCCCCCAACTGATGCAGCTGCCTTGCAAAACACAGCCTGCAGAACAAAGAGTGCAGCAACAGGTTCTGGGTATAAGGGTATTTGGACCATCTATTTTGGTCCAATTTGGTGATCTAACTTCTGTGCAATTTGAAAGACCACAATTAGCAAACAAGTTGCCTTTTAAGACATCAAAGACGTCCACAGTAGCTAGCTGAACAACTCCTTGCTTGTTAAGACAACACTGAATCATGGTTTAGCTTCAAAAATATTTTTCAGCCAGGTCAAATACGTAGTAATCCTGAAAATATTACCAAGAATAATACATGAAAATTTAAAGCCAGTTTTCATCTTCAGTGTATCTTACTTGCCCAAACGAGCAAGGTGTACACTCTAATAGAACAGATACAGCAAGATTGCACTGGAGGTATTTCTTCATCTGTCAAGTACTGTAATATTCACATGTTCATAAGGGCTTGAGCATGTTTGTCTACCTTTCTGGAAATACTGACTTGCATATAAGGAACATCTGTTTGTGATATGACTCTTCCATATGAGCAATAAGCTCATGTGGACAAATTGTGCTGAGTCCTTGTTACTATGAAAAAGTAAGAATCATGGCTGAAGACAGTGGACAGTCCATTACCAGATTAAAATATCTACCTTCTGCATCTATGGAAGAAGCAATCTATAAGGGCTCATCAAGATGAAGATGTAACACAAAGAATAATTTTGTGACTCAATTTTTTCAGACTTTAAATCTATTAAAAGAGTTCAGTGTATATGGCTGAAATTCAGCATAGTGTTATAAATAATTCACATTTGTAAGGACAAAAGCACAGGCCCTGATCACATAATGAAGTGATGTATCTGAGCAGAGAAGAACCAAGTTCTTAATCCTGCCAAATCTTTGTTCATTGGTGTGGCATTTACTCATGTGATTAGTCCCATTGGTTGCTGCCATCTTTACTCAGCCTGGAGTATACCTGTCCCATAAATAGCCCTCCATGCAGGAGTGGACAAGGGTGTAAACTGCTGGTGATTTCTGCTTAATGATAGGCTTTTATTAGTTTGTTTTCTCTAATGGCCTGTTTTATTTTAACACTGACAACATTTTACAAAGATACCACACCTGGAAGCATGTGATTAAGATACTTATAACACAGCAGTGATGTAAGCTATATTACTTCTGCATAAAAATCAATAAAAGGGAATTTTAAAACAGATGTTAAGTACTGCATGGTACTCTAGTTTCTTAATTGTCTTTTAATGCCATGTGTATCTTTGGATACAGCTCCAGTTGAAGGATGATGGGTGAGATGCTTTGTCACAAGAGAATCCATTCTACAGAACCCATTCTCTCCTTGCTGTCTCTGTGCCAGCTGTGATTAACAGAAATAATCTAGATCATTTGCCAGAGCTGGGCATGAGAGGATGGCTCTTTGCCCCTGTTCTCCTCTGTGGTGCCTCACAGAGGGAAGTTACTGAAGGCACGACCCTAGCTGGGCTTACTGCTTAGCTGGCTTCATTCAGCTGAAGTCACAATTGCTTTTCCCATCACCTCTGGCTCCTCTTTCTCACCTGTACTGGAGCAAGATCCCACAAAGTCCTACAGAAGTAAGAGTGGTCCCAGCCACAAAGCAAGACAGCATTTGGGGCAGAAAAATGTAATTTTTTCATCATTTAGAAGCACATTCCATTTGGAAAGTGCATTTCGAGTGTGTGCGTGTGATGATTCACTGGACTCTGCATGGAGATTTCCTATATGTTTGCCTTAGCTTATACACCAGTCCCACCACAGCCAGTCTGTTAGCTTATGGCACCGCTGACAAGAAGAACGTACAGCACTTCCACATCCCTGCTGTGCAAGATAAGCATATGGCACTGTAAGAAAATGTAATTGATTTCACTGGCACAGCCTGATCACAGGCTCACAGGCACCATACTAAAATAATTTAAAGGGATCAATAATTTCCTAGTGGATTGCAACTATTAATATGTGATATTGTTCTTTTAAACCCCCCTTGTGAACCATTTGCAATGGCTTCCTTTCTTTCTCTATAACTTCATCATCCTACTCTCTTTCTCCTTCCATGTATATCCCTCATATGTACTTGTCTAAGCACTCCTGGAGGATAAAACGTAGGAAAAAAAGATATACCAAGGCATAATTACACTGGTATAGCTAGCAGAAAAGGCCTAGATGTTTCAAATGTCAGCAGATCTGAAGATGTGTGGGCAGGATTTACAACACTAGTATGTTGCCACTGGTAACTGACTGCATTTTTAACCTTCCCACTGCTGACTAGCAGCATGAAAAAAGATAAGTCTCAGGACTAAAGACTAGAAATAAACAAGCTCATTAAAAAAAACCCCTAAAACTTATTGCTTTGAGGCTGAGACAAACAAGTGGGAGAACTACATAAAGGTTAGATAAAAGCTTTTTCTTTCTGATGAGCAGCTTACACAGCAGCTAAGCCCTCCAGTTTGCTGACATGCCACTGCTTCCTCTGCTGGGTCAGCTCTGAGGGTCAGGTTTTGGACATTAAGGAAAAAGGGGAAAGAGAGAAGCTTTTATAGGGAGAATTGTAGAGGCACAAATGATTCAGACAGAAGATATGTGATGGAGTTCCACTGTCAAAAAATTTGGCAGCAGTCTCCTGCTGAGAGTGAGGATTTTGGAGACACCAAGCAGCCTGACAGACTATTAGTCTATATAATGGACTCAGACATATAATCTGAAGTAGAGAGTAGTTGCTGGCAGGAGTAGAACACCCACAGTTTGGGTATGACAAATGAGGACTGAGGAGAAGCTTCCTAGGCAACTAACAATGATATTATTAGGGTATCTCTCTGGAAGGTGGTGAACAAATTTAGGGAAGGAAACAGGATTTGATGAAAAATAAAAATATGTGAAAGTAGAGTAGGGAAAACGTTGAGATAGACAACAGCACTCTGTATGTTATGCAAAGAGAGGGGATACTCCCTTTCCTTCTCAGAACTGCTCATTGCAACAGAGTCCTGCATAAGAGGTCCCATGCAAGCTAATGTCACAGACTGGGAGGAGCTGTGAGGACCTAAATCAACACTACTACCCTTAATTAGACACTCAAATAAAAACCATCCCACTGTGCAAGTGTCCTAAATGTCTCAACAACTCACAGAAATGAAGGCAACTACATTAGTGCAGTACCTTGATGTTTCATGGGGCATTCTTGTTGGGCCTTTACTTCATGTGAAACTGTGAGCATCCAGATGCTCTGTTAGCACTATCCATAAATACGCATTTAGGAGTCTTTCTTGACTACTAGATTGGAAATAGTGTGAAACCATTCCTGGTCTCAAAACACTGTCTGCTGTGTTTTTGATTTTGGAGAGCACGAACTGTAGACAAATAGCCACAGCACAACCTTTGCTGAAAACAAACTCTGTGCCTATCAGCTGACAGCTGAAAAGGATAGAGTCAGTGCTTGTGCTGCAGTGCCTGTGATTAGATGGCTCTGTTCCATTTAAAGGCCTTTTGGAGAATGCCAGACCACTCCTCATTTTAACCTTTAAAATGCAGCAAGGACTCAAGAGATGCTTTGGCATTTCTCAGTATAACCCACACCTCCCTCACACAGCAGAGATGACTTTAACAAGCAAAGCATCAGGGAAGCAGACACATATGGGAATGTACAGCCTATGTATGAACCCCTGTAAAAGGCTGCATCTCGCCTGGAAAGGTTTTTCACCTCTATTCTTCACACTTACTCCTCATGCTAAATGTGGTGTCATCTATTGTGGCCTCATTCATTTCAGAGCTTTCCCTTCCTCCTGCCACTACCAAGAGCAGTGCAGGCAGCAGATTTTTTTCATGTCTCTCAGAGTGGAATTAAAGCTGCTGAAAAAAAAATAAAGAAAGAAACATGAAGTTCTTCTGAGAGCAATGTTCTCTGCATCATCCAAGCAAGAGCTGCTTCTGCAGTCATGAGCTATAGAGACAAGGTTGCCTGGGACACTTATACATCCTGCTGTAACATGTCAAAACAGTGGAGTATAGCTCAGCTGCTAAGAGTATTCTTACCCCTAATTCACACTGCAACAATGCAGTGGTGCTAAAATTATTGATGACTTCATCAATTAATTTCATTCATTCATTATAATGTTTTATCTGCTTGTTCTAAGGAATAAGAATGCTTTTTCAAAACTCTAAATGTGTTACTTTCCCATAGAAGTCACTTTGATTCGCCCCCAGTGATAACTTCTCATTACACTTTCTTGCCTTTGACCTAAACTAAGCACAAGTTTTTTGGAACAGCTAGGCATCAGGCTCCATAGCAAGAAAAGCTATGTACAGTGTGGTACCCTCAGTCTAGTAGTTTGATTCTTTATGTAATGAGCTGGTTTGCCCCAATCCTAGGATGCAACGTAGCCTTAAACCACTGAGCGTGGTCTATATTCCTGCATAGTACTTGTAGGGCTCAATGGTTTTACAGTACTTTGCTGTATGGCTGAAACTTCATAACTAGTAGCTTCACTGTCTACTATTTCCTTTAAAAAAAAAAATCACATTTCCAGTGCTTATTTGTCCATGTTTTAATGAAATTTGTACTCCTCCTGACCCCAGGATGCAGCCCACTGGTCTCACCTTTAGGAAGGGCAGCAAAAGCCCAGGATCAGGGCATCTGGGCATCTTTTTTCCTTAATTTGAAGATGGTGAGACACTGGAACATGTTGCCCATGGATGCTCTATCTCAGAAAATGTTCAAGGCCAGGATGGATGGACCAGGATGGAGCAACTTGATCTAGTGAGAAATGTCCCTGACACAAGGGGATCCAGCATGGCAGTTGAAACTACATGATCTTTAAGATCCCTTCCAACAGAGATTATTGTATGATCCTACCATTGAGGGGCAGGCAGTACCAGGCAAAGGGTGTTGGAAATGGGGTGGCAGGCACACAAGGAGCCCAGAACCTAAAACCAACAGCGTGTAGTCAGCACCAGTCCTGAGACAGGCTGGAGTTTGCCTGCTTTAGCATAGCAGCTTGAAGACCATCTAGCAATGGAATGAGGCAACAGGGCAGCTTAATAGAAATGTTAAAGTAAAAAAGGCTCAGCTGCCCTGGAAAGTGTCCTGGGGCTGCTTACAGGAGCTCACTCTGTGATATTGCCAGCAGTGCACACATCTGGTGACACTGTGGGTGCCAGCCCTGAAAACCAAAGTGAAATTTTATTACTATTTGGTTATTACAAACCAAATAGTGAGGATACTGCAAGTTTTTGGGGCATTGCATGCATGCAAAGGCTCAGCTGCATAGATGAAGTCTGGCAGAAGCAGTGACCTGGCAAGAAGGGAGGGCAGGCAGTTGTATTTTGAAGGCAGACTATAGTCTCTTGCAGCCTTGGTTCTACTTCATGTACAACTCAAGCCATGCTTGCTGCGGGCAGTTCCCATTCAGACTTCTGATTTAAACAAATTCATGCCCATGAGTCAGTTCAGATCATGCACAAACAATTTCTTCACTTCACATGTCTTCATAGCCCTTGTTTCATGAGAGGCACCAAAGTGCTACAGTTAACACCTTAAAAAAATAACAGTGACAAAGTCCAAGCAGGTATTCCTTTGCCCAACTTTACTGGACACCTGGATGTAAAGTAGTATCTTCTCTTTATCACATGAGCTTGATATGGCCCCATCCTTCGTATGTGATGAAATCACACACATGACATACTGGAAATTAGTGTCTTTCTATTTTTCTACCTGGTTCACATTTCCCTTTTGATAATTATGAGTATATAGTCTTGGAGAGACTATGAAAGCCTCTAAAGCTGACTTACAAATTTATTTTCATCTGCAGCATTGTCAAATACCAAATTAGAAACCTTCAGAGTGGTAAGCAAACGCTTTGCCAAAAAGCCACAATCTCCATCCTTCAGTAAATATCACACCACATTAGACATTGTCACATATTAATACTGACTGCTATTCCCCATGCACAGTGGGTCAGTGGCATTTCTGAGAGACAGAGCCCAGTTTGAAGAATATCCCTTTGTTGGCTCAATTTTCTTACACAGGCCAGATGATGTAGAGCAGGTGAGGTGAACCGAGACACATGAAAAATTAATCCAGTGAGTGATTTGCCAGATTAAGATGTAGCTTAAAAATCCTCTATATTACCTTGCCTCAAAATCTAGCTGTGGAGAAGGACCTTAAAAATAAATTCCAAAGCTGCAAGTGATAGTCACAGTTTGAAGAAGTATTTCTCTATTTCAAAACATTTTAAAATGCTATACCTGAGAAATATAACAATACCATATATAGTTATATCTCAGATGGAAAGGAAGCACCATTATATGAAATAAAACATAAAGTAATATCTAGGAAAAATTGTAAAATACTTTAGGTGTTATCTGAACCATCTGAGAGTTTGAATTTCATCTTTTTGGTCTAAAAAGCAAGTTTATTTCAGCTAGCCTTTATTGGAAAGACCTTAATATTGCTGCAGTAGCTTCAAGCAACTGGAAGATACTAGGGATAACTAATTTATTCATGGTAAGTATTAGAGAACATGCAAATGCATTTCTCTTGGAATGGTTTGTGGTTTTTGTCTTGTTTTTGTTTTCAAACACAGTTCTGGTCAGTGCAAGTGTACTCAATCTTCATCCATATTATGCAAACAAAGGGCACTGCAGATGTCTCTTCATGGAATATGCAATGTCTGCAAAGTCACATGAGATTATTTCCAGGTCCAAATTCCAAGCCCTGAACCACATGCCAAAAACAAAATTATTAGAAAGACAATAGTGGGGAAAAGTTTCCACATCATCATGAAAACTTTGATCAATGGAATAGTGAAATTTTTTTCAAGACAATGTTTCGATTGGACACGTTTTGAATATCTGGGACTATACAAATGCTGGAAATAAATTTAAAATAGACTAAATCCATCACTTCATTTGCAAAATTTTAGTGAAAGAAAAATCTGTGTTCGGTAAGCAATAAATCCAGAGCCATCACTAGACCTGAGGCCATAGAACTTAGTCTTTACAGTGTCATTCTCCCATTCTTTGCATATCATGGCTTGAAAATGCTATAGATTTAATTGTGCTTTGCCATCATCATCCTCTTACTGAGCGGGCACAGTGGTTGGAGAATTTCCCAGTTGACAATTCTCATTTCAGTGCATGAATCTCTTTGTGCCTGACAGTTTTCATAAAGCTCAAGCTCTAAGAGACTGAAGAATCCCCTGAGAGCCTTGGCTTTTGATTACAAGGAAAAAAGAAAAGTTGTAGTCCTTATGATTTCTCTTACAAACCGAGAAAAAATGTATCTTTGCTGTGCTCCCAATATTGGTGAAGGCTCATTAACTCAGAAGCAAAATTAAACATACCTCAGAACTCACTGTGTATGATTTTTTTTTTCCCACTAGGCATGAAGGTGAGAAAGTCAGACAGAAGTCTGACACTTTAAAAATCTGGTAAAAGCAATATTGCAAGGAATGTCATCAACTTCAGTTAAAACAGAAGGAAAAATTGTCTCTTTCTTGGCATAAATCACGGAATTTTGAAATAGGCGTATGATAAAGAATGGAGTTCTCAAAAAAATATCCTATCATATCACAGGGAAAATAGTTAATTAATCAGTACAAATAATGGATAAACACTGTCTGGAATTGCCTGTCTCCAAATTAACAAAATAGCCCATTTTATCTGCAATTGAGTTGCCTTGCCTGTTGAATTGAAACTGCAGCAAACCAGCAGCACTTCAGATGATCTCAGGGCAGGCAGCTCTGCCAGGGCTGCCATACATTGCTCTGCATTGTCATACTACTGTATAGCAACAAATAGGCAGGAGTTGTGGGGTTTTTTTTTCATTTCCTCACAGCCCTTTTTGTATCAGCCCTGTGGAATCGTGGCACTGAATGCTGTGATGTGCTCACTGCATCTGATATGATGCTTGGATTAGCAAATAGTTCCTTACTAAGAGCATGATGCTGTGCAGCAGCTGTATGTGGCAGCCATAGAGGATTACAATACACAATAGGAACTGCTCATTTCTACACTGTTTCTAGGGAAGTTAAGGGTTACCAGGGGAAGTGGTGCTTTATCACGCATTCAGCATTGCACAAATATAGCCCAGAAGACCAAAGTGCTTGCTTGCATCAAAGACTCCAAGTGTCTGTAATTAATTTTAATACCACAATGAACTGTTTTGGCTATCCTCGGCATGTGCTTTTTGTCCCGTATATGCAGAGTTAAAGATATCTGGGGTGGTGCATGAAAGGGAGAGAAAAAAAATCTCTCCTGAAGTTTTGAGAAAGGCAGAAATTGACTGGGTACTTGAGGGCAGTGCTACTCACGATGTGGCCTCCAGGGAGCTGACTCTCCTCTTGTGGAGGGGGGGCAGTGTACAGTGACATCCAGGGTACAGTCTTCTCCTAGGGCTGGGGAGCACACCCACACAGTGCCTGAGATCAAAAACCATCTGTGCCTTTCTGTTTCCGATGACCCTTTTTCATAAGCAGATTTGGGGTAGAATATTTATTTTTTATTGTTTTTTCCTCATCAGCTTGTTGCAGGTGAAAGCTTCTCAACTGGTAGATGAGGAGACTGGTCCCCATAATTAGCTACAACCAACAAGCAGCAAAGACACAGCCCTAGCTGTTACAATCAATCCATCTGAGCCTTCATTTTTTTGTGCCATTAAGAGCATCTTGTCAAGTAGGTGTCAGATGAGACCACCTCAATATTACCTATGGAATGCATGGTGAATATCTGCATCAGTTTTCTCTCAATATACACAAAGAACCGATCAAGGATCAAAGCAGATGATAGGCTCCAGCTATTCCTGAATTTGTCCTGGAAGGTTTACTTGCCGGTTGATTTTGTGTTTTATCCAGTCCTTGATGCCAGAAACAAGAGCTAACAGAAGCAGTAGCTTATTTCCGTATCTTTTGGAAATGGACTGATCCTTCCCACCTCTTGCCATGGGACTGAGGCCATCAGGCCTGACACAGACAGTGGTAGCCTTTGTCCAGCACCATCTTCTTATCACTTTGGACTTATGTTTCTGAAGTCAGAGGACTCATATCCCATTAAGCTTTTGGTGTCTTACAGCACACACTTTCATTGACTTACACTGAGCTAAATATATCTCATGTGTTGCCTCTCTCAAAAACATGTTGCTTTTCTTCCCATAGACAAACCCACAGTCAGTCAGCAAGTGCTCACTTCTGCTCATTTGTGCACGTACCTTTCAGACTCTGCACTTCTGAATTTAGTCATGTTACATCCTGTGTCACCTTGATAAAGATCAGTAGCTGGGAGTTGATTGTTTAATTGACTTTTCAGAAACTGGGCTAAAATTTTCCTACACCTTTTCCATCATATATAGGGAATGAAATAAAAGCATGAAACATTTACGAGCATAACAAAGGACTCGCTTAATTTCTGAGCTCGACAGCTTAAATTACTTTGGAGGCCCTTACAGCACCAGGACTTCCTCAAATCTCCTCATGGATTGCATCAAAAGGTCTGAATCCTAAATTCCCATCAAAGACTCAGTTTTGCAACTCTTCCACTGCCTGGGGGTTGGGGACTGTGCCCACAAATACCTCAGTTCCTCCTCCAGCAACATGGACATCCACCAAACCCCACTGCCCTCACTGATGTAAACTCTGGGACAGTTTGTTGATGCTGCTGGATGCTGCAGGGGAGAGGCAGCAAGATGAAATCACAAATCTACAGGACTCCCCTCCCCCCTGAAGTCAGCATCCTCAGCATCTCCAGCATTCCCCTAGGAACTAATTTTGCTTTATAGAAATAGGCAAAAATTTTTCATGCAAGCTCAAACCCTAAAGATACACCTCAGGCACTGAAGAACCATGCTCACCACCCTCCTACAGGCTCTGACAGTAATTATTTTCCAAAGAATGCTCACTTCTCACTTCAAAGTGAAATCAGCAATACATGAAATCTGTGACTACTAAAGTCAGCTACCACAGACCTCCCAAAGTAAAAATATCCCAAAAATGTCCCAGGACTGAATGGCCTGCCATAAACCAGCTGAGTGCTACTATTTGTATGTCGGGTAATCTTCATTTTATAAGTTACCGTGAGAATTTTGCCCCCAGTTAGGTGATTTTGAATTACTAAAGATTCTGTTGATATCAATTCTTAATATCAAATAGCCATTATAAAACAGTATACAAAACATTACTAACATTTTAACTAAATAGTTTTTAATTGCATGGAAGACAATCCACTAAAATAGCTTTAGGATATCAAAAGGCTTATTTTCCACTGTGGACTGAAAATTAGAATTACTTTTTCCTATGAATACATCAGCAGCAGAACAAGCCTCAGTATCAACTAAGGATTTATACAACTGGAGGTCTAATCTCTGCACCAGTACAAATGGTTTGCATTACAACAGCTCTGCTGTGGGTGGGGCAGAGCAATAAACGGCCAAATTTTTTTGCCTTTATCAGTCTCTGCATTAAAGAAATATTTAAAGTGATATACTCACATGGTAACAAATTATAAGACAAGCAATGTTTTACTGAAAGTGGCTAAAATCTAGCATAAAAAATGCAAAACTATCTATTGGCGAGAGCACATCTCAAAAAAAAAAAGAGAATGGTGATTGAGTCATATCCAAAGGTTTCATAGTATCCCAAGTCTCAGCACTGGCTTTTACGCTTCATATCCTTTGATACAGTTCTCCAAACAGAGGACATCAATACCATCCAGGTTTTAAAACATTTTATTTGCATATTAAAAAAATTGTGCATTCCAATAATTAAAATCATTTGAACAAAAAAAAAAATGGCACTCGATTAACTGCATTTTACAGCTCGCAGGACCTTGGTACAGCTTTGCATTTATTCGTGTGTTACTCTAGTTTACTGTAGTCCCACCCAAGTTCTTCTTTCATCAACATGCAAGCTCTTTCATGCCACCAGGACCAAAGCCAGACAGGCAGAGGGAAAGGCAGCGCCTTCATCATTCAGTGTCAGTAGTTCTCTCTATTCTTTTGATGTGAAAGGGGCAGTACAGTCATTTTAAACTTTATCCAACCTCTTTGCATCTTACAAAGTTAAAACAGCTAAAAGAAGGTAAAATAAGAAGGCAATGCTTGTGGAATGTACAGTGCATAATTTGGAAGGGCAGACTTCATTACGATTCACCCGCTTGCTTCTCCTGTTCAATTGCTAAAAAGAGGGGAAGGAAAAAAAAAAAAAAAGATAAAATAAAGATCGTGAAACTGAAATGCGTTCACGTAACGATGCCCACCATTTGTAAAAATGTACGGATTACAAATATATATATATATTTGTGGGAAAAAAAAGTAAATAACCGTAAATGGGGCGCTGGCGAGTTGAGGCTGTGGATGTCTGGCATAGCCTCAGCCGCGTATCCTGCCTCCACCCCGCACTCCCTGCTCCCCGCTCGCCGCTCCTCTTTGTCTCCTCCCGCCTGCCTCTCACCCTGCCTCCATCCCTCCCCTCCTTCCTTGCCCGTCCTTCCCCGCCGCCTGCCCGCAACTCACTTTCTTTTGAAGGCAGCGGGTTTTTCTCTTGCGTCTCTGTCTTCTTCAATTTGGACTTGTCAAATTTCTCGATCTCGGCCATGTCTGGCTTGTCGGACATGTTGGCAGGTGACTCTGCGCACACCAGGGAAGAGCCCCGTTAACCCCCGGCCAGGGCGAGGGGCTCCCCCGTTACCCACAACACCCATCCTCTCCCCGTACCCGCTGGCACTCAACGTGGGGACCCGCACCCGCCCAACATTCAGTAAGACGCTGAATCTCTGGCGTATTTTAAAATAGTAATAAGATTTCAAAAAAAAAAATAAAATAAAAAGGGTTCTTTAATCCAGCATCAGAGGCGGTACAGCTCGCCACCAGCTAACACCGCCGGGGACAGCTCCCTGTATTTGCACGCTGCAGAGTACAATAGAAGGGAAGCGCCCGGCGCTGGCCGTGTTAAGGAAAATTAATTTAAAAATTAAAATAAATTTTTAGAAAAGCTCGGGGAACGACTACAAAGCTGGCTTTGCAAAGCCACCGCCCTGCACCTCCGAGGCCCCCACACAATACCCTTCCCTCCAAAAACAATGGACAACCCTCCCACCCCCTGGACAATAGCTCTCCCCGCGGACAATAGCCCCCGCGTTC